>CM060268.1:12354306-12790071 GCA_030684275.1 Acipenser oxyrinchus oxyrinchus
TATTTTTTACATACAATTACATTATTTTTTACACATTATTTTTACATACAATTATCCATTTATACAGTTGGGTTTTTACTGGAGCAGTCTAGGTAGTGTACCCACCTGGGATTGAACCCACGACCCTCCAGTCAAGAGTACAGAGCCCCAACCACTACTCCACACTGCTGCCATTTACCATATTGAATTTTTTTTTTTTTAACATTCTTATTTTATTTTAGGTTTCTTGCGACCGTTTGGGACCAAATTCAAAGGTGCTGAGAGTACCTTAAGGCTGATCTGATCTTTATAATCAACCTGCTTGGAATAAATAATTTATATTGTGGCTTTCACCAAATCTGAATAATTTTACAAAGGTTCTTTACATCTCTCTCTCCTCTCTTGCCAATATGTGCTGTACAATATGTGGTTTTCAATCTATAATCTGCCTGGAGAGCATAACCACAGTTCAGAGTACAGAGCAGCTGCAAAACTTGAAACGTTCAGAAAATATAATAAAAGGGAGCTCTTTTTCTTCAATCTGCTGCCCAGACGGCAGATCAAGCCTGGCAGGTTCACACTGGAGTTCTGTAATTGCGTTTGCTTTTCTAATAAAAGCAGCTGTTGGTATGTTTGCTGTGAATGTACAGCTGCAGAATGCATTAACTGATGGAGCAGTGTTACCTCTCCATTCTGCTATTCTGCTTGTTGTATTTTCTGAGAGCTGGCGGGGGCGTTCTAGCAGCAGGCTTTCATAGCTGTTCATGACATACGATAATTTTATACGTACCACAACTTTTGGGAAATTTTCCTTAGCTTTTAGAATAAACCTGATTTTTGCTGAAAATAATTTTTTAAAGCATATGTTAAATATTATGCACTCAAATGTCACCCATCTGCTAGGGATGTCTGTGCAAGAAGATTACTTTGCTGGTACACAAATCATATATGAAATATCAGTAAGACTGCTGGTAAATTCCTTTGCCTGTGGAATAACAGGTTGTAAAGACAGTATTTACAGATTAGATTAGTAGTTTAAATACTCAGTGTACTATGCAGTAAATATAGGGTTGCTAAATTGCAGTGGAGCTAAACTACAGTTGCATTGCAGTTGGACTGAAATCTGTCTACACCCTCCTGATGAAATGCACTTTCACTATGTATCTTCAGGCAGCCTCCTGCTTGAGTTACTGTAAGCTCTGTAGGAAAAGAAGACCCGACGAGACTGTGGGCCCCTTGCAGTAAATGCCTGCTTCTAATTAACTGACAGAAATGCAATTGGTAGCAAAGTAACTACTCAAAGTGCCCAGCCCCTTATAGCCGGGACATTTACCCATACCGAACCTCCTCATTTACTGAAGCAGGAAGAAACAACAATTGAATGCACTATTGTCAATCCAATAGCACTGCACTGTAATTGTAATCCTTGTGTATTGTCTTAGCCAGCCAGGCATGCACTGACAATATCCCACTGCTGTACTTGCAATCTTGAAATGCTCACTGTAACTGCTGCTTCATTTCTTTCATTTTCATTTTTGCTCAGGAAAAGTGAGGGACAATGGCACTAACTATGGTCAGGCATGGTGCTAGCATTTCATGAGCAGCATACAAGCCCCGCACTCACAGCATAACCCCTGCCTTCACTCCTGGGTCTCATTCAACCAGATTGCCAAATGTATTTCCAAACTGTGTATTAAGCGGGCATTAGATGCCAGATAACTGTTCTATGTTATAGTTGAATGTATTTAAACAGTCTTACCATTTTAAAAACTGATTTTCTGAGGTCCTCATTTCACTGTATATGTATTGTATGGAGAGACATTGACACACACTTCACAGATTTGACAGACAGGTGGCCACATTGTCAAACATGGTCTAAATGCGTGAAAGTAAACAGTACAAGACTTACACAGGCTCTACTGAATACAGACAAACAGGCAAGGATTCTCCAAGTCAGTCCCAAATACAACATCATAGAGAACCTTACAACTTTGGAGAGAAACTTATTTTTTTTTTCCATATGTGATTCATATACCAGTGCTAATACAACAAAATGTAACACTTATTTTGTAAATAAATAAATAAATTCTAATTCAAAGGCTCCTATCTAGAATGGTTAAACTGGATTATAAAAGCAATTTGCCTAAATATGTGATAATGTTTTTTTTTTATTATCATACACTACTGAGATAAGAACAAACTTTAGTGTTGGCCAAACAGATGTGACCTGTCAGCAGCACACTGTCAAACCTTAACAGGAATATGATAAGCAAAGCATCAGTTCTATTTGGTTGATTTTGGAAAGGTTTATGCTTGTGTGTGTGCATGATTTGGCTAATTTGTTACAAAATGATGTTATGTTTGTTGCTCTCCCATCAGCATTTTACAACTATATAGCATGACACCTTACTTACCTTAATTTTGGATCTCTTCTTGAATAATTGCTGATAGTTTCTAAAACAAATGCACTATATAAAAATGAATAATAATAACAAGCTGTCTTGCAAACAAAAGCAACACATTTATTTTGATTCTAACACTATTGTGTGGGACCCTGTAAGTGATTGGTGATATTAATAAATACAAATAAAGTTCAATAAAATTGCTATTCTAAAATACAACCCCCAAAGTATATGAACAGCTAAACACATGATAAAATGTAATGTCAGATACGTAACTACCACTGATCAAATCATTCCCAGTAATGTATGTAAAATGCAGCCACACCAGCATACCAATGGTGTATGCATTTGTACAGTGTCCATAACACAACTCTCCTTTCCCTAACGTGATTGTATCAAAGTTATTCTATAACAAGTTCAAGTGTATAGAAAAGAGAACACTTGGCTCTACTGTTCACAGAAAACCTGGCAAAAACATCAGTCCAGAACAGAAATCACGACATGTGGTTTTGTTACCAGCAGTTTCCATGATCCCAAACTTATTAAAACTATAAAAACAAACTTGCACGCTAAGGGAGAGAAAAAAAAATAGTATATAATGAAAATATTCTTACCTTCAAAACAAAAACTTTTCACTTTCCACTAAAGTCCAGCACGTATTGGCCAATTCAGAAGGATTTCTTTGTGTTATCCTTTAAAGCATTGTACAAGTGTAGTTTCTGACTCCCAGCCCAACACTCCCTCTGAGCAGCCGTATGGACTGAGTAACAGTTTCCAATTAAATTCTCTAGTACTTGGGTAGATTCCTTCAGTCTGTGGGGATGGCTGTCCTAATCTGTTTTAACCCCTAGAGCACCCTCACAGAGGACTGATACCTTGTTTGTTTACTCAACTGAAAGGACAGGGGCAGAGACTGATACAGGAATGCCCAATAATCTTTGTATCTATATATATATAGAGAGAAATCAAACTAATTTTAACAAATTAAAAAAAAAAATCTATATACAATATGTGCATGCTTTTAATCTTTATTAGTTAACTGATGCAGGACTAGAAATGTTTTGCTGTCCTTTCCCACCTTCTATAATGATGTTCTCATCCTAAATTTTATAAATTGCTTTCACTTCTTGTTTCTTTCACGGTTTACATCAATCAGAAAGGTACGAAAAAAAATTCCCCAAAACCTGTTTTGGTATGCTTCACTGCTTGCAACCAAAACCCCCTTTTGAAAACTGCGCATTATAAAAGGAGTTCTGTTGTGACTGGTAATGAATCAGAGGAGGGATCGGAACAAAAGAACTGAACATTAATAAAACAACTATAACAGCTCTTGAATAAATTTAAAAAGAGTGTGAAATAATACTTTTTCCTCTCGGGTCCCAATGTGAGACTGTGTCTGTTTTCAATCTTGGCTTTTTCTCTTGCTTTTCCTTTTTTCTCTTTTCTCAGGATATGAGTGGATGGCTAGAAAATTCATAACCCATGCCAGCAGCTGATCTAAGTTTTTTTTTTTTCCATTTTGTTGAAGAAGGTTTTTTTTGGGCTAAATTGGACTCTGCAGACAATATTGTTACAGTAAATTGAAACGCCTTGTGTAACTAATTAAAAAGCTGCTGTGTATAAAGCTATTGGATTGAAGCGGACAGTGTACTGTTTGTCTGAAGACAGGTTGTGGTACACAACTGTTAGATCTCTTTGCATAGTTATTTAGAAGACCTTAATATAGATTTAATCAAGTTACATCTACATTTATATTTGCTTCACAGTGATTAACTAACTGGAATTGAAATAGAGGACCTGTCTGTGGACTAAATGTCCTTTACCTAAGTAAAATGCACTTTATTTCAAAGAAGTTTTTTGTATTAGTTTGCATATAGTTCCATTTGTATCCCTATGGAGCTGTTATCTGTAAATTAAAAACATGCTGGACAAATCCCTTTTTTAACCCTTATAAAAGTGTAATAAATCACAGTGGAAGTATAGGTAAGGATTGTAAATAACAGCGAGGTATGGTAAAGCAGATTAATAAACATGGCAAACCAGTGTAAACTATGGTAAATGCACAGTATATCCATGGGGAAAGCATGATAAAGCTTAAAATACAGTGCTAAAATACTGTGGTAAACTTTTATAAGTGCAGTTCTTGTTTCGATTCTAGTGGCCTAACAAAACCTGATGACTTGAAGGAGAACGTCTATTTGCTGTACTATAAATTGAATTTTATTGAGGTAGAAGCTTAACATTTTATTAGAGATTTATTTTTTTACTTTGGAGATGTAATTGTCAGCAGGACTCAATGCATATACAGGGTGCTGTCTCATGTTTGTGTTTTTAGCTTTGTTTTGTTTGAACTAGGCCCACTGTAACTATATGTGTGGCTATCAATTACTGGTGCTACTTATCCCCCTGCATTAATTGCATAATCTAACTAATCACTTCATCAAGGCATTTCTCCAAGTCAGTGTTGGTGGCTTGGTGATTAGCAGAATGTCTTCTATCTCCAAAGGAAGTAGATTTTAATCCTCTGTGATCTGCTCCTTTTGGTGTGTGTGTGAATGTTTTACTTATACAGTACCTTCCTTGTGAATGAGTGAAAATATTTAATCCCACTCAGTTTGGCAAGCCCTACTGCTGTAGTCTTGATCCATTATTCTCTATAGCCACATGTGAAACGTAGGAAACCAGTAGGAAACTTCAATTAGGGGATTCCAGGTCAGATAGACAGAAACTCTTGTCTTTAAGCACAGTCACAGAACGCTGTTGAAGTGTCTTGGGGGACAAGCGTAAAATGTTTCCTTAGTTCAGTGGCCAGCAGTGTCAAGCTTCTAAGAGTGGGACACACATCCTGTACATGTGAAGCTGACCCAGAATGAGTTACAAGGAAGGAATTTCTCCATCTCTCCAGTTTTTAACATTTAAAGCCAAACAACTAAAATACTGCCTGTACTGATAAGGCCCTCTGAAGAAAAAATGATGTTGCTTGATGACTCAACACTGCACTATGCAGATATGTTGACAGATATAATCAGGCCTGTCGAGAGAAATTTAGGGCCCTGGTACATAATGTTGGCTGAAGGCCCACACCACCTCACATCCCTTCTGTCGTATTTATAGATTTAAACAGAAAAAATCTAAATGGATTTCATTAACCCAACTTAAAGATATCTGGAACAAAAACTTAAAAGAGAGGAGGGGATGAGGGGTGAAACCATTAAAAATGCCTTTTTAATGCACAAAAAAGTCCATCTTGGATTCTTGGATTTACTGATGGTGATATTAAAATAACACCACAATTCAAATAGAAAAAGTGAATGGGTGCATCTTAAATCGCTAAGTGTCACATCTGCCAGTCTAAGATTTGAACTTGAGATGAGTTTCTGAAGCTGTAGTGGATAGCTTAGTGAGAGTTTATGAGTTAAATTTCCACAATGACAGGGTTAACAGTACAGCAAGGGGGACAGGAAATGAATACATTCCTTTTGACAACAGCTATCTGGATTTTGTTTTGATAAGCAGGGGCCAATGGCATTTACCAGTGGGAAACCAGCAGGTTGTAAAACAGTTCTTACAAGGGATTTCTGTTGTTTAATTCAACAATGTTCTCATAAAGACAGGAATGTGAAATCATAAACTATGTAAAATGTAAATGTATCTTTTAATTGCTCTACCTGTATGTTAAAGTGGTATGAGATGATTTTTTAGGCAACTTCAATGATTGCTTTTTACTTTGTATTCTATCACAAAACCTTTATGCCGTAATAATCCTTAGTGTAGAGGTGAAGCCTGGCAGCTTGATTGATTCAAATATTCTATAAATTCTTTGACTATTCACTGCTCGAGTCACTATTGGGCAATAGCACAAACTAGTTTTGGTCATGACACTGTTTTAGCTTATGGCACTGCAACTTGTAATCTAAGGTATTTTTGAGAACATTTAAGCAGTGGCAGTTCCAGTAGCTTATTTCTATTTATTATGGATGGGCACACGGTGTTTGTGCTTCTATTTGGGCTTTTACAAAATTAAAACCATAATACCCCTAGTAGAAAGCCATAGAATTGTAGTGCCTCAGCATTGCCATTAAAGATTACGATCATGTTGCTTCCACAGTGAACATCACTGTGTACATATGTAGCAATCTTACTCCTAAGTCTATATACCATAAACTAGAGCCTAGCATAGTATTAGCAATCGGCTTTCTGAAACAATATGGAAAATACAATGATTTTAAAATTGTGCTATTATTTACTAAGTTCTGTTGTCCAAAAAAGTAACACAAATGGTTTCTGTAAAAATTCTCCCCATAGGAACAATACAAGTATGTCTTCATTCTCAGTTCTCACCATACATCTGCTGACCTGTAAAAGGCCTCCTGTGAATATAAGCCTAGCTAGTACTGTACTGTATTCTTTAGCTATCTACAGCTCTGTTGATGAATAACTAATAATTTGTGTGTGGATTTTTTTTGG
This sequence comes from Acipenser oxyrinchus oxyrinchus, assembly GCA_030684275.1. NCBI lineage: Eukaryota > Metazoa > Chordata > Actinopteri > Acipenseriformes > Acipenseridae > Acipenser > Acipenser oxyrinchus. The sequence continues at coordinate 12,361,155 of CM060268.1, forward strand.
TCACGTCAGATGTTGATACATCTGTTTCTGTTTTGCAACATCCTGTGGGTCGACTCCTGGTGTGTTTTCTAACATGTGGATGCTCACAGCCTCTCAAGATAAAGAGAGATTAGAGAGAAACACTACAAACGTGATTATTATTTTTATAATGGGATTATATACACTTACCTCCCCCGCATAAAATGGCCAGTCCAAAAAGCCCATTTTTAGTTTACAGTACTTTGAAACAAACACATGTTTAGTTATGTTTAGCCCAATTCTAATAAAGTGTTACCATCTGTTTTAATTATTCTATTCATTTATGAAAGTCTTTCTATTTCTTTGGAAAAATTGGAATTGCTTGTGTTTCCTAACATACTATAACTTAAGAGGCCTTTTACAAACACTATCAAATATCTGGATGCATGATTCAAAACCAAGTTTAATCATACCACCTCGGGTATACTGGCTCTCTCATAATGAGTTAGCTCAATTTCACTGATATGATTGTCTAAGAGTTTAGAATGATTCATTATAGGGGGTTAGGTGGTGGGTTGAAGTATGGGTTTGACTAATAAAACCAAGGTGCACGTGGTGGAGCTTTGGATGACAATTGCATCATAGATCACTACCTCTTTAATTAAAGTGTGTGTGTGAAAAGTTTTGTGAACATTTTCTTACACTCATATTACACCTCAAACATGTTTTTACAATCATTTAAAGGAAAGATTAATTTAGAAAAACAGAGTGAGTGACAACAGGAAAATAAAAAAACAAAGCAAGTCTGTTTGAAACTATTCTGTGGCTTTGAGTTGCGTCCACAAGTGTTTTGGCTGCCTACTGCAGTTATTTTCATGCAGCTCAATAGCAATTGTTGGCTGGTGTCATAAACACAGTCTGGTTAAGCCCGCCGCACACAGCCTGACTGAAGCTGTCCCGACTCATCTCATCTCAACTGACCGTACATAGTCTGGATGAATCGTAGCAGTGTGCGTGCCCTTAAAACCAAGATTATGCAGATTTCAGTCAGGATGTCTTCAGATTTGAAGATTGAACATGTTGAATCTTTTTCAGACGCAGTTTCGTTCAGATGTGCCGACCAAGACTGACTGAGCCCGATTAGTCATAAGGGTGTCAACCAATGGTGAAGCACGTTTAAGTGACGTAGCTTGTCATGTAACTTGTCATACAAGATGGCGGAATATTGACAGCTTTAGTTCCACAGGTAAAAAATACATTAGTCTCGAATTGCTCGGAGTGTCCCGAATTCAAAAATACCAGATATGTGCACATTTGAATATTTTTTGGTGTGTTCACTAATCAAAGGTAAATTTATCAATTTACCTTTTTATTATCAATCTACTGGCAGCCTATATTTTCTTACTGCGCTAAAATAGAAGTAATAGGTGCGTCCACTAGGTCACAGATCACAAGCCCCTAGATCAACACGCTGAGAAAAAAATGCCAAAGTCAAATAAAAATCAACAGGTTGGATTTTATTTACCACAGGCTGAAGTGTAGTAGACAAACTATACAAAAAGTCAAACACTTCCTGAAACGTTTGCACGGTGTAAATGGTCAATAGCTAAATTAATAGGCTAAGTGCTTGTTTTGGTTGCCTCCCGGCGCTGTCTCTGCGGTCTAATCAATATACGATGTCATGCATAATATGAGGGTCGCTATGTTGGGCTAAGTTAATAGAAAAATGTGTACAGGGCAGTATTAATTAAATTTGCATACATAGTAATCACCAGTATCTAGTTGTGGTCAGTAATTTAGTCTTAGCAGTGTGCGACATCCAGTCGGGAAAAACTCAATTGTGACGTCAAACCAAAACTAAACACAACTGATCGCAGAATCTGTGCATACTCGGATGAGATGAGTCGGGGCGGCTTGAGTCGGGCTGTGTGCGGCGGGCTTTACAGTGACTGATCCCCATGTTCTTATCTGACTGAGATAGGAGTTGTCTTCCTTATACTACTACAGCAGTCTGCAGTTTTAAGTTTTTACGTTTCCTAGATTTTCATAACATTCTGCAGTTTTGAAAGGCAGTAAAAACTTCAATACAAAGGAAGGTTCCAAAGCTCTGAAAGTGATACTGTAGAGAATACATTCACCAGCTGTGTGAACAAGCCCTGTTTTATTTTTATCTGTGGTCAAGCTCTTTGCCTGTGGGTTATAATGTTTTGGCAATCACTGTAAAATACTATGTTCCTCGCCCCCACATAGATTTGTACAGTACATTGCACAAGGCAACAAAAAAAAAGAAAGAAAAAGGCAATCATTCACTTCCGGAAGACATTTGGAAAGAATTTTAAGAAAGCGACATAGGAATATGAAACCAGGCTTTGAGTAGGGACACCAGCAGGAGCTCATTTAAGATTTGCACCATATGGGGGCAAAAGTATGTTTCTTTATCATGAGAACTAGTTTCAGTTGCAACCTAGGGAGTCCTTAACTAGCTGCAGAATACTGTTAAATGATCTTGAGATAAGATAGAAGGGTTTATGTTAATGCTTCCTAGCATCATTTCAGTTCTGTAATTTTTTACCTCTTATAAACGTCACCATTAGAAACGTTTTCTGTGGCCTGCCATAAAAGATTAGTAAAGTATGGCGGCGCATAGTGAAAGCAAGCAAGGTAAGTATCGAAAAGCATCAAAATGTATGTAGCAGTGTGGAGTAGTGGTTAGGGCTCTGGACTCTTGACCGGAGGGTTGTGGGTTCAATCCCAGGTGGGGGACACTGCTGCTGTACCCTTGAGCAAGGTACAAATGGGTAAATTGTATGTAAAAATGGGTAATCTTCTAACAATTGTAAGTTGCCCCGGATAAGGTTGTCTGCTAAGAAATAAATAAAAATATACTGTAGATAATAGGCTGTAGGGATTTTTTATTGTGTGTATGTGTGTATATATATATATATATATATATATATATATATATATATATATATATATATATATATATATATATATAATGTCTGTCAATTGCAGTTAACTTCTGCGATTATTTTTTTGGGAGATTCATTTTTTTAAGGCACATTAATCTCACTTCTCTTTATGGTCCCTCTTGCATTTCAGTAATTAATTTCCTGCAGTACCATTTTAATACACTCTAGTGCATGCCAGCATTGAATGAGTGTAGTCATTGTTTGAATATAAAATTAGTTATGGAACCTTATTATGTAGCAAAGCACTGAAACTGAAGGACTTGTGAATGGACTTCTGACAGTTCATCGGATAGAAAGAGAGTTACTTGTATGTATTGTCTGAGTGAGTTCCAGTATCACAGAAGTGCATCTAGTCAGCTGCAGCACCTGCGTGATAAACATGCTTACACTTCTCAAAATACACTTTCTAGTAGTTTTTCTGCTACAGACAACAACGATACAACAGCAAATGAAATCTGTCACTTTCGACAGAGTACTCTTTTAGAAATTCAGGATCACTGCAAACCCATGAGTCAAGCCAGGTACGATACTATAACCAGTGCTGCTGCAAACTCGAAAGCTACCGACTGCAGACCTGGTGACATTGTAGCTTTGTTTTATTTCAATAACCACATTTATTTTAAACGATATAACTTACTCAGTGAATGTTTTGTTTTATTTAGGCAATTTCAAGTAATCAATAAAAGGGAATTTAAAATTATTATTATTATTATTATTATTATTATTATTTGTGAATACAGTAATAAACTGACTCCATTGTGAGTTAGCAGTTGGTTCAAGCAATTTAACAACAAATTCTGGATTGTAAATAAATATACAACTATAAAGAGAATCCAGAATCCAGAAATAGGAAAACAGTGTTTGTATGCTGTTTTTTTTATGATAATAATAATAATAATAATAATAATAATAATAATAATAATAATAATAGTAGTAGCATCAGTAATAAAACAAACTTAAATGAGATGGATGCAGTAAATATGCAATTAAAACCAAGATTAACTGAGATTAATTTTTCTAATCTCAAGATCGTGGTTAATACTTTTAATCACTTGACAGCCCTAATATATATATATATATATATATATATATATATATATATATATATATATATATATATATATATATATATATATATATATATATATACAGTACTGTGCAAAAGTTTTATGCATGTGTGAAAAAATGCTGTAAAGTAAGAATGCTTTCAAAAATAGACATGTTAATAGATTATATTTGTCAATTAACTAAATGCAAAGTGAGTGAACAGAAGAAAAATCTAAATCAAATCCATATTTGGTGTGACCACCCTTTGCCTTCAAAACAGCATCAAGCATCAATTCTTCTAGGTACACTTGCACACAGTTTTTGAAGGAACTCGGCAGGTAGGTTGGCCCAAACATCTTGGAGAACTAACCACAGTTCTTTTGTGGATTTAGGCAGCCTCAGTTGCTTCTCTCTCTTCATGTAATCCCAGACAGACTCGGTGATGTTGAGATCAGGGCTCTGTGGGGGCCATACCATCACTTCCAGGACTCCTTGTTCTTCTTTACGCTGAAAATAGTTCTTAATGACTTTCGCTGTATGTTTGGGGTCGTTGTCATGCTGCAGAATAAATTTGGGGCCAATCAGATGCCTCCCTGATGGTATTGCATGATGGATAAGTATCTGCCTGTACTTCTCAGCATTGAGGAGACCATTAATTCTGACCAAATCCCCAACTCCATTGCAGAAATGCAGCCCCAAACTTGCAAGGAACCTCCACCATGCTTCACTGTTGCCTGCAGACACTCATTCGTATCGCTCTCCAGCCCTTCGGCGAACAAACTGCCTTCTGCTACAGCCAAATATTTCAAATTTTGACTCATCAGTCCAGAGCACCTGCTGCCATTTTTCTGCACCCCAGTTCCTGTGTTTTCGTGCATAGTTGAGTCGCTTGGCCTTGTTTCCACGTCGGAGGTATGGCTTTTGGCCGCAAGTCTTCCATGAAGGCCATTTCTGACCAGACTTCTCCGACAGTAGATGGGTGTACCAGGGTCCCACTGTTTTCTGCCAGTTCTGAGCTGATGGCACTGCTGGACATCTTCCGATTGGCGGGAAGTAAGCATGATGTGTCTTTCATCTGCTGCAGTAAGTTTCCTTGGCCCACCACTGCGTCTACGGTCCTCAACGCTGCCCGCTTCTTTGTGCTTCTTCAAAAGAGCTTGGACAGCACATCTGGAAACCCCTGTCTGCCTTGAAATTTCTGCCTGGGAGAGACCTTGCTGATGCAGTATAACTACCTTGTGTCTTGTTGCTGTGCTCAGTCTTGCCATGGTGTATGACTTTTGACAGTAAACTGTCTTCAGCAACCTCACCTTGTTAGCTGAGTTTGGCTGTTCCTCACCCAGTTTTATTCCTCCTACACAGCTGTTTCTGTTTCAGTTAATGATTGTGTTTCAACCTACATATTGAATTGATGATCATTAGCACCTGTTTGGTATAATTGTTTAATCATACAACTGACTATATGCCTACAAAATCCCTGACTTTGTGCAAGTGTACCTAGAAGAATTGATGCTGTTTTGAAGGCAAAGGGTGGTCACACCAAATATGGATTTGATTTAGATTTTTCTTCTGTTCACTCACTTTGCATTTAGTTAATTGATAAATATAATCTATTAACATGTCTATTTTTGAAAGCATTCTTACTTTACAGCATTTTTTCACACCTGCCTAAAACTTTTGCACAGTACTGTATATATATATATATATATATATATATATATATATATATATATATATATATATATATATATATATATATATATATATATATACACACACACAGTATATATATATGCATGCTTTATGTACACTTTGCAATTTTTCAAGAAACCCAACTACTCTGAAAGGGGTATTTCTTAGTTTCTCTGCTTCAGTTCCATGTGCTTGAAATCCATTTTTGGTCAGTTTTATTACTTTTCTAAACTTCCTCAGTCTCCCACATTATTTTTTGGCTCTAGATATGATTTACATAGAAGCCCATGATGGTGCAGGAATTTACAGCATTTCCTACAGTATATATAACTACTTTACATTGTGATAGAACCTGTCCATTATTACATTCCTGGTGTCAAGATCATTATTAATAGGCCAATGAACATTCCCTTAATCTGAGGCTTCAATACCACCGCCAAGCGGAGTACTTTTTAAGGGACCCTTAAGCTCCAAATAGCTACCAAGTATACAACAGAAGTCTACTTAGATAAGGCCTAGGGAAATGTTCCTATGGAATTCTCATTTACTGTAGGAATGCTTTTCCCACAATAACTAAGCTCAAGTAAGTACAGCATCTTTCTCTCTGTTTACAGATACCCAATTATAACCAGATCATGTGACGTGCAATCTTGGCATTATTCCAGTGGGATTGAAATAATATATCAAGATAATAAAAAATACAAAAATAACTGTTGTGTAATTCTGGCACCTAAAGTGTACTGCTGTCATTCTAGCCTCCAAATTGCTGTCATTCAGTTTACTGTACCATACTTAAGTAATCGTGACCTAATTCACCCCTCTGCCTGTTCCAAGTGCTAAGCAGTATCATATATCATGGGAGTACAGTGTAAAGTTTCCTTTCTTTTATATATCTCCTCCATACATGTATAGCTGTACCATATTAAGTTTGCTATCTATGTTATACTTTGTAATGCATATGTTTTTCTTCAAAGTCTTGTCAGGGCAACTTCTTGTACACCTACATGTCTAAAAATGTAATTAATTCTGATATTAACAAATGTGAAATATGTAAAAAAAATATATTTTCTTTAAGAGTAACTGAAGTAATTAGCCTCATTGGCTATTATGTTGTCAGCTAATATAATTTCCTTTTCAGATTTTCAAGATGATATAAACCGAACCTAGTTCTTATTTGTTTACATATTACTCAAGTGAGGAATACAAATCATATTGTACTCTATTTTAAAGGAAAACTAATTCTTATTGAATTTTCATTTCTGCTCCGATTTCAGTACAGAACTATTTTTAAAACCAACCTCAGCAATTAAGAACAGATGTCTGCACACAGAAAACATTTTTTATAGTTTTCATCCAAATAGTAAAGTTACCAAAAAAATATATAAAAATCTCGAAGTCTAAACGAAGGTTGACATATGCATTTGATTTGTAACCTTTGTGTGGTTCGGGGGCAGGAACTAGGGTTCCTCCCCTGTTCTGTCCCGCCAATATCTGTCAATCTTTGTATTTAAACACCAGAGTCATGCCCTTATTCTGTCTTGTGTTTTTCATTTCCTCCATCCTTCCTTCCTGCTCCACCTTTACAACGGTCTCCCTCTATGGGCAAGTGAAGCTCACTTCCCAACCTTAGAGGCCCAGTCGCGCTGGCCTGTCCTCTACCGTGAGCCAGAGGGGACACTGGCCAAATCATTTTCCCATTCTCTAAATTCTAGATTCCCCTTGGAGGAAGTAATGGCTGCTTCCCAGCCTTGACGGCAGATCGGTTCGGTTTCACCTCTGTGAGGGCGGCTCTCCATTAAATAGTGATATAACATGATATTAGCAGAATAAGTATGCTATTTATATTTATAGATTATGCTTATAACAAACAAAAACATTACTACCACATTACAAATTATTACATGATTTATGTATATATTTATGTAATAGATTAAATTTTCATCATGCAGTCTGAAAACAATACACTAATAACATGTATTTGCTGTTTAAAACCTCAACATGTGTCTCTTCTTTATTTTACATAATATAATCCATGTATTATAGTGTGTGTGTGTGTGTGTATATATATATATATATATATATATATATATATATATATATATATATATATATATATATATATATATATATATATTTTTTTTTTTGCTCTGCGATCTCTGAAATATAACATTAGAAAATGTTCACTGCCTGTTTAAATCCTTTGTTTCTATCCAAGTGACTTTCTCTTGTGCCCAGTTTGCAACTGAAATAGCAGTACTTAATTACAAAAAAGCATTCATAATTATTTTGTGAGGTTTTGATTTTTGATTTTTTAAAATTTTGTTTAGTGTGAAGGATACATTTAACAAAATGCATCTATATCCAAGTTGTAAAGGTACTGAAATATGATATATGGCTATAAGGAATAAAAGAGACAACTAGCCGAAGTATATTTTAATGTCCGTTATAAATTAAGCATGTTAGGCTTGTCTTTTGAGAAGGCCTGAAAGCCTTCCCATCATGCATCAGTAGAGTATAAATACAGCTGTGCTCAAACTGCATCTCAGTTTGATTGTGAAAGGATTAGAGAGAATAAGGTGATGCTTTTATGAGGTAGTTGCAAGACAATGTTGTAGATATGCAGTAGCAGTGTTTAACTACTGATATTTGGCACCTGTAATTGAATCAATTCGGAGACGCTCACTATGTATTTTTTAAAAAGTGCTAAATGTTTCCTGAAAATAAATGTTACATGCAGCTCGGTATGCCTGAACAAATACTTCTCTTTAATCCCAGGCTTTGTGACGCTGACATTTTGTATGAAAACAGTCAGAAAGGGAATTGTATCCAATTAATGATGGCGTGAGGAGCCAGAGAGGAAATCTCAAGAATTTGAAGTACCCTTCCACAGTACAAACTAAAAAAAGGCAACGTATGTGATCCATTTTCTTATTAACTGCATGCCTTGTAAATGTAGTCAGCTATAAGGTGGAAATGTTGATTTAATATTTTCCATTCATCTGAGGAAAGGAAAAAACAAATAATAAATATGTGCTTCTAAGGAACATGAATCTGAGATCTACACTTTTTATCTTTTAACTGAATTCATCCCTGGTAATTAAAAGCTGTTTAACTACTGGTATAGGTTTTAAACCTTTAATGAATCAAATAAGCTGTGTCTATATTGTACAAAAGCTAATTTCTGGTTTTATTTTAAAATCTACGATGCTAATTAGAGGCAATGTGCAGGGGTAGATTGACGGGTTGTTTGTTAAGAGGTCCCTTAGTTGAAAGGGACATTAACATGGAATCTGTCATCTAGGACTAAGCGTGTATGTGTTGTGTATTTAAAGATCTGAAAGAAGGAAGTGGAGGGGTGATTAGAGAGGGCTGCTGCAGGCCCACAGGGATCCAATAAAACAGCACATGGGCAATTCAGGAACACTCAGATAACATCCCATTCCTGGCCAGACTGGATCCTTAGATTAAGGGAAATTATGGAATGAAACCGAGTCAATTGGATAGATATGATTCCCCTGAATAAGCATTTGTAGAAGTTTCTTTTAAATTTTATTTTGAGCAGATTGGGGTAAACCTATTGGTTTTGCTCTCCTTTGTCATGGAGGCCAGCATATCAAACATGTTGTTTTTGGAGAAACAATTTTGATATAAGCACTACTTTATTCACATTTAAAATTGGGTCCCAATTGCATCTTGTTTAAAGCTATACTCCCTATAATAGGTTGCATCTTAATATTGTAAAAATGTACCTTTAGTTTCAATGTGCCATTTGACTTGACTATCTATATTAATACACTTATTGTCAAGCAGATTGTTAACATTTATTTTAAGTTTTATACTTCTTTTACACAATGACTACGTCGTCGACCGCTATGTGGGGTTTGCAATGCAATGGTTGCGACATTACAATGGGTGAGGGATTGATTTGATCAAGCTATAAGCCTGCCGAAACGATCTAATAAGTGACTTCACATTCAAAACAACATTCTATGACGAAAACAATTTTATAAATATCGTATCTAATAGTCTGGATTCAGCTTTCCTATTTATATATGTAAATTCATTTAGTTTGGTTTATTTTGTAAAACACGAGTATGATTAACTGTAACCTAGCAACCGCAAAGGTTTCAAAGATGGTGAAAGAAACATCTGATAAAACAATTTTAACAATTTCTGGCAAATTTCAGCAATTCTGCATCATTTGATTAAATCTGTACAATCTTTATGAAATAGTGCCAAGCCATCAATGAGAAACTATGTCGTGTTGTCTACGCACTGATATGGTAAATTATTCACTGAATGCCAGTTGAATGTTTGTACTTTTAAAGGGCCATTTGTGGTTCACGTTTTGTACTTAAAACAAGGTTTCCTAGTTACTCTCCTATTTCTCTGTATGCTACTTTGTGAGTGCTTTTAGAGTATTGGTTTTAATCTACAGGCTGCTGCTTTTCAAATGGTATTGTGCTTACCAAATGTTCAAGCTAAAGTGAAACAGGAACAAAGCCCATGTCATTAGACTCAATAGCTAACAAACCCATTAGATAGTATTAGGACTTCACAGTCAGTAGCTGAGTACACTTCAAATACTTTAACATTAGAGTTCTACTATAAGAACAACACCAGCATCAGTCCATTGGCACCTCTGACATGTTGAGGTGGAAAGCCCCGTGAGAGCTTGTTTTATTTTGTTTCTATTTTTCTTCAACACTTTTAAAACAGGGAAGTCTTGTATGTGCAACGGGCAGTATTGCATGGTGCAGTTACAGATGCAGACCCTTGTCAATGAGATGGGGCTAAACAAGCTGTAAGGAATGGCCTGGTTCTTTTACACGGTGGTTCAAAAGCTCATTTGAAGAACATAAGAACATAAGAAAGTTCACAAACGAGAGGAGGTCATTCGGCCCATCTTGCTCGTTTTGGTTGTTAGTAGCTTATTGATCCCAGAATCTCATCAAGCAGCTTCTTCTTTAAGGATCCCAGGGTGTCAGCTTCAACAACATTACTGGGGAGTTGGTTCCAGACATGGAACTGAAGCAGAGAAACTAAGAAAGACCTCTTTCAGAGTAGTTGAGTTGGGTTTCTTGATAAATTGCAAAGTGTATGTAAAGCGCATATATATATATATATATATATATATATATATATATATATATATATATATATATATATATATATATATATATATATATATATATATAAGTAATGTTATCAGATGTGAAAAATGCTGTAAAGTAAGAATGCTTTCAAAATAGACATGTTAATAGATTATATTTATCAATTAACTAAATGCAAAGTGAGTGAACAGAAGAAAAATCTAAATCAAATCCATATTTGGTGTGACCACCCTTTGCCTTCAAAACAGCATCAAGCATCAATTCTTCTAGGTACACTTGCACACAGTTTTTGAAGGAACTCGGCAGGTAGGTTGGCCCAAACATCTTGGAGAACTAACCACAGTTCTTCTGTGGATTTAGGCAGCCTCAGTTGCTTCTCTCTCTTCATGTAATCCCAGACAGACTTCGGTGATGTTGAGATCAGGGCTCTGTGGGGCCATACCATCACTTCCAGGACTCCTTGTTCTTCTTTACGCTGAAAATAGTTCTTAATGACTTTCGCTGTATGTTTGGGGTCGTTGTCATGCTGCAGAATAAATTTGGGGCCAATCAGATGCCTCCCTGATGGTATTGCATGATGGATAAGTATCTGCCTGTACTTCTCAGCATTGAGGAGACCATTAATTCTGACCAAATCCCCAACTCCATTTGCAGAAATGCAGCCCCAAACTTGCAAGGAACCTCCACCATGCTTCACTGTTGCCTGCAGACACTCATTCATTATGCGCTCTCCAGCCCTTCGTGAACAAACTGCCTTCTGCTACAGCCAAATATTTCAAATTTTGACTCATCAGTCCAGAGCACCTGCTGCCATTTTTCTGCACCCCAGTTCCTGTGTTTTCGTGCATAGTTGAGTCGCTTGGCCTTGTTTCCACGTCGGAGGTATGGCTTTTTGGCCAAGTCTTCCATGAAGGCCATTTCTGACCAGACTTCTCGGACAGTAGATGGGTGTACCAGGGTCCCACTGTTTTCTGCCAGTTCTGAGCTGATGGCACTGCTGGACATCTTCCGATTGCTGAAGGGAAGTAAGCATGATGTGTCTTTCATCTGCTGCAGTAAGTTTCCTTGGCCCACCACTGCGTCTACGGTCCTCAGCGTTGCCCGTTTCTTTGTGCTTCTTCAAAGAGCTTGGACAGCACATCTGGAAACCCTGTCTGCCTTGAAATTTCTGCCTGGGAGAGACCTTGCTGATGCAGTATAACTACCTTGTGTCTTGTTGCTGTGCTCAGTCTTGCCATGGTGTATGACTTTTGACAGTAAACTGTCTTCAGCAACCTCACCTTGTTAGCTGAGTTTGGCTGTTCCTCACCCAGTTTTATTCCTCCTACACAGCTGTTTCTGTTTCAGTTAATGATTGTGTTTCAACCTACATATTGAATTGATGATCATTAGCACCTGTTTGGTATAATTGTTTAATCATACACCTGACTATATGCCTACAAAATCCCTGACTTTGTGCAAGTGTACCTAGAAGAATTGATGCTGTTTTGAAGGCAAAGAGTGGTCACACCAAATATGGATTTGATTTAGATTTTTCTTCTGTTCACTCACTTTGCATTTAGTTAATTGATAAATTGCAAAGTGTATGTAAAGCATATATACAGTATATATATATATATATATATATATATATATATATATATATATATATATATATATATATATATATATATATATATATATATATAATAATGTGCTCTGTGATCTCTGAAATATACCATTAGAAAATGTTCACTGTCTGTTTAAATCCTTTGTTTCTATCCAAGTGGCTTTCTCTTGTGCCAAGTTTGCAACTTAAATTGCAGTACTTAATTACAAAAAAAGAATCCATAATTATTTTGTGTGAAATGCGTGGTTGCTGTCAATGTTATATGTTATAGCATATGCTATTATGATTTCAATGTCATATTGAAAACAGGGCCTTAAATTTTAGGCAATTAAATTAAATCACTTAGTTAACAGACATTGTTTGGTCATATATTGCTGTTTAAAAAAGAAAAAAGAAAAAAAGAAAAGAACAGGTATTATAATATTATGGATAATATTCTGTCTCTTATATTGTGTTTACTCAATGGCTTTTGTGATTGGGAAGCAAATTATTTTAAACTCCTTTATTTTAAAATAGATCTATATTTATAAAATAGAGGTACGTATATTAATGTGTCCAAGTTACCTGCACAATATTGAAACACTTTTAGATACTGTTTTAGTATGCAATTAATTTTACCAGAGACACTTTGTCTCCCTCTTCTGGACGCTGTTAATAAATACATTTTATCAAATAGGACATGCGGGCTACTGGCGTTAACATAATACTTTAACACAATTGGTCTGTTTGGCCTGTGCTCAGCTTTCTGTCATGTAGAAGCAGCCATTATTTTACGCCGTGGCTCAAATGTGTTTGAAGCTGTGGATGAATGTATCTCTCATTCTCACAATCTTCATTCAATGAAGAGCCCAACCCATCCTTTAGCCATAAAGATTAGCCGAGTGCGCATGTGTGACAGAGAAGCAGCCTTGGCTCTGTAGCAGCCCTGCAGTAACAGCAGGAACACAAGCACAGCTGTGCCTCCTTGCTAATTCAGCCCCTGCCCCGAGGTCTTTCCCATCCCCTTTCTTTACCAGCATCTGGGTTTCGAACTACCTCGAGCTGCACTATAATACTCTCAATTACTTGTACTATAGAATGTGCAAAACAAGTTGCATTATTCCTGTTAAAAAATAAATAAATAAATAAATAATCAGTTAAACATTGTATTGACATATCTATCGGCTTCTCCACTATCCATTTAGTTAAATATATGCATACCAGCAGGGGAAATTATTATATGGTCTATAAACCTGCCTTGTACTCTATATGAATGGAATGGTAATATATAAACATAAATAGTTTCAGTAAATGACATTTGAAAATCTGACCATTATATCTAAACAACAGTCTGTGAAAATAAGTTGAATGGGCATACACTGTAAATTTTTTTTTTTTTTGTATAAACATGTACCATGATGTCGATCTTGGATTCAAACCTCAATTTTAGCTCTCGAAAGAAGTTATTGACATCTACATCTTACTGGTAACAGTTTAGACCCTGTTGCTTTTCAGCTGTCCTGCCAATGACATCTGACATTTACTTTCATTCAGGATTCCAAATCCAGTGATCCTGCGCTAACGGGACACAGTACAGTTTGGATAAACAAACATCCCAAAGGCTCCCCTTCACTGCAATGCACAGCCTAACATTGAATTATTGATCACATTGAAGTCCGAGCTGAAGCATAACATAACTGACTTTTTAAAAGAAATTAAAATCCCTGATTTGATTTGCCTTTGTTAATCGCTTAAGTCAACTATATATAATTCTTCCCACATTGCTAATTTGTCAGCTCAACTTGTATATATTGGTCTGTATTTTGTTTTATCAGTTCTTAAAGGGGCTAGTCAGCAGGTTGAGAGAGAAATGCAATACATCATTGTTTTTCTTTTTCTTGTTTTTAAAAAAAAATTAAATATATAACCCAGTTCTGGTTCAATAAGGGATGAAGCATCTCCTCCATAATAATTAATGCTGACTTGGCCTTCTTGCTAGCAGAAGTGCTTAATGGGAATCTTAAGTAAACTTTCAAGCGTCCTCCCCCAGAACCCTTTGCAGTCCAGCTGGATGTATCCAGCGAGGAGAGCTCTGGTAGATACGAGTCATGACATGCCTGAACACTGTTCCTCCTATAAATTAAAAGGTGAGTGGGGGAAGCCTCAGGAAATAAAGAATTCTTGTTTTTACGTAAGTCCTCCACCAGAGGGAAGCACCTCATCATCTCTTAAGGGAGTTGCCACTCTTGGTTGAAGTTCAGGCTAGGACACACTTTTCTTTGTCAACAGGCACCCTTTTCATACGTTCAGTCAGATCTGATCATAAATGGTCTGGACAGGTTCGTTTGAGTTATTTCTGCAAAGCAACTTGTAAAACAAGTTATATTAGGCTACCTGGGCCACAGCACTCCTGATTTTCATGACTTACTGTATTTGTTGAATTAAAGTAAGCATAAATGTGTGGCTTTAATAAGTATACATACAACACCTTACTTTACACAAATGAGTCCTTCAAGTTTAAACTGATTAAAATTTTGTTGAAACATATATTTGTGATGTAATGAATACAACACACACAATATAAAGTTTATGAATGCTACTTAAAATAAAAGAATACAATATATGTAATGTGTTTAAAGATTTTTTTGTATAAAACACTCAAAGCACAATATACATGACCTACAGAGATGTTATGTGGACTGCATACTGAGCAACAATGGGCCCCATTGATACAGCTTTCACTCATGAGTTGGAAGTCTGTTATTATCCATGCAAATACTACACTTTTACATGTATATCTTCAGCATGTAATTGGATTTGAGGCCTGTTTATTTGTGGTGTTGTTTGTTTTTAATTACATGTAATTGCTTCTTTATCAAACTCTCCCACACGTGGGCATGCTATGTATTGATTCATATAAACAGTACAATTATACAATATGTTTGACAATATATACTATAGCATTGGATAAGGGTGTCTGCTAAGAAATAAATAATATATGAACACAAACAGGTTTATTCTTCATCCATAACTTCAAGAAGACTCCTCAAGTAGAAACAGTCTTGTGCCACAATTTGTCAGCTAAAAGCCAAATGCAAACCATTAAAAAACATATATATAACTAAATCTAGAGAATGAGGCACAATGTTTATTGTTAGTTGATTCAAACATCATTGCTTAGTTTTCATATTTAAAATATCTCTCTTAACTCTTTATTCTGTGTCCTCAATGGAGCTGAATACATTACCTATACCCTGTGGAGATATTTTTCGAGCCATTTACAGCACTTGGGAATCATCCTGACTGCATTAATAAAATCAACCCAGATGCGCCACTGCACATCATTGAAATTGAATCCAAATTGATACAAATTCATGGAGTTATTGCATGGATTTGAATTTCCCCAAAACCCCTTTTTAATTCAATTGAAATGAACTTCTTTTAAGCTTTACACTCCATCCTTCAACATATTGCATTGCATATTCCTCTGTAAGTGTGGACCTCAGGAGCAGAGGAAGGGGAGGGCTGCTATTTATGACCCTGGTGCTGTTTCAGAGGACAGAAAACAGTCTAGTTGACAAGGAGGCTCGCACCGTCCTGTAACTGGCCATCCTTTCTTCTACAGGACATTCCCTGGGGTGGGGGGCAGGGGCAGGAATTATCAGAGGATCTTTATTGGTCCATTGTACTCCTGTAATTTTGTACCTCAGTGAACTCATAACAAAGAGAGGACAGCGAAAGGGCTGACGGTAGACACAATGAGGTTGACTTCCTATAGATCTGAGCCGAGTGTTAACAGAGACCTGTGAAAAGCGTCAGCCTCACTGAGACTGGAAACAGGTGACTGCTGGGGAGGGGGGGTGCTATACCAAGGGATTCTACTACTGTTAATGTTAAGCTAATCGGTACACTCCAACAACCTTCAAAACTCACGTACTTACATTCTGTTTCCTACATTCTTGAATACAATTTTAGACCATCTGAAAATGTAATTATGATAGCACCGCCCTTAGGGGTGCCTTTCCAATCACTGATTTTAACACCTACTACTTTTCTCTGTCTACTCTGTCTTCTCTGTCTACTCGTATTCTGAGGGCTTTTACTGCAATATAACATCATTCTGGCAGGGGGGGGGCATGGTATAAAAACAATTGCAGGGGTAACTAACAATATAGCGGTATTGATCCTACTCATCAATGGGACAAGTTGACAAAACATTGTGCAATATGTAAATGATGCCTTTACCATCTAATTTTGGAAACCCATTGCTGATAGTGCTACGCCCAGTTCATCAGCCCACTATACTATTTTCTATTTACTAATCTTGAAGAATGATACTGGGTCAGTCTGGCTCTTTAGAATATACAGTAAAGAAAAATAGCAATGCATTAACAATACACATGCATGTTGAGCTTTACACAAGGCTAAAGTTTGCTCAGAGCTTTATTAGCTCACCATCTATGTATCCCTCTGTGTGAGTCTACTTGTATGTTTAAGAGCTGGATGTGGCTTGCAGTATGTGTACAGTATATGAGCTGGCCTCTTTCTGTATGGTTTTCAACCGCTTCTGGTAATCAGCGTTTTAACACTTGCCTTTTGTTTGTACCTGACCTGGGGGCTGCTTGTCAAAAGCTTCTTTAAACAACTCCCAGAGCACACTTCAGGTGTGCTGATTTTTCCAAATAAACCTGCAAATGACTGTTGAAAACCAAAAGAATTATAAATGTAATCTCTCAGGGATTTTGAGAAATATGCGTTATGATTAAGATCCAGTAAAGGCACTACCGCACTGCAGTGAAGGGTGAGTCATACAATCAGCAGCGTGCTGCTTTGAATCCTGGTCGTGCAGAGTTGCCGACGGTGCTTTTTGTGTTTATTTGAAACTTTATAGGCTTCAGGGTTCAGTGTTTTGACAGCAGAAACAAAAGTCACTTGTTGAACTTCAGTCCTCTATTGGCTGGTAACAGGGTTGCAGCAGTGAGAGGACTTTTGAATGGGGATTTTAATTGTGAATATAACGGGTAAATCTGGAGAATAAACTGGAAAGAGTGATCTTTAAGGCATTGTTATTGTCAGGAATTTGACCCTTGCTTCTCTTTGGTCTGCAGGTCTCATAAAATAAAGAAATGCATAAAATGACAAATTTGTTGGCCAAGATTTAGCTCTGGTGCAATATTATTCAAAGATTGTTCTGTCAATGGTAAACCACGACTTAACTTAATGACCATGAAATGTATACTCCCTAATAAACTTCAGTGATCACAAAACGAAACATGCAGAATTAAACATCAATGTTGAGAATATTGCATTTTAAAAAGGTACGCTGTCAAATAGTGCTGGTGAGTTTTTAAAACTGAAACTGTGCAGGTTTAAAAAAAAAAAAAAAGCATGCCCTGTGGCTTCAGGCTTACAACCCTCTGTCTATCACTTTTTTTCTGTTTATCTATATATCTACAAACATTGTCTTTATCTTTCTCTTCTCTGAATTAGTTAATAATCAACATGGCCTCCCCTGTGTTGTACACCTTCACAGGGTAACACTTTCCAGTTTCCTCATAGTCCTGCTACCTCACATAAAGTCAACTTGTGTTCTTTATTTTTTTTATGACAGCAAATGTTACCTCACAACAGCCATATTTATGAGTTCTGGAGCATGGTTCTGGAGTATGGTTCTGCAGCCTTTCTCACCTGGGCCTGTTCAATATGTTGCTTTGTGTGGTCCTACAGGAGGTTTAGATACAAATATAATGTGTTAAATTATAATAAAGAAATTGGTTATTATGGTAGATATCATAATGTTTCACTGTAGGTCTTCCAATATGGAGATTTTCCCAACTGTTTACAAGATGTTGTTATAGAATATGCCATATGTCTAGTTTTACAGGAGGCTTGAAATCTGAATAAACATTTTCAGCTCATTTTTCTGTATAAGCTTATGGTGTCACATATGTTGGATAAAGACAACATCAGTCTGACTTCCAGTGAAACTGTCCAAAACTAAATATTCTACATAATGTAAATGTATTCTCTTTACATTGCACAAATACACAATCAATCAATCAATCAATCACTAAATGAAGTTGCGATTTGTTTCATATTTTTCATTTTGGAAGGTGTGTATTTTGGGTTTGTGAATTCACGCTTTTGGTGCTTCAGGGTAAACTGTAAAAAGAAATGTTTAAAAAGTAAAGAAATGTTTAAAAAGTAAGCATAAAGCTTGTGGAACATTTTAGTGTGGTGGTCATTATACTTTACACACACAAACAAGTGTTACCAATATACACATTCAAGTGTAAAGCATGTAAATATTTTACATATTATTTACAATCGGTTGACTAATATTTATGTTTAATTCCTAAACACCTGATTAACAGAGTTGTGTGCTTTACAGCTGGCTAATTTGACAGATAACTGAAGGCATAATTTAGGCTACCACTGACACCCCCATGTTGCCGATATCAGCTACAAGCAGAAAGCTGTTCTCAAACCAGCCCGAATATACTGTGTTAGGAAACTCAAAGAAATAAATACATTTATACAATGTAAGGAAGTAAATAAACAAACGAATGCATTTTACATATCTCTAATTTCATATTTTAGACGTACTGTTTTGTTAATCTGTACATTAAAGAATATATCCCAATTTGAAAATTAAACAGACTTCTTGGGTATTATTTTCATATGCTACTACCACAATAATTTAACAATCAATATGTTAAGACAGCGACTTTTAGGTTAAGTTCCATCTTTTAAACGGATCTTAGTCCCGTGGATAGTTTCGGAGATCTTTGGTTGGGCACTTACCATAAACTAATAAATTCAAACAAAGGTATTCTCAGATTTTATTGTTTAATGATGTTATTTCATCATCAATGCAGCTGTATGAATGACATTTATATACAGTAACTGCTATACCAGCGGTGTCAAACCAGAGACTCGAGGTCAAAAGTAGCCCCCAGTAAATTGTATCCCTCCCACCCCACCCCCACCCCCACCCCACACATAGATGAGGCTGGTCTTGTGGCTGTGTGTGATTTCATATTATAAAATAATTAACGGAGTTACTGTTGTAGCTGGTCCATGTTTGCAGCTGCATTATTTCAGATTTCTATATCAATAACTATCCCTTGGAAGAAAATATATATATATATATATATAGAGAGAGAGATTATTATTATTATTATTATTATTATTATTATTATTATTATTATTATTATTATTATTATTTAACTACCTATAAGCGTTTACCTGATGGTAAAGACTTTGTGTTTTTGTGTTCCGAAAAGCTAATATCAAATGACGCAAATAAATCGAGTTTGACAGCCCTGTTCTGTAAGAGCTAGTCTATTTATTATTTACCTTATTCAGATCACATAAGCAAATACCAATAATAGGCAAGCCACGTGTATTTATAAAGTAAAATAAATAAATAAATAAATAAATACACAATGAGAACTTTGCAAAATTAAACGCAGTTTAAAAAAAAATACAGATAACGTTTCCTCTTTTTCTTCTCTGAACCAATACTAACTCCATGAAAACGTTTTTTTTAAAAAAAACATATTTTTCGGTTTCGGTTTATTTATAACAAATGTATTAATAGCAATTTAAAAACAAGTCCACGCGCACATGTTTATATTTTGGAATTTTTTAGACATATACCCCGAACAATATCCCGAAACCAATCAAACAAGAAAGAAAAATTAAGGAAAGTCCAGAAATATTTAGAAAACTTTTTTTTTTTAATCTGTAAACTGCTGAAGTAGTTGCTTTTTAAAAAGAACATTTATATACTGGAGAGACTCTTTTGACATACATTTCGTTTAGTTATACTTCAACATTAATAAAAAAGCTGGTAAAGTAATTTTAAAGTTAGCCGCTCCATTAATTGCCAGAAGAAAAGTAGCCTGGAAGTTGCATCTTGTTCCACGGGCTTTAAGTATATGTAAGGGCATAAAAAGGGCATTGGCTCTTTGTTAAAACTGTATAATTTTTTAAAAGTTGTTTCCTCTTTGTTTTGCTTGAATTCGTTCCTCCCCCGTCCATTTTTTACACAATAGCTGACGGGCTAACTTTTAGAAAGAGGTGTGAGGAGCTGGGTCGAGATGAAAGGTATCTCCGACGGGAATCTGTTTGAAATGACCCTCAGTAGTTTCGTCAAAATAGGGATGGAGACACCGAGTCTCCTCTCTCTAATTTGGTTTATTTATTTATTTATTTTTGCTGCAGGTTGCATTATAGGTATTTAAAATCTTTTTCGTTTAAATATTTTTTTTCCCCCTGAAGATAATCTTAATACCAAAAGATGAATTTGGGTTATTCTAAACCATAATTATGTACAGAAAATATCCCGAATTACTTGAATTCTTGTATCATCAACTTTCGTATTATATTTTAATTGATACCACACGTTTGTTATTATTATTATTATTATTATTATTATTATTATTATTATTATTATTATTATTATTATTATTATTATTATTGCTTTGTTTGGAATGGGTTATACCAGTGGATCTTCTTAAATATGTATAGTTTAATTAACAATATATAGTTTAATTAAAATATTTCGCACACCACGTGAAAACAATCGAATTCAAATCATTTTTTTGTAATGTTGGTTTGCTACGTCGTTTTTATAAGTGTACTATGCAATCCAATAATTGTATACTTTACACTGGACTTCTATTTCATTTTGCATTTCGAAAACAAATATTTCTCAAACCTTATCAGTAATTCTGTCCAAACATGTATTATTATTATTATTATTATTATTATTATTATTATTATTATTATTATTATTATTATTATTATTTTACCTACAAATATCACATAACTGAAAAGGTCTGCATTAAAACTTCTAAAGCTTATTAGACACATTTGCTATAGCTGTATTAAAACACGCTCTGTTCAAAACAAAAAATCCTCTGTAATACTTTAAGCACTTTATGTCGGTATCCTGCTATTTTTTCTTTACGATGACTTTATATTTTCGTTTTAATGATGTAGATATGAACAGCATGCATAATTATATCCGGTACCACCTGTTGCAACGATTTGGTTTGGAGTGACATGACCAGTCTATGGACGATAGTACTGTGCTATAGAAAAGAAAACGAGGGTCTCACTTTTGGTATAAAGCAAAAATGAAATACAGAAGGAGCGAGTTGAACCTCATACTAAAAATGAACTGACAACAAACTTTTTAATTGATTTATTTAAAAACAAACTCTTGGGAGTGTGGGGGTGGGCGAGAGAGCTGTTTATTAATAAGTACATGGATTAATGTATTTACATTTATCTCAAACAAAACGCTACTTGTGAGCACAACTTATATTTGAATTTTATATTATTATTATTATAACTAAATAAAACATTTGAAAATAATACAAAAAACAACCCTCAGACAACTAAATTGCATAGGATATTTATGGTGCGTAATTATGACCGGTATAGGACTATAAATGCATATCTAAATAACCCAGTGTTCAATAACTGTTCCCATTAGAAAACAAACGAAACAAGCATGCGTGTATTGTCAGAATGCTTTTAAAACGTGTGTACTTTGTATGACTATTGCTTTAACTGTTGTTTTAATACGCATGTATTTAAATTGGAGTCACCCAGATAGAAAACTACTTCTGCTTTTCCCATGAGCAATGTCTCCTATGAGACAAAACCCTGACCGCTTCAGCATCCACAACATCAGCATAAACTTTGACTTAGGTATCACCTTCATTTGTAACATTTGTATTCAAACATTAGACTCTGCTTTGATGCCGGTACGTGGTACTCTTTGAAGTGGGTGTCTCTCTTTCAATGCAAATGATTCTGACGCGGGAGAGAGATAGATGTGGGGTTATAAACGAGTGACGTCACGGTGGTGCCTTTAAACCGGCAGCAAGTCTGGCAAACAAGAAGTTAAAGTGAACAGGTAGGTAATCAGGAAGGAGAGGAGAGGTTTGGTTAAAGAAAAGCCAGGGACAGCTTGAGAGAGAGGAATTCGCTTGACACACATTATGCGCAAAAGGACACCTTTGCAAAGATGTACGTGAGCTATCTTTTGGATAAGGACACCAGCATGTACTCCAACACTGTAAGACACCCAGGCTTGAATTTGAATCACCAGAATTTTGTTCCTGCGCCGCCTCAGTATTCGGATTTTGCTGGTTATCACCACGTACCAGGAATAAACGGTGACCCTCACCACAACCAGCCCGGTGGCACATGGAATCCAGCTTATGCACCTGCCAGGGAAGACTGGCACTCTTATGGACCAGGGGCAGCAACCTCCAGCTGTAACCCGGGGCAGATTAGCTTTAGCCCCTCTGACTTTAACTCAGTGCAGCCCCCGGGCTCTGGGCTCCTTCCCCCTGCTATCAACTCTTCAGTGGCTCCGCTCTCCCCAAATGCGCAAAGGAGAAACCCGTACGAATGGATGAGGCGCAATGCTCCGCCAGTATCTGCAGGTGAGTGTAATTTGTTTAAATAAATAAACAAACAAATAAATAGGCCTTAATAAATAAACAAGTGGCAATTATTCCAGCAACCTAGCTAAATATGACATTTTAAGCTGTTCAAATCGAGATGGTTTTGATTTTGGAGCATAAAATGTGTGCACATAGGAGATATTACTTGAATAGAATGAATTTAAATGTTCTCTCAAGTTTCACTGGCTGAGGCAAACAGATGCATGTTACCATCATAGAATAGTTATGACATATGTTGGTATCTTTAAAAAGTGTTCATGTTCTTAATTTAACCGCCAAACATTGCTTTGCAACATTTATAGACCAACTACTGTTTGTCGCAATAGATCTTGTGGTAAGGTTCCCTCATTAATATTATTATTGTGTATTATTATGTGTTGTTAACTCATAGACAAGATGGTTCCTATCGCTATAACAAGATGGTTCTTCTGGCCTCGATGATTCTTATGCCGAACAACAGAGCGTTCTCTACAATGTGTTTTACATGACATCAAATTGGTTCCAAGTACCGTACAACATAACGCTTTGATAT
Source organism: Acipenser oxyrinchus oxyrinchus (assembly GCA_030684275.1). Lineage (NCBI taxonomy): Eukaryota > Metazoa > Chordata > Actinopteri > Acipenseriformes > Acipenseridae > Acipenser > Acipenser oxyrinchus. Next base: position 12,384,548 of record CM060268.1, read on the forward strand.
TTGCATTTTTCACATTTGGTAACTTAAGGGTTCCAAATAATTATTGCAATAGGTTCTAGTGGTTCTAATTTAGAAACCTTTGTTTTATATGTGTTAAATTACAGTAGGGGTTTCAGAGAAACCGGTTCAACAAAAACTTTATTTCCCCTGTAATTGTCTGTTAGAAATGTGCTGTTTAAGGGTTGATTTCGATGTGAAATATAACAGAATTGTGCAAGTATGTGGGATCACACTGATGCTTTCTAGTACAAAGTAATGAACTTATTTAATTTTCTGAGGACTCAAACAGGACTTGTAAAGTGCTGCATTGCCATCGTTATTTGTGATTCAGTCTGGCCTGGTTATAAGGATGTAAAAGTTATCTGACAGTTACCATCTCACACCAAGAATCCACATGTTAAAACACAGATTTATGACGTAATAAAATGAAATAAATAAACAGGCGTACATTTAAAATTATTGTAGTAAATATGGAGGGAGGAATTTCAATTATATTGCTTAAAAAATCAAGCAAAAAAATAAAGAAATAAAGAAATGAGAGATCATGTCAATCTAATAGCGTTTTTTTTAAACGACCCCCTTTAGTCCCAATACTAATTTAATGGACGTTGATTTAATTTATAAGTAGAGGGGCTGATGTAAATACTTTTATTTCCACACAGTTACAAACACAGCATTTCACATGCAATCCGACTTGGTATTTTATCGAGCAAATTGTCTTTTTTACATGGCCTCAATATCTTGTCTATTTAGTTATAGACTTGCAGTTAAATCATTAGAAGTCTTGTTTAACAACCCAGAGCTGTGAATCTACACACCTTCAATCCCAAATAAACCATGACATTAACTGCACCAGCTCATCAGTTTTATGGGGATAATCTCTATAATGGATTTACAAGGTGAAGTCAGTTTATAGCCGAAATACCCATTTCATATACTTCTAACAATTACCGGGCTATTTATGTCAATTAGTTTTGTAGAACCGTTATATGGATTTTATAAATGGTTACTACCCACGATTATTATTATTATTATTATTATTATTATTATTATTATTATTATTATTATTATTATTATTATTATTATTATTTGACTCTAGCGTCGGTCTGACTGCATGACTACGGGATATGTTACAGCAGAATGCATTACAAAAGAAGGTGGAAGCATCTCCCCATGGAAACACAAATGAACATCGGGTTTTAAAAGTTCAAAGAAGACGTAAACGAGAAAAAAGAGGTATTCAAAAAAAGTGGAAGTGGACCCCGGGATCAACCCAAATCTACAAGTTTGAAGGCTTTGTCGTGTAAATCAGGCGCATTTGTAGTTCTTGGGTAGCCCGGGACCTCAAGCGGAGTTAATTGTTTGCATTGTTCCGATCTATTGTTTTGGTCATGTAGTAAGGAGGGGAACACTTTAAAATGACTAGATCTTTGATGTCACATGCCTTCCCCCAAAATGCAGTGCTTTTGCATTTTCCAAATTACCAGCACTAGCAGCTCTCAACTCCTCTCATTAACACCGAGCCTGGTTTGGGGTATAACGAACCCAGGGATTCAGATCAGATACGGGGTATTTTTAACTCCAAGACTAAAGTCAAAATGTACTCTGTTGTGATAATATATAACATATATTGTTTTAAAACGAAAACGACATTCACAATTTAGTTAAATTCGTTTTATTCAATATCACGTGATTGCGGTTACTTTTAAATCCTCTTATTTTTGTTTTCTATACATTTTCTTTTTCGGAAACGCAGGTATCAGACGCCGAGACTTGTTTGCATAAACGAATATGAAAGCGACATTAACACTGTCAGAGGAGTGATGGAAATTAGTGGCGCGTGCCAGTGAATGCAAAAATATATCTCGGCTTCTTTTCCAAAGTGTTGATTGAAGCGCAAGAAGACGCCCTCTGTTGCTGCTGTACCCTCTCCCAAATAACCCATGAACCAGTCCAGTTGTTCCCTTATCTTCAACAGAAGAGTTTGCTTTTTTATCATGGATAGTAGCTAACAAGTAACAACTGCACACTAACCGAGATGCAAGCGGAATTGAATGCAGATAAACTTGCGGGTTAGAGACCGTATGAATGGTAGATCTTTGGAGTCCAAAAAACATTGAATAGGCCTATACAGAATACCAGCCTGTGTTTTACTGGTAAACTTCCAGTAATGTATTCCGTAAGTTTACAGATATTTACCACAAAATAATTAACAACTTTTCAACAGAGTTGATTACGTGAAATAATTATATTTCACTTTAGATTTAAATAAATAAATAAAAAAGACCATTTCTGCGCTGGTGGATGCCTTCTAAAAATGACTTACATTTTCGTTTCCTACATTTTGTAAGTAAATAATCACGTTTTTGAAATCAGATTCATTAACGTTCAGCAGTATGAAGTTAATGGTATTAATATATCCTTTGAATTCAGTAAAAGCATTTGAAACAAAATAACAACATTTACATTTAATAATAATAATAATAATAATAATAATAATAATAATAATAATAATAATAATAATAATAATAATAAACCAACAAAAAAACAACAACCTTACCAGACAACAAAGCATTTTGAAAATCAAGACCAAAAGAACTCTATAAATATTTATAGAAAGTGGAAAAGTAGGTCTAAATCATATTTAGCATTTTATTACTTAGGTATAGCCACGAATTACAATTTATTTGCAGAATAATGCCACAGCTGATACTATGACAGTTTTGTGGTATAATAACCAATAACATAATAAAAACATGTTTAACAATGCATAACATAATTACTTAATAACTGATTTCAAACTTCATTTGTTATTACCCTACTTTTATGTTGCCAGGATTATTACTATTGTTATTTATTACTACACTATAATAATTTAGCCTTCTTGAATCTTTGCATCTACACCATTTATTTTGCCCTTCATCATTTCTATAGTTTACTCCTTATGTAAATATATTTTTTATTTCTGGGCACTGCAACCTTAGTCTGTATAATGCATTACCTATTATGAGGACAAAAGAAACCAAGGTTCACAGGATGTATGGGTTATTTATGTATTACATGCACTATATTATTGAACCCTTTCAGGACTTTAAGTTTAAAAAAAAGGCTATTCAATTGGAATGGCTGATTTGAGGCAGCACTAGTTTGGATCCCTGTGGAATTCAATGTAATGCTTGCTTGTCTTTAGTACACTGGTGAAAGTATCTATAACAAGCTCAAATAAACCCAGCATTGTTGATGTGTAGTATTATCACACTGATTTTGTTTAGTTTTAACTGTTATTTTTAACTATGTCCAAATATAGTTTAAATCTGTGAACCAAGATGAAAGGCTGGGGAGAATTAGATACATCTATGTTTTATATTCAGGTGGTTCAGTTCCTATGATTAGATTCAAGAGTTGAGAAAACCTGTCAAAACAATTAGGTATTTTTCCAGTATCAACTGAATATATTCAGATGAGTGACATTTCTAAATCTAAAACTTTTAGATTCAGACAATGATGGCAGTCCAATTGTAATGAAGTTATGGATGAGGCGGATATCGCCATGTCTGAGACAGGTTATGTGTCGGTCTGGGTTACAGATTAACTACAGAGAGACAGTTTCATCATACTGGAACTGCACCTCTTTATTGTGTTGACACAACAACTCATTCTTTCTCATGAACTTCCCATTAGCGGTAACCACCAACTAATTTATCTGGGGTTTCTTCCAGCATTACAGATAGACAACTGAGTTTTAACTCATTTGTTATTGGGGTTCTGTCAACTTCATTTATAATCGGCTTCTTAGACCCCAGAATAGAACACATTCAAACTGTACTATTTAAATACACCTTAGCTGAGTAATACATAAAATACATCCCCTAAACAAATATTTGCTTGAACCATAGTCCTCTTTTTTAATTTACCACTGGATACTCTTTGTTAGATGTCATAGAAATTAGGACAGATATTTTATACAGGCTTACATTTTGTTGCAATATATTATCAAACCAAAGTAATCAAACCATTTTAACTAGCATTTTAACTAGCAATACTTGCGTGGGGTTGTAGAAGGATACACTTTAAAAAAATAGTTTCACTATATTCGTCATACAGACCCTTCTTAAGAAGACTGCCATTCTTATCTCTTTAAACACTGGTTTGCTTAAATAAATACAATATCTTTATCAAGACCAAGCTGATCAGTCAATACCGCTCTTACTTAATTATTCCAGCAGCCTGTTGATGTGCAGCAAGTTTCTTGGTTAAACATGTAGTCTTGATAAGGAGTCACACAATACCGCACTTTGCAGCATTAATTATGAAACACATTCTTTTATAGAATGAATCATTGTTTTTAGTGCTTGTGGTTGGATAAACTTGAAAATACTGCCATCTTCAAAAAGCAATTTGTTACATACACTGATCATGCCAGTCTGATTATAAAGATTCTTCTCGCCGAATCACAAAAACTGTTGCATTTATGTGTCCAAATGTATTTTTCAGTAGCAATTCCATTATAAATGTAGAGTTTGTAGTTGGCGCTACATGGTCAGCAGACAAATTCCTTGTGGCGTTTCAAGCTAAAGTAATATAATTATGAATTCTAATTTGTTTTAGGAGGAAAAACCAGAACGAAAGATAAATACAGAGTGGTTTACACAGATCACCAGCGACTGGAGCTAGAGAAGGAATTCCACTTCAGCCGATACATCACCATCAGGAGGAAGGCAGAGCTGGCTGCTACACTTGGGCTCTCTGAACGACAGGTCAGTCAATGTGTGTTTCTTTTCCTGTTGTAAATCAAGACATGGGGGTCTGTTTTAATAATCCAATCAGTGCTGATCTTTAATTAAATAAAAATACAGTGGAAGGATTTTAGTAAGGATATTAAGATCTTCAAACAGGTTGGAACTTTAAACCTTGTGCTGGCATTGAATAGACTTCCTCATTCAAATCATGTGACAATGCTGCATTTCAGCTCTGCTGGCTCCTCCCACTCTACATATTGCGGGAGAGCGGAGGTGCCAGCAAGCATGTTGTAAATGTAATTCCAAGTAGCAAAAGTAATGATAAAACAAAAGAGCTTGTGTGTTTGGAGTAAACAGATTAACCCTTGTACTGCCTCACTCAGGATAAGGTTAACAAACGTCTCAGCGAGATGTCTTAGATAAACAGAAACATATTCTATCTTAACTTAGTTTATTTACGTATTACTAAAGGTCTTTGAAGTCACTGGATGGCATTCAATTGAAATAAACCGTGTTGGATTTTAATAAAGCAACCAATGAAATGTGAAATTGAAAAGTGAGTGCAGGCACTTTAGACTTTAATCACGTTAAGTCTGGTTTGTTACCTGTTTTGTAAGATCAATAGTTTTATATTTAAAAAAAAATGCCTTAAGAAATCAGAACCCTTTGTGTGTTAGATGGTTTTTGGGTAAAGATCTACAACAAAATAAGATTGCTGTCATGTTGTTCAATGCTTTCAATAAATACTTTTATGGACTTCTTTACAGGTAAAAATTTGGTTCCAAAACAGACGAGCAAAGGAAAGGAAAGTGACTAAGAAGAAGATGCAGCAGTCAGGGCAACAGGCCACCCCCACGCCACCCGGAGTCGGGTCCACAGGGACAGTGGGCATGGTCAGCAGTAGCAGCAGTGGTCTTGTCTCCCCCTCCATACCAATGACTATCAAAGAAGAATTCTTGTCCTAACAGCAAGCATGAACCAGAAACTGATATCCACAGCACAATGACACCATTCACAAGAAACCACCCTAGCGACTGTCAAATGAGTTAACAAAAGAAATCATACTGCTACTGCTTGCTGCGCTTCCGTACACAAATTATATATATTACTATAGAACTCACCAAGGCAGCCTGCTTTTACCACATTGATGATCCCATTGCTTCGCTTTTAAATGGCATACCGTTTTTATACTGGCATCCTAGGAAAAAGAATCGGATGCTGCATTTGATTAGATACTCGTTCTTTTTTTGTTTTGTTTTGTTCTATGTTTAAATAATTTGTATTAAAAGCTTTATGTTATGTTGCATACTAATGTTATTATTTGTGAAAAGGGGGTTTAGAGGCGGGGGTATTATGGAAAGATTTTTTAAATAAAGCGCAAGGACTTTATCCTCAATATCTTGTTTGTGCTGCGTTCTCAACAAAAATAAGTATTTAATTTGATGTTATCATCACTTAGTATAAATAAGTTTAAGTGGTGTACAATCTACAGTGAAACATCTGTTCAATAAACAGTAGATAACAGCATTCACTGCATTGTGTTCTTAAGAAAAAACTATGGACTTATAGTATTATAATTACAGTAATTTTGATCCATTTATAGGGTCTATTTATAATCTGTAAATATGTTATTTAATGTTTGAACTGTTGATTAATTACAAGGATTAATAGTTTATTAAAGTAGCATTTAAACAGAACATTAACTCTATACAGTTGCATGACATGGAAGAGATGATAAAGTTTCTTATAAATGCATTAGTTACATGTTTTCTTTACACTGTAATTTATAACAGTCTAATATTGTTTAGAAATCCTGGTAACACTTTACATTAAGTGTCTCAAATTACTATGTATTTACATAGTAGTTAGTAAATACATGTGTACTTAATCAACTAAAGATTTTTTTTTTTAACAATTTAATCGTGCAGAATTTAACTTTTTTATATAAAATAAAATCAACCAATTAAAGATCTGCATTTTCTCCGTGGCAGTCCAATTATAAGTGAGCGGAGGCGGGACATAAACATTTGAAGGTATTCTCATTAGTGAGCAGAGGTGGGACATAAATATGCTAGGTTAAGCGCTGTAACAATAGCTGAATTTTGCACAATATTGCTTATTATATTGTTATTATTTATTTATTAGCAGACACCCTTATCCAGGGCGACTTACAATTGTTACAAGATATCACATTATTTTTACGTACAATTACCCATTTATACATTTGTGTTATTACTGGAGCAATCTAGGTAAAGTACCTAGCTGAAGGGTACAGCAGTAGTGGCCTCCACCTGGGATTGAACCCACAACCCTCCAGTCAAGAATCCAAAGCCCTAACCACTACTCCACACTGCTGCTACTTGTTACTGTTTATTGTTTAGCCATTTGTTTGGCCAACGTGCCCTTTTGTTTGTAACCACCACCAGCCAAACTGTTCACAGGGCCCTTCATAGGATTGTCTCTTTAATGTAATGCCAGAGAATGTTATCTCAGGTGGTAAATTCAGAGCTGGATGGCTGTCACACATACAGTAGCCACACTGCTGTTACAGAGCATAATTGAGAATTATATTGAGAACATTGAAGTAATATTTTGAATGACTACAAATAAAAAAAAGTGATCAGACAACTGAGGCATCGTAGTCGATTTGGGGGTAGATGTACTAAAGTGTTCTGCCTGTCGCTATAGTCGCAAACCAGTTGCAAACGACTCAGAAGTCTTGGGTGAAATGTACTAAACAAGCGCAATGCTATTTAGGGAATGCTTTGTGGCAGCAGTTTCTGTTTGAGGTTCAAGCATAGATGAATATGTAATTATGGACGTCCCTGCATACATTTGTAAAAAGGGGGCGGAGATAGTGCAAGAGGGTTCTCAAATATTATAATGAGATGTACGAAACCTGTAGGCAATTGCGACACAATTGCATCAATTTGTTAAGAACTTTTGACATCATAGTTTAAAACCATCGCAATTGTTGCTGGCATTTCCCAGTCTGCGTTTCCTCACGCGTTGCCAGTTGTGCTCAATGCATTTTTGAGACAAACAACCTATTTTTCTCTAAAAGCAGGATGTACTTACAAGCCTTGAAAACAAATTTCTATGCCATTTCTGGTTTCCCCAACGTGTTGGGAGCAATAGACTGCACTCATGTGCCGCTAACCCCTCCAGCTCATTCTGAGCATCTCTATAGGAATAGGAAACACACCCATTCTATTAATGTGCAGGCGGTTTGTAATTGTGCACAATTTAGAACTGCACCCCTGACTAACTTAAATAAAAAGTTACATACATTTGGATTATAGGCTACTAATGATTAATTCGAATTAGTGGTATTATGCAAAATTTGTTGCTGGTCCTTTGAAATTAGTATGAACGAGAATTGGCATCATGATCTATTTTGTGTTAATTGTCTAGACTGCCAAGTTAATAATAATAATAATAATAATAATAATAATAATAATAATAATAATAAAAAGCTAAAATTGTTTAGTCTCAATTTAAAATAATATTTTATTTGCATTGAACACCACTGTGTACAATGCAGCAGCATGATGTATTTTGTGTTACCATACCGGTAGCCTACAGGCTAAAGTAAAAAGAAAGTGTGCTAGGTATTCATTTGATTTTACTACTGTATTGTATACTCTATAGGCCTACTGTACAGATTTATATTTTTGTTCATAATGTAATGAAATCACATTTGTGTTATTTCAGCGCAATTATATATTTAAAATACATTGAGCACTGTAAATATGTGTGTGATTTTATTCTATTTTTTTTAAAACCAAAACCTCCTAATGTCGGACAAACATATAGCGAGGGTCTACTGTATGATTATGAAAAGCTTGAAGGATGAAGGTGGGGGCCCCACTATAGAATCTGATAGGATTAAACTGCCTTTCATTTATTTTATATATATATATATATATATATATATATATATATATATATATATATATATATATATATATATATATATATATATATATATATATATATATATATATATATATATATATATATATATATATATATGAGCCAGCTGCCCAGACAGTATTAAAATAGGTAAAATGAAGATGTAACAGAATGTATAGACGTTATCCTTCGGGCACCCTCTGCTATTATTATTATTTGTTTATTTAGCAGACGCCTTTATCCAAGGCGACTTACAGAGACTTGGGTGTGTGAACCATGCATCAGCTGCAGAGTCACTTACAATTACATCTCACCCAAAAGACGGAGCACAAGGAGGTTAAGTGACTTGCTCAGGGTCACACAATGAGTCAGTGGCTGAGGTGGGATTTGAACCGGGGACCTCCTAGTTACAAGCCCCTTTTCTTTAAACACTGGACCACATAGCCTCCTATTAGCAGGAGTTGAGTTGTGGTTAGCTGCTGCAGTGTCTACAATGTCACACAACTCTAGCAATAGAGATCTTGCTAAGGAAGCAACAAATATTTAAATTAATATATTGCGACTCTTTTCATTAACATATTTTCTCTTGGAGATTGTTAAAAAAGGGAGGTATATACCACAAGTACCCGAACCGACACAGGAAGGGTAGGGATATACTCACCACTTCTAAAATTGTAATTACATCACAATGAGCAAGCAAGAACTGGCTTTCAGAGGGCACAATGAAGGCACCAATTCCTCAAATAGAGGTCATTATGTGGAATGACTTTCTCTGACAGCATGTTAAGCAATCACTTGTCAACAGCCACAGTATTCTAGGGTAACAAGATTCAGAACGACTTCATCTCTTCAGGTTTTGCTCAATGCAATAAAAAGGAGAAGTACAGGAAGCCAGGTATGTAGCTGTAATGGGAAACACAGCTCAGTGTTTTCAGGCTTGTGACTGACAGTGGCCCGAATGAACAGTTGTTCTGTGAAAACTTGTTACATTTACAATAAAAAATACAATTAAATTAAAAACAAAAATAAAATCCCATTGAGCTTGTTTTTTTTAGATTCTATTGATTTAGAAGCCTTACTATGCAGGACAGCTGCTATAAGATCGTTACCTTTATTAAAATGTGCATGGATTAATACTGGCAAATCAACTAATGCCCATAGATTAACCATTGTAACTATGCATAATTACAATGTTATTATGCATAGTTACAATGTACTTAATGCGTAAATCTTTTTGCACAACATAACCTTAGACTTAACCCTAACCCTAACCCTAACTCTAATTTCAGCCCTAACCCTTTTCTGATAAAATTGTGTACTTACATATATCATGCAAAAAGATTTACATGGTAAGTACATTGTAGCTATGCATAATAACATTGTAATTATGTGTAAGTACACATGTATTTTATGTAACTACTTGGTAAATGCACAGTTATTAGTTATTACAATGTAAAGTGTCATCAAAATCTGTTCAAACACATTTATAGATATTTTACTGAGAACAGATCATTAAAGTGTTACCCTTTAATGCTTCAAACAGGTAAATCATGGTAACACTTTAGGGTTTCCTTTTATTGGTGGTTTTATACACAAATCTTGCAATAATGTATATTATAACATTCTTATAAAATGTTACACACTTTCATTGGGATTCCAAATGATAAAATTATACAGTTCAGTTTGGGTACACACACATCACAATGAGTCCATGCTGTCCCTGAGTCCATGGTGTGATGGAACAGGTATAAATACATATTGTATAAAACTGGAAGGAAATAAAAGTGTTCAGGAGAAGGCACTGTAGCAGACAAGGCGCTGCGTTATCAATATTGAAACTCTGTGAAACTGAAATTCTTCATGGAGGACCTAGATTGCGTGTATAAATCTGCTACCCTAGTTTGAAAATGAGGGTGCGGTGTCCAAAGGGCAAGGTGAGAACTTCACAAACAGCTTATTTTATATCTAGCTTCCTAAGCACATAGCGCACCACAGCTATCGCCAAGCAGATAGTATACAAAAATGACCTTTCTGTTACACATTCATCTTTAGCATGGATATTTGTGGAAACTAGGTAGAAGTTGTACACTTGCTGCATTTTAAAAGCGGAACAGGTTATGTTTAGTTGAATCATAATGGCGTAATAAAGTAAACAAATGATATATGTTTTAACGCCCTTTGAGTCCAGTTAGTTCTTTCTCTCTCATGCATCCTTTTTCTCCTTTTTGTTCACTGGCTTTTTAGTTTAACTCCTAAGATTTTATTTCTAAACCGCCACACTGTTAACTATACAGTGTAACTTTACCAGCTATGCCTCGTTACCGCCTCAGTAATTGACTTCTGAATTATGGCGGGATTGGGGTACGGCCTGGGGAGAAAACAGCAATGGAGTGAGAAGAAAAACATGAACTGTATCTGTGGTTGAGCTGTGGAAATCTTTCAAGAGAGAGAAAAAAGCCCCCAAGCCCAGAGGAATCTTTATTTAAACTTTATACTATTATCATTAGCAATTTATCAGTAATGATCAAAACAAAACATGTAGTGTTAATATTGCAAGAATTGATTGTTACGCCAACCCCAAGATATGCAAATATGTAAAGAAACCAGACATTTCTTACTCACCATAAAAACCCCATTTCAGGGTCCTTAATCTTTCACTACCTCTCAAACCAGACAACACTTGTAATTCCAGCAAAATATATAGATTTTTGAAAATACTGTATGATGGCATGGTGTGAGAAGACACCTGTACATGGATTTTTAGATTTGAATTTAACCCAATCTGTAACCATTGATACCCGCTTGGCAGTTATTCTCGTTAATGTCATTAAGTGATATGAGCTCCTGTTTGCTCTTCTAATTATCAGCAGCATAACAACAAATAGCAGTAAATTACCTGGGTGGGTATTATGGATTTATAGGAGAGCACCATTTGAAAAAAAAAAAAATTATCAGTGTAAATAATCATAAATTGTTAGATTCCCAGGTTGTTTAACTTAAATGTGAAAAATGTATGCCAGCACCACTGGATTAATGTAACATGTAAAACTATTAAAAATGACCTTTACTACAGAAAATCGGAGTTCCTCAGTCATAGCAGTATAAACAAAATGAGTGGACACTTGCATTTGCATATCAAAACTGGAAAGACAAAACTGGATCTGTCAGACATTATATATGCACTGTAATAATACTGAGTGCAATAAAGTCCTAGAACAAATACTCTAATACTATGTTACTGTTCCATGAAAAACTAGTTATAAAATACAGTCGAAAGATATTGGTGTCTGTGCATTCCAGGCATTTTATTATTGTTGAAAGCAAGAACAAAACCGGCAAAGGGATTAAGCTAGGATTGAGAATATGTTCATGCTGAAGAAAAACACATTGATGTCAACAAAAGTGTTTCATCTGTCAGCTGTCTGGTTAAAAAAATAAATGACCACCAACTCAAAAACTGGACTGTTTACCACAAACGGTAAAAAACAAAAACAAAACAAAAACATTTTGTTAATTCCCCTAATTTGGATATAATTGCTTGTTCTTTGCAGACAGAACCAAACAGAATATGTCATCTTCCAGGTCCGAAACTGGTTCCATATTTGATGGTATAAAAATGTGATACCAGTACAATTAACTTTAAACTTACAGTCGTGTGCAAATTTATCAGAACACCTCAAGATTTGTCATGTATATCTTTTATATACCTACCTGCATTAAAACCTCTGGGGGTGAAAAACCTGAAAGGCCAATTCTTGGCTCATCAATATAACTTGACCTCACCCCCTTTCAACTGAAAACCAGGTTAATTTCCTGCTTGTCCTTTTCACCCACCATGATTCAAATTTCAAATTGATTTGAGAATTGTACCTTCAACGAGCGGTGAATATGCTGAAGGATTTTGTTTTTAATGTATCTATAAAAGAGGTCTGACCCTTCCCCCAACTCTTTACAAACCTGTTTCCAGCTCAGCAAGAACTTGCACTTTGATACACAATGTAATAAAATGATTTCCCGGCAGTGTTGGAGTAGCAGTTGCTATGTGATCTGAATTGAGTGGAACAGCAAGAAAAAAAATCCCCACAAATGCAATTGCAGTCTTTTCTATTTGCACAGGGAAGACAGTGAGGGCAAAAGTCGTTCGCTCAGAGGTGGGCGTGCACGAAGGGTAGCAGGTGTCGTGTTGAACTGTGTCTACAGGTAAACCCACGGATGCCAGAACTTCATTAGCAGAACATCCTGTTTATAAACCCAGCCCTCACACTCTATTTACTGAACTAATATTTGCAGCAGAGAAATTTTATTTCTTTATAAAAAATATACTGCAGAAGGTTTACAACTACACATAAAACAACTCAAACATTAACTTAAGAGCTTTTGTACACAATCTTGTTATAATGCTGATATTAACTTGTAGAATTGCTATTATTACAAGTTGTACTTTTATCAAACTGGCTCCCAAATTAGTTAACATATGGTTTATCCATAACTATAATTTACTCTATGGTAGAATATGCCTTAAAACTAAACTTCTTTGGCTTTTAGTTTTATTACATATTTACATCAGATACCTTGTGATGAAGTGATGGCTGACAATCTGCAAAAACACAACAAAAACATTGGTACAAAACATTTTTAGGGTTATCTGTACTGGTATGATAGTAACAGAACAATGGAGAGCTAGATCAAGGTGATATACCTGCAATTCCATAGGAACCCTTTAGTGTTATAGCACCAGTATGTTTTGTGGAGCAATTATTGTTAAAAAGCATATAAAAGATTCATCTTGCACAATGGTGCACATATTGTAGATGATGTAAACATTTCTAAAGGCAACTTCAACAAAAAATGTTCTGTGAACTAGTTGATGATTTTAAAATGCACAATTCATCCAACCACTGGAATAAAATCTCTGCGATTGAAAACTTTAGGAAGCAGTAAACCCCAGGTTAAAACCCAGAAATGTTTTGTGGCTATGATAAAAAGGACAAGGAACTGAATTTAACTGGGAGTGTGAACTACAGTTTTTTGAAAGGAAGGCCCAATATTTTATAGGGCGAATAGATCAGTATGTCACTGGCAGAGCCCGAACATAGTAACAACAAAGTTCCCAAAATAAGACAATACAATTTAATAGCCCATAGATATTCTGATTTTAGCTACAATTGTCTTGCTCTCAGCCTGCAATGTCACCATCTAGTAAGCACTGTGAGATTCATAGCTGTAAGATATATATGAGATTTAAAACATTTAAGACTTAAAACAATATGGGCTATATTCTCAAAGTTATTTATTCCAAATCGTCATTAGCACAGTATTTTTTTCACGAAGAAAAAAACAACAATTTCTTTGACCAATAAAAACTAATCAACTAAAGACTACTTTAAAGCTCCTAAAATAAATGTTTGATTTGGTAAATTGAAATACATTTATTTATTTTTCATTTCTGAGAAAAAATGAACTAATGTTAACTTGAAGTAAATGGCTTTGATAATCTACCCTTATGTCCATGGCAGATAGGATTTCATTTTTAATATCCCAAGATTGTAATATAGGGTTATAGGATGGCGAAGCAAGAGCTGAAGTGAATGGACTGAGGCTGAAAGCTGAGGTCTGTTTACAGTGGCAATATTACACATGCACAGACGCTTGTAGTCCTAGAACTCTATTATTATATACACATTTCAAACGCCATCTATATTTGTTTTTAATCAATACCATCCTTTATTTAGTCCATTGTCATTTTCGTTGAATAGAGGAAAAGGTTGATGAAGAGAATACAGTTAAATGACTGAGGTTGGTGGCCGATTGTGATGTCACCATTTTGAATGGACTTTTCAGTTGAATAGAATTCCAAGAGGAATTAATAAAGTTTCTCTGTGATGTGTCTTGGAATACAGAAGGCGAAACCTGCGCTTTGATTGTCTGAAAGATCCTATAATTTAAAATGAATGAATTAGTAAGTAACAAAGGTCTGATATTTAATGTATTGGGAAAGTTCGACCAATCAGATGGTCTGCTATGCTCGCTGACCCTGTGTAATACACACTACAAACAAATGTCCAAATTGCAAATGTTAGCAAATAGTAATCAGACAGATGGTTTGCTATGCTCATTAATGGACCCTCTTGAGATGTGCCTAGTTCAATATAATAAAAAATGACAACAACAAAAAAGCACTTCTAGCAGTATGAGAGTTAACTGCACTGTGGTTTACCAAATGCACAGCATGGTAAAGCCTGGTCCAGTTAGGTATTAAGGATGGAACCTTTGATTTTAAGCAAATACATGTTTGTCAACTAGATTATGCCTTTTCTTTAACTTAGCTTTGATTTTAAGACTGGATGTTTAGTTAGGGAAGGAAGCATAGTCACGGTACATTTCAGAGAATTATGGTAACATTTTTGTATATTGTGGTATTACATTGTACAAGCATTGATAAAGCATAGCAGGTGAGACAGTATACTAAATCTGATAGTCCGGGCTCCCATAAAAATAATCATCCATTAATTAGAACCAATAACAATAAAAGCAAAATAAAACACACAACTTGATCAAAGAAAGTGCAAGACCATGTAAAATGCTTTTCTCACCTCCAATAAAACCAATCACATTTCTGCTCAGCATAAACAGTCAGGACTTTATGGGGCAGTTTTACCATAAACCTCCACAATTACAATATACTTAACTCTCACTAATAACCGCAATATTGTCAAGATTTATTCTAAAATAAACACAGACGCAGTAAAGCAATAGTACTCTAAATGGTGTCGCTGAAGTAATTGTCTATAAATTGAAGATATGGTTGAGTGCCTGAACAAGCATTTAATAGAACTATTCTTCTGGGTTTAATAAATTTGAAAGGGACAGCATGATGATAAGCAAGGAGATGATTACATTAAAAAGATTACACTCTATACAGTATTTATTATTGGGCTTGAGTACTAAACCCTTTATATATAGTACCAAGCTAACTAACCTTGTAAACTGGGAATCCCTTTGCACTCATTTTATGATACAGTGTTAAACCCTAGAGCTCTGAGCAGCTCTGCAAATGGGGCTGTTATTTCTCTGGGTTTTGAAAAAACGGCGTTGACTGTATCAAAAGTGCCCGTATAGTGTTTGTGACACTACCAGAGGAATGCTGTTATTGTGTGCTTTTTGCAAGTCATTCTGAACGTCTTGCATTCTTTTTCAGGCAGGGGGAGCTGAAAACCATCATATTTCTGCATAAGTTCAACAGTTATCATCAAAAAATGAACCACTGCTCTCTGTAGCAGGTCAATCTTATTGGACATTACAGGGCATATTGGACGTGAGAGAAACACATAAAAAGTAATACTGCTATTAGAGTTCATTTCATTTGTTTGGGGGTATAACCTATGTTTAAAATGTACTGCGGAGAGCTAGGTGGTGCAGTGGGGGTGCTCTTTTACACAGTGGATAGTAAGGATTGGCAGAACATGTTACTATATTACATTGGCACCTCTTTGTTAATGCCAGTAATTTGCCCCTATCGCTTTATTTTCAGGGAACTGACATCAGATTAAAGATAAAAGATCAGAACTAAACCATGGTCCTCTTATCCGCGAGGTACAGCAGGCACCTGCCCCTGGATTGTCGTACAATAACTAAGCAGATATGATTTCATTTAAATGACGTGACACCTGCCCAAGTCTATCAGAAATCATTTCAGCTGTCAAACAAGTGGTGAGAAGTTACATTACACTGGACATCAACTAAAAACCTACAAGTAAAATCTTTCCTATGTGCTTATTTATTGAACTATCCAAATCTATGAATATGGATGCAGTAGAGAGTCACGCACCTGTAATCACGTGATAAATTTCGTGCGGCGTATTTGTACGCACACAGCTTCTGCTGCTGAAATGGCTACGAGATTTAGCTGCCAAAAAAAGGACCAGCAGACTGAGGCAAATGGAAGTTATAGAATTATTTAAACCACCAAAACCGTAGATGGAGCATTGTGTGCATTAAATTGTTGCAGTTAAGCAAATTAAAACAGCCACCTCGTTCTTGATTTTTCTTCTGTTTCGTCAGTAAGGGCTGGAGATACTGTTTATGTTATTGAGCTGCTAAGAATTTTTTTTTTTATTCCTTTCAATTGCACGTTACTACAATGCCTTAACAACAAGTATCAAAGTATAGAAACATTTTACTGAATTTTTGAAGTGTAATGATTCCTAATGTGTCAAAGTTGTACTGAATTGTATTCTTTGATGATTTTCAAAGTTTGGTATATATGGTACGTTTAATTACAGTATTTCATTACCTTAACTATAGGTGTTGACATTTTACTGAATTGCATTGATTTAATGATTTGTAAAGCTTTATAATGTTGTATGCTTAATGTGATAGAATAGGTTACTAGCTATATATCATCAGTAGGTACTTGTATATGTTAACTTTATTCTATACATTATTAAAGGTTTAGTTCGGATAATTGACTCTCTACTGTATTATATTGACAGGAAAGAAGGAGTGGGGATAATTTTACTCTTCTGGTGAAATGACCTAGGAAGGACAAGTACAAACTGCACATTCAAGTCCAACATAGCAAAAAGAAACCAAAGAGCAAAATCTCTGGCATATACAGATATTATCCATGAACTAGGGGTTGCACCAAATAGTCAACTAGTGACAGTTGACTGATCACACCTCATATGACGTCATCAACACCATTCAATTTCAAAGAGGCAGCAAAAGCATATTACTCCCAGAAAAAAAAAAACACTTAACAAAAACAGACATTGCCAGTTGTGAACTAGCATAACCATTATTATAATTGCTTATCCTGTTTCAATTGAAACAGAAATGAATTGTGAAGTGTGCTGTTTAAGATGGATGTATATGCAATTGTCGATGCAAGCCATTAAGTTAACAGTGACATTTAAGAACATTAATAGATACATTTAAAAAAAAAAATTCATAATTTTTAATCTTGCTCGTTTTGTTTGTTAGTAGCTTATTGATCCCAGAATCTCATCAAGCAGCTTCTTGAAGGATCCCAGGATGTCAGCTTCAACAACATTACTGGGGAGTTGGTTCCAGACCCTCACAATTCTCTGTGTAAAAAAGTGCCTCCTAGTTTTTAAATATAGTGCACAAACAGCAAGCAGTTTTTAAATATAGTGCACAAACATCAAAGTGTTACAAAATAGTACGGTCACAAACAGAGCAGTAGACATGATTAAATACATGATTTAATATATTTATTTGAAAGTGTCGACTAGTTAGTCGACCTATTTCGCTATTGTTGCATTGACTTTTCAAATTAGTAATCATTCTACTGCTACTATGAACTGTTCAAACTGTTCCTGAAAGTGTGCAATCAAATCCACACTTATTGAACAGGTTAATTGAGGCCAATGATACCCCAAAAGGAATGCATGCTTGTCTTCCAGTTCAGCAACTCCTATTGATCTGTATAACCTTTACCAAGCTCTCATAGAGCCCTTTGTTCAGATATGCAGGAATCAGGACACGAGCCGGTACGCTGGTTTCAAGCATCGGTCTCTTTCTCTTTCTTCCTCGCTCTGTCTTCTCCCTCTGGAGTGAGTGAAGAGGTGTAAAATATATATAACGTGCTGAAAGATTAACACAGCAACAGGGTTCAGACATGAAGCTTCTGCAAGCAAGCCATCTCCAGGAGGTAAGCAGCTGCAAATTACTATCTGTGTTTTATATTTCAAACTCTCCTATGGCAGATAAATAGTCACTGCTATGGTAATGGCAACTGGAAATGAGCAGAGAAATGAATTCAAATGTGTTAAGTGTACTGTAAGAAAGTGAATGTTTTTATAATAATAACAATTATTATTAATCCAGAATTGGACAGCCATACTGGTTTGAAAAGAACTCTTATGTATTATAAATCGCGAAGAGTTAATTCTATTCCACATACTGTACCTAATGTGTCATTTTCTGTGTGGAAAACAGTGACAGCCTTATAACCACATACATTAACTTATAGACTGTGCTATTTTAACTGCTCTCAGGTGTTCATTGAAACAATTCTTTTCAGTATGCTGTCTGTAAAACATATATTTTAAGCCCTTTAGGATAGCTATGCCAAGACTGGTACTGTATTTAAAGCTTTCAAGCCGGGACCATGAGGACACTGGTATTATTGTTTACTAGATGAGCTACTGTATCATACTGTGGTGTTTGATAATAATAATAATAATAATAATAATAATAATAATAATAATAATAATAATAATAATAATAATAATAATATTATTATTATTATTATTATTATTATTATTATTATTATTTAAAATGCATAATATAAAATACATATAATTAACAATGACCAGTTTCTGGGTATGTGACTGTGACTTAATTCAAAGCACATTTCAAGATACCTTGTTTCCTCGGTTGCCAAGGAGATGAAGCAGCTGGGACTGTCATCTCTATCACAACGTGTGTGTGCATGTACCAGGAAGAGGGAGATTGGGGCTAATTGATAGTGTAAAAAAAACAAAACCCAGCAGAAAGGTTTCTGGAAAGCTTGAATATGAATTCTATGAAACCCTGCAAGTTTAACACTGCTCTTTGCACACAATAAGTATTCAGGAAATAGCCAGATGATGCTGCCTTTTAGATATGGATTGCCCAAGACTTTGAGGGTGGGCTAGGACAGAATAGAAACACAAATCATTGAATTCACTTGTATTTAGCTTCTGATGTGACAGCATGGTTGAGGTAAATATTTATTGTAGTTCATTTCAAAATATTTTGCATCACTTTAAGGTTGTCTTTAAGGTTGTGTTCAAACATTATAAAATATAAGCACTGTATAAATGCAGTAAAACTCAGAAGTTGAATGTGGAACTACAGTAATGTTAACTATACTCCTTCTAGAAAGGAAGGACAGTACACTGGGTTCAACTCAAGTATCATTTATATAGAATAACTCTGCATTCTGTATGATTACCCGAAATATAAGATTACACAAAGGTAATGCTTTGGAAATTAGAAACCTATGGCTTTTCATCCACTCATCAGGCAGTTCTTTAAGATAAGCTGTCCCGGAATGTTGGCAAACACTTCACTGTGATTGGTTGATTTCTGATTGAATAGAAAGTCTAGCTGTGAATGAAACGGAAGGGAAACAAAGCATTGAAAAGGTAGACAGCTGCAATTTAAAGATGTAAATGTTTCAAATAACTATAAAGATACTGGTTACTGGCTACTAATGGCAATAAAACCCAGATTAGATAGCATTACCTTGGCAGTTGACCTTTTCCGTATGGTAAGTGTTTACCTATCTGATAAGGGTTCTGTTGCTCAAGTAATTATTTTCATTCTTACTTTTTTTTTTTAGCTGAATCCTACCTCCAAATCTCTGCAGAGGTTCACTTGCTCTTTGAGGACTTTGAATAGGTCGTTTACAAGCCAAATCCCTTTTAATTAAACTGTACTTACCAACTAATTAGTGATAGATTTCATGCCCTGTTCAGGAAAGTGTCACCAAAACTTTCCAGCATTTAAACCAGCAACTTCTATGTTTACCGAAACAGCCCTGCACCCCTGACCTGCTGATGATCCCCAGCGAGGGGGGAGATGGGGATTTCTCAGAGATGGAATACCCAGCTGAACGCGGGAACTGGACTGGGAAGCTGGATTTCCTTCTCTCCTGCATTGGGTACTGCGTGGGGCTGGGGAACGTCTGGAGGTTTCCATACCGGGCTTATATCAATGGAGGAGGTGAGCGGGATAACAGAATTCCTTACATTCTATATTGATTAGTACTGAGCACTGGTAACACCCAGAGAACGGCAGATCTAGATCTTGTATTAGGACCATCATTTCAATAACCTAGCTGATTGCTGCTATATTCCTGTCCAATCCCAATGCCCTTGTCTGGTTTCAGGTGCCTTTTTGATCCCCTACTTTATCATGCTGGGTATCTGTGGAATCCCCATCTTCTTCATGGAGCTGTCGCTGGGGCAGTTCTCCAGCCTAGGCCCCCTGGCAGTGTGGAAGATCAGCCCATTCTTCAAAGGTGATGCCTTGGATCTGGAGAGGGAAGCTTTTTTTGCAATACAAAAGCCGCCTTTGTTGTTTTGATAATACACAAATTGAGTTAATTCAGGGTTAGATCATGTTGACAGTACATTGTACCTGTAGGACTCTTCAATAATTAACAATTCTCAATATCTCAATTTTTTATGTGCAAAATAACAAGGGAGGACTGTGTCTCAATGTACAATAAAGGGTCAATGCCCAGGAAGGCAGATAAAGTCATTATCTGGCATTTTTCCACTTGTATATTGCATATTTTAGATTAAGCATAACTTATTCTTTTTGGAATTGCTGACATTTTATAAATGAGTGTTTAAAGTTATGCATTGCTTTAGGAAGTATTAAGTGACTTCATATCAAACTACTGAAACATCACAGACTGGTGTCACACTAATGACAGTAACCTCAATTAGGAAGCATGTGTGTGATAATGGCTCTCTTACTCTAAGAAGTATGTCAACCAGAGGTATATAATTAAAAGATAACATGGCAGAAAAAGACTATTGTTATGATGTATTGTTTGGGCTGCATGTGTCGCATACAACTAAGAGCTAATTTTTCATTTCCGTATTTGTTTTACTGTTAATGTTTGTCTGTTTGTCTCTCTGTCTGTCTGCAGGCGCTGGTGTAGGGATGATGGTGATTGTTTCACTCGTAGCCATTTACTACAACGTGATCATCGCCTACGTGCTCTTTTACCTGTTTGCCTCCCTGAACAGCGACCTGCCCTGGCAGCACTGTGGAAACTGGTGGAATACTGACCGCTGTCTGGACCACCACGTGATCCGCACGGTGAACGACTCAGGGGGGCAGAGCAGCCAGCCTCTAAACACGACAGGGACGGTCAGTCCCTGTGAGGAGTACTGGAGGTAACGGCTTGTTGGAATATCACTCCACCGAAGAGTTGGGGTGGCTTAAAGCATCATAACAGTGTGGGCTCCCCGGTGGTCACTTAGCACTGCCTTTTGGAGTGCAGGTTGCCGATTTTGGCTGGGGACCCACAGGAAGTGTAGCTCTGGCCTTAGCAGAAGAAGCCCAGCTGGAGTGACATCCATAGCTTAGGTTTGTCTGGTGAAAAGAAACGACTGGCCTAACAGAGAAACAGAGTAGAAGAAGGGGAAAATTGGTAAAATATATAAATAAATAATGTTTCCATATGCATTGTCCAAGTGTAAAAGATGAAACACTCTGAAAATAATCATAGAGACTGCAGTACCATTATCCAAGGTTGGTGTCACCCCTTTGCTGTAACCCTAGTGAGGTTGAGCATGTAAGCCATTCTAGTGCCAACACGTCACGATTCCTTTTTCCTTAGCCGTTATGTCCTGCACATCCAGGGGAGCTCAGGAATCGGAAATCCAGGTGGAGTCCGCTGGAATCTGTGTCTCTGTCTCCTCCTGTCCTGGATCATTGTCTATCTCTGTATCCTTAAAGGAGTCAAGTCATCAGGGAAGGTGAGGGGTCATTAGCCCGCTTCATATGGTAACCACATTTCACGACTCCTAATAGTCAACGTACAGACTCACAGGTGAGACTTATTCAAGCACGATCAGTCAGAGCAGATTTAGCAGGGGGCTGATTGTTCAAACTCCTGGCACATGCTGATTTCAAATACATACCTAAACAAGGGGAGTTCTGAAACCCAGGACAGGGTGCAGGACTAGTGGAAGTTTGTAACCCTGGTTTTAGTGCAGAAGAAAACTGTGATACTGTTCTGTTCCGGAGTCATACACATGCGCTGAATTACAATTATAACAGGGTTTGCTATTTTTTTTATTGTTTTTTAGACCGTTACCCAGTATATGAAAATGATATGGAATAATCTGTTAACACGACAGGAATTTCAATTACCAATTCCCAAGAGAAACACAATACTATCTGAATTTTAATGTGAACAAAAAGCTGAAAAAGCTGAGCCTATTTCAAGCTGGTGTCAGAGCTTTATCAGAATCTGTAATTAACTCAATAGTCAAAGCTTTTCAAATTGTAACACAGGGCTGACTGGCTATTTAACTTTGCTTTTAGGTTGTCTATTTTACTGCGACTTTCCCTTACGTCATCCTGGTAATGCTCTTTATCCGAGGGCTTACTTTGGATGGGGCCTGGAAGGGAATCAAGTTTTATCTAACACCACAGTTCGACCATCTCCTCACTTCAAAGGTGATCGCTGGTTTGTATATCAATGGACATACACGCTTCTGTTATCTTTCAGTATACTATATTTTTATTCCCATACACATACTTAACCAATAATATACTTACCAATAATAACTCCATACTTTTCTTTGTTCTTTACCATACTTGGCTTATACCATGCATTCATGTGCTTTACTGCTCCTTACTAATGTTTTACCATAGACTATCAAGTCTAATTGAATGGCAGAGCCCAGTCTGTTTGTGGAACATGTATTTCATTTTTTGAATTCATTAATAGTGTTTTAAAGCACTATAAGTTTCTCATTTCGCAGTCGACAGGAAGACACTGAGCCAGATATTTAAAGCATTTCCTCCTAGTTAGCACATTGTGGTTTCTTAAATGGAAAAAAAGCACCTGCTAATTTAAAAAAAAAAACAAAAAAAACTAAAACAGGAGTACTTTCACTTTAAAGACATACCCCACTGACAAGCATAACGATTGTATGTTTCTCGTCATATGTAGGTGTGGATAGAAGCCGCTGCAAATATTCTACTCTCTTGGGGTGGGGTTCGGTGGCTTACTAACCTTTGCTTCTTACAACACTTTCCACCAAAACATTTACAGGTTAGTTTGATTCACCCAGAGGCTGTAGAACTGCAAGGGAGGGGGAGCTTGATGATTTAACACACTGATAACACACTGCTGGGTTAGGGGACGTCAGGAAAACTTCTTTACCTTTGAAATTCATGTTTTCAAAGGACTGAAGCCTAAATTATACCAGGCAGACATGAATATAGCACAGGTGCCATTGCAACGGTTTGCTTCCTTGCTTGACCAAAGTGCCTTGGGCAGCTAGGATCCTGGGAGACCGCAGCCTACAGACATGTTACTGAAACCTGTACTGTGTTTTCAGCTCATATGGAGAAAAACAAAAGCACACACAGCTAAATTGAAATCTTTATCAGTACAATGTTTACACAACGCCACTTTCACTGAAATGTTTTCCACGGCTGGCGTCTTGTACTTTCAGGGACACCCTCATCGTCACGATGGGGAATGCATTCACAAGCATCCTAGCAGGCTTTGCTATCTTCTCAGTGTTGGGGTACATGTCCCAGGAGCTTGGTGTACCAGTTGACCAGGTTGCTAAAGCAGGTAATTTTATACTGTATTACAGACAGACTGTTCTCCTTCCCCCATGGTTTCATACGGTGGTCTGGAATGACTTGACTGTTCATTCTGAACGTGTTCTCCTGTATCTTAGTGTCAATTGGTCTTCAAAACGACCAGTACTGCTTGCAGAGAATGCACTAGCTGTATTTCCAGCCGTTTAAAATAAGAAACATCCTGTTCACAGTATCTCTCATAATTTTCAATATAGTAAATGGCATGAAAAATATTATAATAAATAAGTATTATTTAAAAAAAAAATGATGGTGATTAGCTTGTTTAATATCTACTCAGATTGCTTTGGTGAATTACATTTTGCAACATGTAATTTACCTACAAAACAAATGCTATTTATTTTGTAAAGATTTATACAATTCTAGATATGCAGTATACAGTATATTATACAGATAAGAATGTGAACACATAATGTAAAGTGTATGTGTTTAAAGTGTAGGGCAATGGCAATTTAAAGGAAGCGTCATGTCAAATGACCCCCTGTGTTGTAAACGACCGCTACTGGTTGTTGCAATTAGGCAAATGCGTTGTCAGGTCTCCCCCGTCAATGAGGAGAGATGTAGATGTGTGAGAGCAGAGGGAGAATTATCACACCTTCAGGAGAATTCAGTAGATGTCAGGGGCTTAGTCTCACTACAGTGCTCCACACATCAAAGACTTTTCCCTTCTAATTGGCAAACACTCTGCTTTAACTGTATCGCTCCTGTACAGTGAACTCTACCTGAAAGCCCCAGGGCCCAGATCTCTAAAAAACAGAGTTTGCAAGAAGCTTCTTAGGTTGAATGGAAATGCAACTTGGGGTTCAACAAATCTCCCTTCAAGGAACACAAATCAGTATTAATATACAATGCAGTGGCTGCGCAATAAAAAGCTGTCCCTACTGTCTGATTGAATTTCATATTTCACTGAAACACCTATAGCAGAGTATTATAATTAGAAGGTTTTTGCTCTGTTGGGGGAATAAATACTGCTTGAAGGCCCTGTTTACTGGCTCCCTATTCCACGATGACCCTGCTGACAGGTGTAGCCTGTGGGTGTGGAAGTTAAATGTTTCTTGTCTACAGTAGTTGTTCCACCTTTTATGCGCATCTTGAATCTATGGAGTTAAGTAGCTGCTGCAGCAGCGATCACACCCCAGACTAAAAGATGCGTGAATGTTCCTAGACTGAAAAACTGCTTCCTGTATTTGTAATGCTTTAGCGGTCTAATGAGTGCATTGCATATGTTACTGGTAAGGTTATAACTAGGATAATCCTAGTACAATTACAGCTAGTTCAATCATTTTAGTGCATGCTTATTCAGTATGCATTTAGGAGGCAAGTCCACAACAAGAGAAGACTGGTTTTCTGTTTGATAGTGGCAAGGCAGCTTATGAGACATTTGGTCTTGACTCCAGATAGAATAGCTTACAAAGATTTCACACCCCTATGTGTGCACTGTTTATACAATAGACACATTCCAATGTAAATGCAATTTCTGCAGCCTGACCAAAAGCAAAAAACCTATACTTCTGACGATATTGATTATTTTATATAGCAATCTCCATGTTGTGAGAGATATGGAAATTCCCTGATTTTAACAACTACTTACAGAAGCGAAGGTAATGCTGATTGGTTCAATCAAACCATAAGGCTTTCCATTGTGTTTTCCACAGGTCCAGGCCTGGCGTTTGTTGTATACCCTCAGGCCATGACAATGCTCCCATTGGCTCCTTTCTGGTCCTTTCTCTTTTTTTTCATGTTGCTAACACTGGGACTTGACAGCCAGGTAAACAGAGTTTGGTGTCTGTCTGTCTGAAAGAAATAAATTAGTTCTGAATTCTTGGTACTGGTACAGTATAGGATTAAAGTGTATTTTATTGTTTTGTCTGATTGCTTTAGTTTGTTTGTGCCACTTTCTTGTCAGAAAACCATTGAAAAAGCCATATTCACTTTAGTGACAAAAAGTATAATTTTTTGTTGTTGAGAGACGATGCTAGCTACAGTGTGGTCAGTGGTTGTTAAAACTGTTTGTAGTTTAAAGATTTGATACAAATACAGTGTGAAACTTCCATACTATATTGCAGGCATAATACTGGTGCATCATATAAAAGATCAATTCCAGTCTTCCCCATACACTGATGTAAATGTCCAAGAGTCTTTTCAAAAGCTGTATTTTCACCAGTCATCTTTATCCATTGAACAGTAAACAAAGCATTAGCTGAAATATCATTACATTTTTCTTTGTATTTCCAGTTTGCATTTATGGAAACAATAGTCACCGCTGTCACTGATGAGTTTCCATTCTACCTGAGACCAAAGAAGGCCTTTTTCTCTGCATGCGTCTGTGTTGCCATGTTCCTTATGGGTTTGATACTCACAACAGAAGTAAGCCTAAATCTTTCCTATTGTGAATAGAAATTACCCGAAAGAATGAATACAGCAGTGAGCAGCTTGCCAGCGACCTACAGCTCAGACATTAAACTGAAAAGCTTCATTTGCAATCCTGTAGTACATTTTCAAATGGGGAAATTATAGCTCAACACTGAAATCCACTGAGTCCTGCCAAGACAGATCCTCAATAAATGTAATGATAGGATGGACATTTAGCTTTATGTGTGTGATTTTACATAGTTTACCACCACGACTAAATGCAGATATTGAAAAACTTAAAAGCGGATTAGCAAGCTTCCCCATAATGTCAGGATTACCCTGAAACCCAGTGAAGATCTTTACATTTTTCATCCTAAGTCAAGTATTTGAAAACATATTCAGTATTGTAGCAATATTAACATGTCTCGGTTCAGTATTAATCTGGTATTCTCTTAAATACAGAGCTTGACTGAAATAAAACCTTGCATTAGCATAACCTTATGTTTTTACTATTGGAACAAAAAGCTACACAATGGTATAGTTATTTAATATGCATTTCTAAAAGAGTATCCTATACATTTGCACACATATCTTTTGCTTTTCAGGGTGGGATGTACTGGCTGGTCCTATTTGATGATTACAGTGCAGGGTTTGGACTAATGGTTGTGGTGATAGCTTCATGTTTTGTAATTTCCCGCATGTATGGTAAGCAAACAGTTACAAAGAACATTTTTAAAGAAATTAAAAATACATTAGCTAATTAAATGAATTACAATTTTACTTATTTTTCTTTCTAGGTGTGGAGAGGTTTTCTCGGGATATAAAGATGATGGTTGGCTTTGAACCAGGAATTTATTTCAAGGCTTGTTGGAGCTTCTTTACCCCAGTTACTATGCTGGTGAGATCATTTTATGTTTTCTTTGGAATAAATAAATACATAGATACTTACATCCATATATATAAACACTGGAGGTTACACCCTCTAGGGAAGAAGGTTCTTTTAAATAGAACCTTTAGGTTCTGCATCAAAAGAGGGTTCCAAATATGAACCATGTGATTTAGAACCTGTAACAGCGGGAAGTGTTACCTGCGTGAGTCATCACTGAATAATAATGAGTCAGCACAGAGCAGTGGATGTTGACATGCCACACAGGTACACAGATTTATTAAACACACAGTTGATGCCACTAATGATAGCCCTTGTGTCAGATTTAATAAAGAAAACACAACAAAACAAAGCGAAAAATAAAAGTTTACCACACAAGGCGAGCACTAGTCTCACTAAAAGAGACGTCCCACTCCAGGAACCAAACTACACTACGAAACCCTCTCTATATTGGTTGGAATCAACATCTCCTAAACTAACCTACTGCTGTTGCTCCTGAAGCCCTGGCCTCACAGCGACTCCAGGTCTTTGCGACGGTCCTGGTTGGGCAGAGCCTTCACAGGCACCGTCCTACAGTTGAAGGGTTCCATAGTAGTTGTCCTGCAGAGCAGATGCTCTCCTCCTTGATGTAAACACAGTGCCCCTCTGTGTAGCACGGTGGTGCAGTCGCCTCGAGCTGTGGCACAGACACCCTTTGAGCTGCACGCAGCCTCCCCGGGTATGTCCCCCAGGAAATCAGGACCTCCCAATCATCTCAGCTCCAGCCCAGCCTACCTACTCAATTGGTTGCTTAGCAACATGTCTCCTGTTACACGTCCCAGCTGCACACATCCGCCCAAGAAACAGCCACAGAACCTCTAAATGATTCACAAATCTATCTGTTGTTGTTCTCGGGGATAAAAAAAAAAACTGTACAATACTATCTTATAAGACACATGTTACAGTCACTGGGAGTATAAGAATATGTCAAAGGCACTTCCACTGGCACTAGGTCACACTGAGCCTGTTGAGTTGTCTTAAGGCTTCTGTTTGTTGTCACTGACAAAAGAGACAAATCATATAGATTCTGAACATGAAGGTGGGTGAAAATAAATACATACATAAATAAATAAATAAATAACACAATATAAGAGTCCATTTAGATTTACTGTGAAATTAAAACAATAAAACACTTCTTCTTGATTGACCAGAGACCACATGTGGAACACTGTGTTTCATGCATAGAGCTCTAAGCACAATGATGTGGGTTTTGCAGGCACTGCTTGTGTATAGCATTGTGAAGTACCAGCCCTCGGAATATGGAAACTACAAATTCCCCCGTTGGGCAGAGGTCTTGGGTATTCTCATGGGACTCTTCCCCTGCCTGATGATACCAGCTGGGATGTTGATTGCTGTACTTCAGGAAGAAGGAACACTCTTAGAGGTAGGTTGTTTTCTAAGATGGCATTAAAGAGCTATAGCAGAATAAATTATATTTGAACACATTTTCTTGGCTAATTACAGATCTGCATCTGATATCATGCATTCCCTGAATGACAAATCACATCTCTGTCAGTTAATGCTGTGGGTTTTGGAATATAAAAACCCAGAATCAACATGATTTGTACTGTGAATTCAAGACACTTTAATTCTTTGAACCCAGTCTGAAGAGAGGGAGAGAGAGAGAGAACATTAGCATGACAGTGTCATTAAAGAAGTTGAAAATATGCACCCATTTGGGGTGTGTGTGTGTATGTTAGTGTGGGTGTGTGTGTGTGTGTGTCAGCGTGTGTGTGTGGGTGTGTGTGTGTGTGTGTCAGTGTGTGTGTGTGGAAGGGGTGTGGTTGCAATGACACTTTGCTTTTTTACACTACAGTGTTTATTTTACTCAGTGAAACATCCAAATTCCTGTAAATAACAGTAAATAGGCTAGAGGCCATTGTAAAGGAATAATAATAATAATAATAATAATAATAATAATAATAATAATAATAATAATAATAATAATAAAATATATTGCTGCTTGATGACTGGGCCTGGCACATAGAAAGCTAAAAAAAAAAAAAAAGAACTCTGTGAAAATTTAATAAAAAAGTTCAGCTCTTTCCAATTTGGTGTCAAAATCAAACCTTGTATGCCACAATCAAAACAGTAAAAAAAAAACCCACAAAAGAACCCAACACAAAAATCATGTCGAGGGGTATCCTTGTGTTGATTGATTTATTACTGATGTATTGCTCTAGGAAGATTTGTCGTATTGGTAAGGAATAGCATCTACAGGCTGTGAAAGATAAACTTCAGAGTCCAGATTTACAGGTAGAAACCTGAGTATATCAAATCACACTCATGCTATTTGTTAATTATTACTTCAATTAAGGGGTGGTGTAAATTAGAAGGACACAATATGATACAATGGTACCAGGGAATCCAATGCTGCTTGCTATGAAGGATTTTAAACAGAATACAGCAACGATCCTTTAAAAACACAAAGCTGTTAGGAAGGAAAGCATAGCTAAGCATGTGTCCATACCTTCAAAACATTTCTTCACTTAAGGGAAAACAAATGTTTTACACATTGTTGCGTATATTAATTGTGTGTCAAAGTGCAATTCATTCTGGAGCATTAATCAAACCATTCTTTCTTTATCTGTATATCCTTTTCAATGGATACCACCTGATAAATATTTCATGTTTAGTGTGGCTTGTAGACATCACATAGTGTAAGAAGTAATTAATGGCATCTAATAACTCTAATTAATGACTCTAATAAGCCTCAGTAAATAATTGATATATTACACCTGCTGTGCCAAAGTATATCGCAAAAAACATGTCTTTTGCAAGGTGAGCACTCTCATTAAAAAACGAAAACTCATCAAAGGTGCTCTAAACCTGATTGCCATTATCAGTAATTGGTCAACTCTTAAAAGTAATTATTAAAAAGATGTGAATGTGTGACCCAGTGATGAAAGTAAGTCACCTCCAAACCCATAAAGGATTGAACCTTATCTTATCTTTGACAGAATATTTGAGTAATGTATTTATTATTTGGTACATGCAGCTACTTGCAATGCAATCTTCTCTCATGGAAATATCTGGACAGAAAAGATTTGTTTGACGTATTTGTTTAAGAACTAAAAACAAAAACAGTGCAGGGTGATTTAAAGGGTCTCTATCTACACCTCCAGCTGTGTATTACTAGTTTTACTATCACCCGTTGGGGATGAAATGGGGGGGGGAAGCAAACGAAATGGGTATATTCTCTGAGTTTGGCATTGTGCTTGTCCAAAAATAACTTAGACACAATTGCACTGCGTTTGCATTTTCATGATCCATGCAGTGTGTCTACATTTTCATTTTCATCAGCTCTCGTAGAAGTGCTAGCTAATGAGGCATATGCAATGTAGGAGCCCTGCTGGGTTTTTTTTTCTATACTTACACATGAAGTTGTGTAAAAAGCCAAAGCATGAACCATACCGAATTTGGGGCTTTTGTTTTTTTGTTTTTTTAAATTAGTAACTGATATTGGGTACTGAATATTTTAATCTGCTTCAAAGAAAAAAAGTTACACTGTGAAATGCCTCTTTACTGCATATCATTTCAGTTTTAAATTGGTTCAGTGCTTCACAATTTTAATCATTTAAATATAGTAGCTTCCAATTACATTTTTGTTTACTGTTTCTTTCCTTTTTTAAGATGTTTGTAATCCTTCTGAATAAAGGACTGCATGGAGCTGCTCTTTGGTTCCAGTGACCTACACCAACATTGTGATTTCTTTTTTGTGTGAAAGTACTTTGACATATGTAGCTTTATATTGGTAGGAACCCGCACCATCTGCTGCACAGCAGTGTATTATCAGAAAAAAAACCCCATAAAGAAGCTTGATCCAAAGTGACAGAAACCCTAATGACGGTAGCTCTTATTCTATATTAGAGCTAACTTAGAAAACTATGAAGCATGGACTTGAAGTGCAAGTAACAGCTGGTAAACAAATATACTTTGGTGATACAGTGACAGCACGCATCACATGTCTCTTTACCAGCTGGGGAATTTATGACTGCTATTTGTTCAAATTATTATACAACATGAAACCTGACTGACCCTTACAAGTATAACGTTATTATTATTTTAGGACATTTAAAGTATAAATTAATTGGCATGGTTCTAGTTGCAATTACTCAAATTTAGTGTTTTGTTTGTTTTTTTGGTAAGGAGCTGCTCTTTGGTTGTAGTGGCTGCCATTGACATCTGCAGGTTAGATCACACAAAGTGTCTTGACATTAGAAAGTGCCAGCACCACCTAGTGCACATACCTCCTCTTTGAGATACTCACCAACAAATGCTTCTTCAGGAGGCCGTTGCCACAGCAAATATTTCGAAAGTTTTGAATATTTCATTTATTTATTTATTTTTAAACAGAGAATAAAACAGGCAGCAAGGCCAGCATTGGACTGGGGACCTGTATTGGAAGAAAACCGAACAGGCATCTATGTGAACACCTTCCAAGGAAGCCAGTCTCCAAGGCCACTGATGAGAAAGTATGGTGGAATCACAAGCTATGAGAACACTGCTATAGAGGTGGATAGAGAAATTGAGATGGAGGAGGAATCCATGCTGTAAATATCAGTTCATGCATAATAACTGCCAGATGACAGAAAAATAATGAACTGTGCCACCACACCTTCACTCTCAAAATACAAACTGTATATAAGTGAAAAAATAAATAAAATGTCCCCTTAAACTATCCTAAAGTGCACAGATTGTCAATTGTATGTACGAGCTGTTACATTAAAGTAGTGCTAAGCAATGCTTTCATTTTCTTACCTCTTATCAGTATTACTGGCTCCTTTCTGATTGTTTTTCTTTACAATACAGCAATATATAAAATGCTTTATTCATGGTTTCCGTGGGTCTCAAGGTGTGATCGAGTGCAAGTGCTAATACAAGATAAGGGGATGGATTTCAAAGCCTTGTTTATCACTCCTGTAATATACTATGTTATTTAATATAAATGGTAAAGACTTCAGTATGTTGTTTCTGTTCTTGAGTGGAGTGTTTTTCTGTCTTCTGTCACAGTATGAATTTTGTGGATTTCCACATTTCCGTCTATGTTTATGTATGTAAGATTCAAAACAGTTGTCAAATTCACAGGCCTCATTTTCCAGTATTGAACTTTAGAAATACATGTATGCTTTTCAACACATTTAAGGGAAGCTTTAAATCCATGTGTTAAAAACTTCTGTGAGCCATGCATCTTCTGTATCCATTTTCAAAAGGGTTCATGTTTTTAAATAAATCTTTGAATGTTTTGATGTTTATATTTTCTCAGCTCAGCATCAGTTTCAAACTAATGCTTATTTTCTTCTTAATCATTGTTGATGAAAAATACCTGTTGCAATGTAGCTCCCCTTTACTCAGACATTCTGAGAGGTGCAGAGGTTATGTTGATTTGATTGTATAAGTACTGCATAACCTCGGCTCTATATTTACTCTAAATGCAATTGAGGCCCGATGGGAGGGCATGTTTTGCTGTTTACAGCAATGGTACCAAATGTCTGGGTAACAACCTACAGCATTTTATGTTTTGAGCTTTAATAATGTTGGAAACTTTCAGACCACTTGTAAGAACAACTAGCATGTCAAAGCTATTATAACAGCATTAAAGTCAACATGACTGAGACTTCCATCCCACCACTGAAATAAAAAAAAAAACATTACAACAAAGCATAACGTGGGCTAGCTGGCATTGAAGCTCAAATTGTATTCAAAAGATGACATTATCTAACAAGGAGCTGAACATGGTACCTTTATAGAAAACGTTGCACTGAGACAAGCAGTTCTGTTTTTTGAGACATAATTCT
Source organism: Acipenser oxyrinchus oxyrinchus (assembly GCA_030684275.1). Lineage (NCBI taxonomy): Eukaryota > Metazoa > Chordata > Actinopteri > Acipenseriformes > Acipenseridae > Acipenser > Acipenser oxyrinchus. The sequence goes on from CM060268.1 coordinate 12,417,649, forward strand.
ATTAGGAAATGAGATTTCAAGGACTGTCTGTAGTTTATAACCTTGTCATTTTTATAAGCACAGCACCTGTTATATAGGGAAACCTGTTAGATTTACTCCACACAGTAATCTACTACTCTGGTGGCAGGAAGAAGGTTGCCATGGTTACAAAAGAATTACAGTACTAGGCCCCTATCAAAAAAAAAAAAAAATGACAATGTACTATAAGTCATTGATAATCAATTTTTTTAGATAATGAAAATCATAATAAATATTAGCCCCAGAATTTCTGTGTCGGCAATCTTAAATAGATTTCTCATAATGTTAAAGCAGAAGTATAAAATGTCAATATTTGAGAATGCAGTATACCACTGAACCTGGGAATCATACACAGTATTTCCACTTTATTGTGAACCTTCTTTATAGCTTCATTCTCTGCAATTTATTGGTTATAATGATGTTGAGTCAATTTAATAGACTTCAGGCCGAGGTGTCGTTACCTAATATCAGATATTACCTTCCCAAACTCTGCTCTAATGAGGGTAGAGTGCACAGACTGTTTACAGGACAGACAGTAAAGAAGTAAACCAAGCCATCAATGTTACAATCACTGTGCACGTATTGCCAATATATTATTTTGACATATTGAACATCTACCGTAATTTAATATATAACCACCACCTTTTTACATATATTGGCATTTGTGTGTGTTATATACAGATTGGGCATTCTTTGCGAGGAGTGCAGTACAATCAGGTAATAGTGTTTTATTTATTGATACTATGGTGTTTTTGATGGGGTAGTATAGAAGAGGTGCCGATTATACACAATGTTCACAATATATTTTAGAAATGACTGTGCCTCAGACTTCCTATGCTGGTGATGTTTTACCCTTTATGTTTAAGGTGAGTGTTTGATAAGTAAAGACCCAGATCACACTGTAATACCTTGTTTCCACTATCAAAGACAATAGCATGCTGTTCTCAAAGTAGATTCAGTCGGCCACATGAAAGGTGATCCAGCGCACAAGATTATAAACAGTAAAATATATAAAATGGGGCATAATTCATGCTATCACAACCTGACACCAATCACTTCCTAACGTGGCTAAAATAATTTTCACTGTGGCGCAACGTCTAAACAGGTGCTTTGGGATGGCTTTATCGGAGATCAACATGAGTTGCTCAACACAGTCATCATGTATCTGAGAATTGGACAGAGTGGACTTTGCCTCCCATACAGACTTCGGGCATTGTTTGAAAGCATGCTACATACAGAGGTTGCAAATGTGTTTGTCCCAATTTGTTCCTGTTTAAAATGATGTCCAATTGAGAATCAGCTCCTAGACGAACTCAATTCACTAATCAGTGCGATGGTTTTATCCCTTTAGTACAATGGGCCCGAGTTGTAGGTCTCATAACATTATGACACATGCTGTTCCTATGGGAATGGTAGTAGATTTTTGTATGTTTTTATCTTTCGTACTTTGCCTTTTGATACTGCACGTTGAAACAATGCTCGCTGTCACGAATGTATCTGCCACACAGTTTCCAGGATGTCCCTGGAAACAAAACACTGCCTAAGGAGCTGGTCACAAACGTTTAATCTATAGCACACATATTTACATGAACCTGCTGTTGCATGCATGCATACCAGTGTTTACATTAATAAGCATCTACAAGCATGCTATGAAATGTGCTGACAAATTAATTCAGTAGATTAAAGAGTAAATAGTTGTATATGTTCCCCTTACTTTTAATGATGTTTGCTCTAGCTGTGAGGATTTTATTCTTACTAATATTTAGAATGAAACTCTTTACTTTGGCTGCTTTTCAGCTAAATTCCTTCTGCTGTTCCTTGCAAAATGCCCCGGAACTGATTCAATCATAGTCAATTAACATTTGCTCTCTGTCTAGCAGTCCTCTGTTCAAAAGTGGCCAAAGAAGCCTTGACTTAATTTCTTAAGTCACAAAAACAAAGCAATGGGATTCCCAAATCAAAAATGGGAATATTAGTTAAATAATCTTAGATACAAACTAGACTGATAGTATAAACAAGAAATAAACAGAGGATTGCGGTTGTGAAGTGAAAGAGTCAACCTCAGGTCTCATTCCTCAATTGACTCGCCTGTCCTCAGTTCACTGGTAGAGCAAATGCACAAGTATATTATTGATTCATTTCTCATTCAAAAAAGTCAAGTGAGCCTGTTGGCTCCATCGGCTCTAAGCAATTCTGACACTGGGCTGATTAGTGTTATTAGACAATACAACATGTGTATTTAAGTGAGCTTTTTTCAACAAGTTAGTGATCTTGTTTTCAGATAACATCTTTATATAATCTGTTATGGGACCACTAACAACAGTTTTATGAATATGTATTATGATCCAACAGTAGCTCATTAAATCTAATGATGACAAAGGACTTTGAGGCAGTTTTAGTTGTAGTCTTAGCAATTGACAGTAATATCATAGGAAGATGAATTGTAAAAGCAGTCTTATTGAGATAGAGGATGACCCCAATGCATTCATGTTTTTAAGAGAGCAAGTGCAAGTAATGGGATAAGACAACAACTGGATCAGACATCAGAGGGAATTAAGTAAGAAGACCCGTGTTCTTAAAGGAACTAACCCTAAGATAACATTTTAATTATGGCCCTGCTATCTGTATAGGATTAAAAAAGGATCTTAAAAAAAACATAACCCCCAAAATGAGAACTGTGTGCAATGATTTCATTGTAGCGCTGCACTGAAAATCCTAGCCCTTCATTTGTCTCCATCACAGTGATCCTTTGCTTTGTTATTGGGTATTTTGAAAAGCTGCTATAGTGACAGAGGGGTGATAACTCAAATGTATGCGAAAGGATTTTATTTCAAGCTGATTTTGAAGTGTTAGCCAGCAGTCTTTAGGAAACATAAAGACATTAAAAAAGCATATTGTTCACCTGTTGCACAGATCTATTCCCACGAGAAAGACATGCAGTAAATAAAAAAATAAATAAAAAGCCTGCCACTCACAACTACCACTGAAATATCTGAGGATCCCTGTCACCTGCCTGTTCAATTATTAACCAAAGCAGGGCCATAAACTTATAGTTTATGGAAAGTTTGATTATGACAGGGTAATAAAGATTACATTTTATTGGTCTTTACCCCTTTGCTTGGTCTTACCTTGACACAATGTGCATGTGATACTGAATACTGCTTTGTACCTCTGACCTTTCCCTGACTCTGTTCATCTGTACACACTCCCTTTTTAAAGCTATAGCACCCATCGGTTTAGTAAGAAGGGTAAACTACAGGGCAAATTCACCCCACTATTTACCCTAGTGTTTACAATAAAAATGATATTGCAAGGCTTCATATACATACACATGCATTCATTTTATACTTAGAGTATAGAGTTACAGTGCATACATAATATTGATTAAAGTACAAATCGTAATGTCACATCTAGTAATGCTTCAGTCATTTTTCCAGCATACTTTACATAAACTTATGAAGTTGGCAGTTATTACACATTTAAAATACTGCTTGCTTTGAGACTTTTGAACATAACATTCTGATGCTCTGGTTTTCAGAAACAATTGAATCACGCCATTAAGCGTTTCTCTGGATACGTATTTCATGTTTTGTGAATTGTTTTCTATGCAACAGCCATGGCTTTCAAGGTCTTTAGACTGTTATTATCTCCATTCAGTTTGCTGTGAGTGGGAGTAAGTTTCGCTCAGTGATTTAGACTTGGCAAGCCTAATATTCATAAACACTACTGGTCAGGTATCTGTAGGATGAAGTAAAACAGCTCCGGGCTCTCCTTTCATTTCCACGTGACACAGATAACCTTATACTTCAACTTCAAATGTGTAGATATGTGATCCCTTATAGGGACATTTAATTAAACACAAATAGCAAATGCATTATTTCCCTGTTCAATGGTTAAGTTGAAGTATATTTTTGACATATGCACTGGTGTGTTTGTGGTGTCCTCTTTGGACTGGAAGTTTTATTAAGTAGCGCTATGCAGGCGATTAGCACAGGCCATACTGTGATTGCATCTAACCTTCAGTAGGCTGTGCAGCACATTATTCACTGCTGCTAAAAGCACAGCAGAATGTCAGAATGTATACAGAAAGAAGTATTTGGAAATATCAAAGAGATACCATTCCAATCCTGCTGTATCAACCTGACCCCTTTTAGCAGAACACAGCAACATCATCACAGGGGAAATGTAACAAACAATGCACAGGGGTTTAGATATATAAACACATCAGTACTGCTATAGTGCTGTTGCATTGCAGTGGATTACAGCGTGTATAGGTGAATAACACTGATATCACTAGTCAAAATATCAAAATGTTACCCTCTTGGTGCCATTCCATCCTGGATATAATAATAATAATAATAATAATAATAATAATAATAATAATAATAATAATAATAGCAAGTTAGCAGCAGGATTGACAATACAAGATGACATGATAAACACAAAAAAACAATCAGCAAAAATATGCAATACGTTAATCCACGGAACAAGCGGCAGATCTGATTTCCACACTCAATATACTACTGAGCTTGGGATTCACAGGACATGCCATTCAAGTACAGTAGATGTCATTTTCATAGTAAGGATCTGATACAATATAAATACAAACACTGGTGTTTGCATGGGATGTTAGTTACGCTACCGGTTACTGTGATATCACAGTTAGTCCACTTCCTCTCCTATTCTTAAACCACAGGAAACACAGCTTTACAGTTCCATAGCAAACCAACATCCCCCCAACTCACACTCTTGGGTTCCATAAACTCTGTTGCCTTGGAGACCCTGGGGTAAGATTGTTTGAGGAAGATTGCCATCTCTTCCTTGATCTCCTTCTCTGTCTTTCTAAGACACTGATTAAACTGGCAGCTGTAATAAAACCTGGAAGAGAATAGGACGCAATCGTGTAAAAAGGGAGAAAAGCAATCACTGATATATTTAAGCACTTCACAGTACGCATGTGCTGTGTGTGGTTTTACTGCGCTGTGGTTCCTCTTCTAGGAACCACTGTTCGGTTTGTCTCTTACCTGCACTTACTAGAGCACAGCCTGAGAAGATTGACACCCTGGATGAGCTAGACCATTAACCCTTTTACCAATAATGACAAGAAGAATTCATGGACTGAAGATGTATTTTTGCTTGTCATTGGAACATTAAATCATTTTAAATAACACAAAATGGTTATTGGTTAATATTAATATTAATACAGAGGTAAATATCTGCCTTTAACTAAGGTGTAGGTCCACCTTTGGCAGCATATACATCACTGGTTCAACATAGAAAAAAGTCTGCTCTGTGTGTCTGCTGTGTCTTGAACCTACAACCTGCAGTCATGCCCATCATGGCTGTAACTGATTTGCTGTTTTAATATATTTAATCAATCACTGCAGTACAGAGCGCATTGAGTGATACCAGACTTCCGAGTAGATACAATCTGAGATGGAGTCATGTTTTTTATATTAGCACAGTGTTGTCTACAAATGCATTCCACTATAGCTAAGTTCTTTGGAATCTTTTTAAGTTATGGATTCAGTTCAGTTATATGCTTATGGTTAAAGAAAAGGGCTTATAACCAGGAGGTCCCCGGTTCAAATCCCACCTCAGCCACTGACTCATTGTGTGACCCTGAGCAAGTCACTTAATCTCCTTGTGCTCTGTCTTTCGGGTGAGATGTATTTGTAAGTGACTCTGCTGCTGATGCATAGTTCACATGCATCAGCAGCAGAGTCACTTACAAATACATAGTTCGACTTACATAGTTCTGTAAGTCGCCTTGGATAAAGGCGTCTAACAAATAATAAAACACTACAGAATACTTCTTATGGCTTCCATTTATATAACAATATGCCATTTAAGTGTTTACTTTCACTCCCTTTATGTAATTTTGATACTGTGAATAAAATGTATTAGGGATCCAAAAAAAAAAAAAAAGAAGACAAATCATTGCACCTTTTGCTCAGGAGACCTCCAAGTAAATAGATAACCTCTGTTATTCAAAACTGTTAGCCAAATTCTGAACGATCTCATACAAGCAAGGTTATGTTCCATATAGTCTTACCTGGCTTTCAAAGCCTTCATCTGACTCAGACTATTTAAGAATATACTTCTCGCTGGTGAATACACTGTTGGAGGAATCCGAATTCTAGAACATACCCTGTGGCTATACTGGCACCCAGTGGACATTGTTAGATAATACAACCCAGGAGTGACAGCTAGAAACTGCTCCGGTTGATACAAAATGCATTCGCTCAATAGGGAGTCAGCAATCAATGAACAAGAAGTCAAGCCTTATAAGAAAGAGAAACATCTATAATTATACGGTGGCAAGGACTGCCCTCCTATTCATTTCAATGGGCTGTGTGATGTTATACATTGCTAAAGACGCTGGGTGCAGCTCTGCATATCAATCACAAGCTGAAGACCAGCTCTGCAGAGGCTAAAGATGTCGACGGAGCTCATGGAGCTGCAAAGATAAAGAAGGGCCATTGTGCATTCCTTCAACTCTGTGCAGCTCTGGCCAAAAGTGCTGCAAGACCTAGAATTTTAATAATAAGACATAATTAAAACACGCGCACACACACACACACACACACACACACACGCACGCACGTGCGCGCACACACACAAACACCCACACACACACTCACACACGCACGCGCGCACACACGCACACACATATATATGAAAAAATTTACATATTTTATTTACCACCATGTAATCAAAGAAATCACAAAATGAAAAGTCTACCGGAAGCTTTAATAGTAGTATAGTAATTCATGCTAGATTTTTGAAACGTCACTTTTTTTTTTTCAGTTTTTGGGAAAATATATGGAAATCTACAAAGTGGTATGTAATTCAATATCTTAATGTAACATTATTCAGCAGGTTTCATTTGACTTTATGATGCAAAATTAGTTACAAAATAAATTGAAGAATTTAAATCTTCTACAAACCTTCTTAACCTTTATTTTTCTATGTATTCAAAAAACACTATTTATTAAAAAATGCTCACATAAATGAAAAATGCTCACATAAATGAAACATAAATGAAAGACATATCAATAAATACCTTACCCCAACACCACCCCTAACCCTGCCAAAGAGATCTGGCTAAACACAGCAGATAGAAAAACAAAACAATAGTATGCATAGCAGAATGAGTGATATTATTGTTCTCACACTAAGATGCGGTATACTGTACAGGAATCCATACTCATACTGGGTGCTGAGGCATCAGTACTGTAGGGCCTGTGCCTAAATGAGTAAAGAAGGGTGTTTTTCATGTGACAGTTTGCACTGGAGAAAGGACATAATGTGCATAGTTGTGAAGATACTCGGCAATTACTGGGCAATTATTCACAATAGTGGACACATTTAAATAAATCTAAATTTAGGAAAAAGGATGTCTGTCTCAAATCAGTAGGGAACTTTCATGCTCAGCATCTTGCTCACTAACCACACAGATGTTGTTCCTCCTTTGCTGTGGTTAATCTGCTCTTGAGTTTACTCTTCCTTGCCGTCCAAAAGGAAGTTGTATTTTGAATGGTCTAACACTTTTTAAAGATGTTACCTTGATGAATTTCTTATAACATATAAATATAATTTTAAAATGTATAGATCGCATTAAAACCTGAATGATGTAAGTGATGCACATGATGTGTCCTAATAAGCACACATCTGACTAGTGTATCAAATTTACATATGCATACTTTTTTATTACCGTTTATTAACTCTGAATGAATGCAATAAAAACTGCATGGATGACAATATATCCCAAGACAATCTGGATGTATTTTCATAAATTTATCATATTTAAAGATGCATAAATATTTGCAGATAGTATGTTAACTACATGGTATGATAAAGCCTTCTACACAGGATACTGAGTTCAGACTAATAACCCTGTCTGCACTCAGTTAGAATGGGCATTGTGAGCAGCAGGGGTAGCATGGTCAAAGTTTTACTTGTTATTAATGTTACATTAGTTCAAATTGATCATAAGCAATGCTTGGGTATTTTGATTAGCTGAAGGGACTCTTTGATACAACATACAGTATGTGGCTAGAGGTTTATAACTTGTCAGCAAGCTCTGACCTGTAGAGTAGGTTTGATCAAAATATCAAGTGGAACATCAAAACTCTGCAAGACCAGAGTAAAATGACTAACAAAAGCTTTAGTCATAATGGACCAACAACAGCTGTCAAACACTACAACCTGGGTTATGAACAGAGCACTGTGATCCAGACTCCTGTGTGTCTGAAGTCCAAGGTGAAGTCCAAACCAGACTTCATTTTCATTTCCCTTTCTTGTCAATGTCAGATAAACCTTAGCTATAGCAGTTGTGATGCACTGTGCGGAAATGCGATCCCCTGTGCAGCACACCCATGGATAACTAACAAGTCATATATCTTTTTCAATGGTAAATCCTTCATATGCAATTGGTTGTGTTGGTATAAAACAAAGATTTACAATCCAAATTCCCTATGTCTTAATACACAGACTGATCATAGTAAGGTTATCATGAGCTAATGTTCGTCTCACAATTTTGGTTTGACAATATGTGGAAGGCTCTTAATTGTCAGTTTTTATTGATTTTTACAAAAACTAATCTGGGTTTTACCGATTTTCACCCCAAATGTGGCCCACTCAAACATGTGAAAATGCTAATTTACCCAAATCCATGACTTTTTAGGAGGTATGTAAATAGAAAACAGTTTGAGTGTAATATGGGGCTTTCTGTTTAACATACTGAAGTAGTGATATGGGTCCAGTTCACCAGCTTTACATGGTTTGCCATCACAAGGAATAGTAGAGCTTTTCTGACTGTTATGATTTTCTACCAACGTGTGTCTTGTCCAGTGTAGAAGATTTCTGTGGTTTGGACTACTGTTCTCTGTTGCATGACCCGCTTGGACTCGACCTGTGCTTTCAGGAGATGCTTTCTGTAAACCAAGCTGATTGCATGGGCACATTGCATCATGTCTCATACCATTCCCACACATTACAGACTCATTTTACCACATTTGCGAGAATGTTTTTTTAAACCTGTAGTTTTTACAGACGTTATTACATTTCATACTTCATTTAAAGGGAGATTTAAAAACCACAAGGCTACAGTTTTTCGTATGTACTCTTTATTTATTATCTGCAATAATTTGATGACCACAAACTGTGGTAGGCTTATGTGGTTGTGGGCTTTGCATTTACTAGCTTGTTGCTTTCAGAGAAACTAACACTGAGCTCGTATTTCTTTATTTCTTATCTAACACCCAAAAGTCCATAAAAGACAAACAGTGCAAAAGAAAAGAATGCAATCAACAACACTGGGCCCTGTTTACAAAGCTTTAACTTTATAGAGTGTGTGTGTGTGATTTGTACACCTGTTTTCTACTTTGATAGTCCTAAAACTGTTTCACAAGCTACGATACTTAAGCTAAGATACTTGTATATATATGTATATATATATATATATATATATATATATATATATATATATATATATATATATATATATATATATATATCTCTCTCTCTCTCTCTCTCTCTCTCTCTCTCTCTCTCTCTCTCTCTCTATATATATATATATATATATATATATATATATATATATATATATATATATATATATAAAAAGCTACTGGCTGTTTTAAAATAAAATACCATGTCTGACGCTATCGATTCTCTGAAATGCTTGGTCACATTGTCTCAGTTCTGTCTGCATCAAAAAAAGAAAAAAAAAAAGGTTGTGGTTTTTCAGTCTCCAGTTCATTTGTTGTAGTCTGACTTGTTAATGTGATATTTGCTATAAACATGAAGTGCCGAATGTATCTTCTACTGCTTCTCTTGATTTCTTCGCTTATTTTATCTGGTAAGATGTTTTTTTTCTGTCATTAAAAACTAATATTTCATATCAAGTATACATATAATTACATAAGTCATGGTTATGATTAAAAACACATAAATGTAGTTTTAAAAATGTATATATATATATATATATATATATATATATATATATATATATATATATATACATATATACAGTATATGTAATTTCAGGTGCAGAAATACGTGTGTCATGCATTTGGCTAGGTTGATTGACAAATTGATTTATTTAATTAACACAGGGAAAGCATTTAATTTGCAATTGGGATTGGGTCACCACGCTCAGTTCATTTTACAGGCTCTTAAATAGGTATTTCAGGTTCAAAGCAATTCTATCACAAGCTGTTATTATATTTTGTCAATGTTTGAAACAACAGTGAAAAGTTCCTTGTATTATTCAAGTTTATTTACACATCACCTAGTTTTGTTTAATGGGTAAAACGTTCAGGGGTTGAAAATGTATGCATACAGTAATTAAATATGAATTTACAATCTAGATGTTGTTGATTACCTCTAGAAGTTTTTATAATCTTAGATCTCAGACTGTTCTAAGTTTCTCAGTTCCTAAAGTTCGTACGGAATTTGTAAAAAAGGCATTTGGTTTTCTTGCTCCGTGGTCTTGGAATAAACTTCAGTCAGAACTGAAATGTACCGTTTGTTTTGATACTTTTAAAGGATTCTTTGTAGCTGAGACATGTTTTTGCTTTGTCAGATGCTCAAATTGATTCTTGTTTGTATTGTTTGTCTTCATTTAAATTTGTGGGGTTTTATTTTGTATTGTTTTTGTATTTTAAGTTACCTTCTTGACCAGGTCTCCCTTGAAAAAAAAAAAAAAATCCTGTTTTTAATTCCTGGTTAAATAAAGGTTAAATAAAATAAATAAATACAAAATATAATGACGAAATTTCCACCAGTGTCTGCACAGCAATAATATTTAGCCCTAATTACATAGCTATAAACATAGTGATGTCCTCAGCTTTTGAGCCACTAATATAATGTTAATGCTATTTTTACAACAGCGGCCAATGGATTTTCTACTATACATGGTGAGCTGGGTGGCTCAGTTTCCCTGCACCTGAAAAAAGCGTGGCTACCTTCAGACTGGACAGATCTCAGGAAAGTGATTCTGGAAACTATACTGTGGTAACGCATGACAAAGATGGACATTATAGTGAAACATTTGTCTTTCAGGTCATCATAACTAGTAAGTTATTAATGATTTGGGCCATGCACTCAAATCTTTTTAATTTGAAATGATGTTAACACTGTTTTCAGAAAGAGAAATAAATAAATAAATAATAAATAAATAAACACCAAGTACACACTGGTTTGAAACTTTATTGGACACTATCCCTTTGTTACATTTCACTTTTGAAAGGTAATAAGTGAGTTTATCGAACTGTTATTAGTGCATGAAATTGTGTAAAGCTGAATCTCCTAAATAGACAGTGGCTGTTATAACAAAGGTTATAACAGAATTAACAGTATCATAGCAGGAGAATTATTCCCTCCAAAATCATTCATTCAAAAGTACTTGTAGTGTTCCGTGCTTTAGTGATGTTGCTAAGAAGTATTAGTGATACCAAATTAAGGCTTTCCCCACATTCTCAAAAATGAAAATGTACTGTATAAACATTTGGTATAACTTTGTAAAATGGTACAACATATAAAAATAGGCAGTTCAAAGCCTTAGCAGAACACATTAAGGGTTGGTGTGCATATATTGTGCAATGAGTTTGTTTGCTTATCTAATTATTTCTTTACTTTTTTTCTATTTAAAGTTCCACCTGTATGTTCTGGGCAGTTCAGTGTTTCTGTACCAGAAAAAGGGCAACCATCCTAACTGTTCTGATTTGAGATGGAAAAATGATGGCTCTTGGCTGGTGACGTTTCAAAATTCAACACCCTCTTTTCACCCAGAGAATACAATCAAAGCTGAAATTTATCCTGATGGAACCCTCAGACTAGACAACACCCAGGAAAGTGATGCAGGGAATTATATTGTGGAGCTGACTGATGAAAATGGCACAATGATTCATACAGAGGGCCACCACTTAATCCTGATGGTAAGTTTTTATGCATATAATACAATGATAATACTAATAATAATAATAAAAAAAAGAAATGGGGACACTAAGTAAGACTCACAGTTGAAACGTTTGCCATTATTTGGAGCCTCCATATTCCAAGTTTCACTATGCTGATATGAATGCATTACACAATTACAAAAATCTCTTGGTAGCATTTTAGATTACAGAGCAATAGCCAGGGTTTACTGAATACATATCTCACACTCCTTTTCTCTCATATATAAACAGAGGAGAATAAGTTTGAAACTGTAGATGGGATTGAAGGAAGCCCAGTTTATCTCCAGCTGAAAGGGGGTAATATGATGGAAAGTTCCCACATTGAATGGAAAAGGGGAAACACCCCAGTAGCTGAGTTTAAAGAAAATAACACTGGTTACCATGGAGACTCCAAAAACAGATCCGAGATATTCAGCAATGGGACCTTATGGCTGGACAGTACTCAAGAACATGATACAGAAACCTACAGTGTGGACGTCTTCAATGGAGATGGAAACATCATACAACATGGAACTGTTCAGTTATTCATAATAAGTAAGTGGTTTATACATTAGCAGTTTACTCTACAGCGAATCTTAGTTTATGATCATCAACTCTTATAGTGTGCTGGCCTTGATGACAGTGCTCAAACACAGGCCCACGTGCTGGTAATACACAATACAATACAACGCCATTTGCTGTTATATAGCGCTCTTTATGTGCTTTACAATAGGGCACAGTGCTTTACAATAAGCATTACGTGTGGTATCAGGCTGTCTGCAGTGAGTCATGTGATTGTTACACACCCAGTCTCATTTTATAACCTTAACACTCACATCTAGATCTATGCAATGTGGAATCAGAATTTGAGACCCGCTTTTAACATTTGGGGGCTAAACCCAACACCTAGGTTCAAATGCAATACTTAAAGTCACATGCAAAGCAGAAGCAAGGTTTACATTTAAGTATGATAATTGTAATCATGATCATTCATCTTACGAAGTACATAGCTTTGGAACCCCGTTGCCAGATTAATTTAAAACAGGTTTGAAATGCAGATTCAACAACTCAAAGATGTGATGGATAATGTGTGAGCCGGCTGACCTTTCTTTCTCTTAATTGATATATTGCATGAAGTTTCCCATAATATTACGGTACTCATTCTTCAGATATTTGTTCATTTGAGATGGATTAATCAAGACTACATATTGCAGGCTAAAAAGAAACCACGGCTGTTTCTGGAGCCACGGGGAGCTCAAAGTTTCTCTACTTTGGGAAAACTGAATTTCAAAACATTTATGATATAAGATGGAAGAAGGAGGGCTCTCTTGTGGCTGAGTTTAAGGGTCCTACCCCTCGTTACTATGGAGACTATGGAAGCAGGGCTGAGGTCTTCAATAACGGGACCCTTCAGACTGGACGAGACTCAGGAAACTGATACTGGAAATTACAGTGTGGACTTCTTTTACAAAAATGGTACAAAAAACAAAATCCACACTCAGTTATTCCTAATTCGTAAGATTATTATTATTATTATTATTATTATTATTATTATTATTATTATTATTATTATTATTATTATTATTATTATTATTCATTAGAAGCAAGTTACCATCTCCCCTATATTTTCTATTAATCAATATCCTTTGTATATTAAAATGCAGTAATGTTTAGATATTTTAATTATTTGTTTTACCTTAATCCTGCTCGGGCACTCCCTCAACAAGGCATTTTAACAGTTTGTTTTTCTATGCTCTACTATTTTCTCCAAGTCTTTACATTATACATACAGTGCATTTCACCAAGCCCACCTTTCACACCTTTTCACAGCTCTACCCCAATACTGATCACCTAGCATTAGCATACTAATCAAAATGCTGGGTACTGTTCATACATAGCTCTCACAGGGAGGGACTACCAAAGTATACAGCTCCTAATTATTACACATTGACGAATGAATCCCCACCTCAGTACTGCAGGAACTATGGGAACAGGAGTGAGATTTTTGCTAATGGCACCATCAAATTTGACAAGAGGGTTCGCTCAGTTATTCATAGTTAGTGAGTTCTTCTTTGTGCTGACCCCCGGTTTCTCAGTTTAACATTATCGCATAATCTCCATAAAATGTTAATATTTCAATCTAATTTTTCAACTAAAAAGTGATACTACTCTCCAGTGTACATAATCGCTGTACCTCTAACTTACATCTAACTAACACTTTGCTCTTTCTTCAGCTCTCTCTGGTCAAAGGTCTTCTTATTTGGCCTCTAAGTCCATTCTTTTAGATCCATTCTTTTTACTTCTGTATTATATTATATTATATTATATTATATTATATTATATTATATTATATTGTTTGTATGTAACTTGGTAACACTAGTATAATGATCTGGTATAGATACAATAATGCATTTATACATGTGTTATTAATGTTTTTACAAACAATATTATACAGTTATTGATATTAAAAAGTCATTAGTATAGTACAGTAAAACAGATAACTAATGAACCACACACTGTAAACCACATTCTTAGGAAATCACAAATCCTATGAAAAAGATTTTAAACAGATTTAGTACATACTTTACACTGTAACTTTTATTGCGAGTGTTGTCTTGTGTTGTCTTTGTATATTCTCAAACAATGAAAATATAAACTAAGATGTTTTTAAAATCTGATATTTATGGCTAATTTGGTTTTATAGTGTATAATTATTACTTTGTAACATGTCATGAAACTTTACACTATCTAATTTAATAATCTGTTGTTGCTAATCCAATAGGTGTTATAATGTAATATTTACATACATTCACATACAGTGCATTAGTAAACATATGTGTTATATACATTACGTTATGGTAAAAACCTTAAAAATTGAAAAACTTACTACAAAGTTACAATTTTTTTTAGATGCTGTATCTGAACCTGAGCTTAATTATACCTGCACACCTGATGGAAAGGTTGAGTTCCACTGCTTTTTAGAAAAAGGAGCTGATCCTTCATTCACATGGAGTTTGAATTACAAGACTCTGGATGGTAACCATGCCCCGCACAGTGTTAAAAGCCAGACACTTGTTTTAAAGGACATAACCGGCTATGTGGTATGCACTGCTGAAAACAGTGTGAGCAAACAACAGAGTCCAATTACCTTCTATTCCTGTGAAGGTAAAAAAAAAAATGCTTCTGACTTTTAAAGCTTTACAGATTATTTAGCTTGTTTTAATTCATGTAACGATGTAAATGATAGGCATTTAATAATTACATGCAAATTATATTTCTAAAGTAATTTAAAGCATTTTTTAAATTATATCAAACAACTTTTGTGAGAATTAATAGGTAACACATCAAAAGTGTCTCCACCTGTTTAACAGGTAAGCAATAACACACAGAAAGACATAGGTTTGTGCCTCGTGCCTCACAATTAGGGTGACCAGATGTCCTGGTTTAGCTGGAACAGTCCCTGTTTTCCACCAAAGGTCCCGGTGTCCCGACATTTTGATCAAAATCTTTAAAAAGTCACGGTTTTCAGCCACTTCCTGTAGCGCGACACCCTTTAAATGCCTCAAGGTGCTAACAGAGACATACATGCTCATTCCTCAGTGTGCCCTGCGTTTTCATTTAGTTTATATTCAATATGAATTTACACTTATGTGTAATACAATAATTTCATAATTAAGCTAGCTGCTTAAAAAAATGATGAATAAAAGAAAATATTAAGAGAGAATGGCTATTTAAATAACCATTGAAATAGCCTATATTTAAATGGTTTAATTAGTCACATAATAAGTAAGTGGTTTGTACATTAGCAGTTTCTCTTGACACCCCTTCTTCATGGCTGGCAGCTGCCCTTCATGGGGCTCCAGCCACAATATTCCTGCCACAAAGCGGCTGGGGAGCTGGTCTCCTGACCTCCCCCCTTTTCCGTGGCCGGCAGCTCCCTTCATGGGGCTCCAGCCACAGTATTTCCTGCCGCGAAAGTGCGGCTGGGGGAGCTGGTCTCCTGACCTCCCCCCCCTTTTCCGTGGCCGGCAGCTCCCCTTCATGGGGCTCCAGCCACAGTATTTCCTGCCGCATGGCAGGACTGGTAGCGACCCCAGGCAAAACATGACCCTCGGGAGGCGACGGCACCAGCAGCGGACCCTTTGGAGGCGACGGCAGCAGCAGCGGACCCTCGGGAGGCGACAGCAGCAGCAGCGGACCCTCGGGAGGCGACGGCAGCAGCAGCAGTAGCGGACCCTCGGAGGCGAACTCGGGAGGGAGCCCCTGGCCATGGAGGCGGCAGCGGGAGCTCCGCTTCTCCCTCGTACCCTATAACTGGTGGCTCTCCAGGCGATGCGGAGCAACAGGCAGCCCCAGGCGATCGCGGAGCAACAGGCAGCCCCAGGCGTCGCGGCAGGCATCCTTAGGCGGTGCGAGGCAGGCATCCTTGGGCGGTGCGAGGCAGGCATCCTTGGGCGGTGCGAGGCAGGCATCCTTGGGCGGTGCGAGGCAGGCATCCTTGGGCGGTGCGAGGCAGGGCAGGAGCAGTCCTTCCCATGACAGTGGAGGTGGAACCAGCAGGCATTCACCCTCTGCTGGTGAAGCTGGGAGCGGCAAGCAGTCCTCCCACGGCGGTTGAGGCGGAACCAGCAGGAATTCACCCTCTGCTGGTGGAGCTGGGAGTGGTAAGCTGTTCTCCCACGGCGGTTGAGGCGGAACCAGCAGGCATTCACCCTCTGCTGGTGGAGGTGGGAGGGGAAAGCAGTCCTCCCACGGCGGTTGAGGCAGAACCAGCAGGCATTCACCCTCTGCTGGTGGAGGTGGCGGAGGCAGAGGCAGCTCCTGCTGCTCTGCTCCTGGCGGTGGTGGAGACAGAGGCAGCTCCTGCTGCTCTGCTCCTGGTGGTGGTGGAGACAGAGGCAGCTCCTGCTGCTCTGCTCCTGGTGGTGGTGGAGACAGAGGCAGCTCCTGCTGCTCTGCTCCTAGTGCTGGAGACAGTGGCGAGGGCTCCTCACCCTCTAACGCTGGAGACGGCAGCAATGGCTCCTCTCCCTCTGGCGTTGGAGACGGCAGCGACGGCTCCACTCCCCCTGGCGCTGGAGAAGGCAATGACGACTCCTCTCCCTCTGGCGCTGGAGACGGCAGCGACGACTCCTCTCCCTCTGGCGCTGGAGACGGCAGCGACGACTCCTCTCCCTCTGGCGCTGGAGACGGCAGCGATGACTCCTCTCCCTCTGGCGCTGGAGAAGGCAGCGATGACTCCTCTCCCTCTGGCGCTGGAGAAGGCAGCGATGACTCCTCTCCCTCTGGCGCTGGAGAAGGCAGCGATGACTCCTCTCCCTCTGGCGCTGGAGAAGGCAGCGATGACTCCTCTCCCTCTGGTGCTGGAGAAGGCAGCGATGACTCCTCTCCCTCTGGCGCTGGAGAAGGCAGCGATGACTCCTCTCCCTCTGGCGCTGGAGAAGGCAGCGATGACTCCTCTCCCTCTGGAGACAGCAGCACTGGCTCCTCTCCCTCTGGCGCTGGAGATGACAGCAATGGCTCCTCTCCCTTTGGCGTTGGAGACGGCAGCACTGGCTCCTCTCCCTCGGGCGTTGGAGATGACAGCAATGGCTCCTCTCCCTCGGGTGTTGGAGACGGCAGCAATGGCTCCTCTCCCTCTGGCACTGGAGACGGCAGTGATGGCTCCTCTCCCTCTGGCGCTGGAAACAGCAGCGGGGCCCCTCCCATATCTGCAGCCAGGTAGTTGAGCACCATGGCTGCGATGTCTGGGAGGGATGCTGGTTGGTGTTTCTGTTCCCAGGCCTCCCAGTGCTCCCCATCTCTCGCCCACAGGAGGTTTATCACAGCAGGGAGGGCGACCATTATATCCCTCTCAGGCTCCGCCAGCCAGTCCCAGATCCCCTCTGAGGAGACGGGATTCTTCCGCCTCGGAGGATGCGGGTCCTCACTCACCCATGCTGGATGCTCAGGCTCCTTCCTCTCCTGCCATGGAGGGGGTTGGTCCGGTGCCACGTGCTCAACCTCACCAACCGCGAAGCACCACTCCTCACCCTTCAGGCAGGTGAGGCAGACGTCCAGCGTGGTAAGGACCCGCTGCTGTTGCTGCGCCTCCTGCTGCTGTTGTTGTTGCTGCTGCTTTCTCCTCCGGCTACTCTTCCCCATTTTTATTTTTATTTTTTTTCCAAAAAAACACAAAAAAAATACTTTTGAAAAACAAACAAAAAATGTCCTTTTTCTTTCCTGGTCCGGCTCTTGGAGGCGTTGTTTATCCCACTTCTGACACCATATGTGGCAAGCTGGCTCGCAGTGGTGACGTCACGGACCAGGAAGTAACTGAATCACAACAATGGATGGCGGGTGAAACTGAACGCATAGCGGCGTTCAGCTGATTTTATTAATAAACAAAACAAAATATTTAAACAAAACAACAAAACAGAAACAAAAGGGCACGAGGGCCAAACGAATAAACAGACAAACAAGTAAGTGGCGTGCTGGCTAAACCAGCACGTTTTAGCAATTGTTTCTATGTCTTCTACGCGTTCTCTCTCCGCTCTCCCGTACTCTCTACTCCAACACTCTTCCTGCAGAACGGACAACTGCTGGTTCTTATACTCTGGCCGAGGGGTTAACTAGTTGTTAATTATCTTATTACCCCTCGGCCAGAGTCTGCATCGTTTAGTAAGGATGCATGACTGTCAGCTAGTTAAATAATCAGTAGCTGATCAGTCATGCATCCTCACGGGTTTTAAATATAACTATAAAAACAATAACAAAAGACGCTGCGCTTTTATCCACGCCGCAAACAAATACAAATAATAATAAATAGGGGCGGGACACTCCGCCACACCCCAATATTGTAAATATCATATTTTTTTTAATTTGCATTTGTGTTGCATTAACAATGAACCTCTTCTTCACTGGAAAGCTCTTGTATCTTATTATATGCTGGGGTTCCCTTGTGGCACTGTTCACAATAGCGCTCACTGTTCAGCTGTTCCTGAAATCCCAAATTCCAGAGTAAGAAAGACTTATCTCTCAGTTAAGGTTTACAAAGCAATGATCGCTGAAAATTACCATGCGTAGATGCAAATATTTTCAGTAATTAACTTAAAAACTCAATACATCCTGTCCCAATATTTTTACTTTGACTACAAACAGTTTAATTACCTGTAGTATGTATTTACTTATCCTGGCTGATCTAAGAACAGACAGCTTCTACTGTTTCCTAAAAAGAATTAGTGAAATAACAAAACATTTTCCTTGTTTCACATTTTGGCTCCCTCAGAATTAAATAATATTGTATTTGTGGTAGGAATCGCGGGAGGAGAAGACAACCCCCAGCAAGGTAATGATAAGTTCCATACAGCAATTATGGGATGAATGTAGTGCTGCTAAACATGTGCATCAACCTAGAGTGCTTTGAGCTTATGAGCCATATAACCTGAAACTAAGCAATTGAACAAAGGAGCCATTCATGACGCATTCAAGTTTAGGAGTCATATCGGATTTGTATGGGATTTGAATAAAGTGTGGACAGGGTTTAATATAAGTGTGAGTTGTATCATAGCTTTATATCCATTTAATTGAAATTATTAACTAGTTCAAATGTAATGACATGGTTATTAATGAAACCTAAATAACAGTTTATACCATGTTTATAGATACTTATTCATGGACCCTTAACGCTAAGGTGTGATTGAAATGAATTGCTCAGATGCTGACTTCATATTATTTTCATTCAGATTCCAGGAGAATGCTGTCCCAGTCAAACAGGGTGAAGCTACAGTAATATAAAACACAGTCCATGTGCTTACAAAACACACCTGAGAGGTGTGACAAGCAGCAAGATGTCTTTATTATATATGTATTGTAAAATGCATACTATAAATATTTCAATTTCCTTTCATGAAACATGTTTGTAAAGTGTCTTGCTGCCTGCTTTTAGGTAACCTTAGGTACAACTGGGATATTGTATTATAATTGTATGAATATTGTCATTTAACATAATTTGATGATGTTCAATAAAATTAGGGGGATTTTGATTGTTTTCTTTAACACTTTGTCCATGGGTTTTTGTAAACTGGTAGATTTCTTACAAACATTACACAAATCAAGTGAGCACAGGGGAACATTACCTAGCATAT
The DNA here is from genome assembly GCA_030684275.1 of Acipenser oxyrinchus oxyrinchus. NCBI lineage: Eukaryota > Metazoa > Chordata > Actinopteri > Acipenseriformes > Acipenseridae > Acipenser > Acipenser oxyrinchus. Next base: position 12,437,738 of record CM060268.1, read on the forward strand.
CATTTTGTACGTATTTAGCAGTGTCACATGTAGTGTTCAGCATGGATCTTGTTTTTTTTTTTTAAAGGAAATAAAAATTGAAATAAATGAATACACAAATAAATGGATACCATAATATGTATTTAGAACTGTTAGTCTTCAGCAGGTCAGGACAGACAATTCCAAGATTACAAGGCAACCTCGTGCAGGGAAAGACAACCCCTTGTACTTTTGACACCAACAACCTGCAAACATCTAAAACCCTCATGTAGCAAAAAAAAAAAAAAAAAAGGTTCATAAAATACTCTGACCTAAGATACGATATTTCAGATGCTGAAACAGGATGTCATTGCTGAAGTGTCGAATGTGTTATTTTTAATTATACCAGATATGATGCATGTAGCCAGTGTTCAGTTGCAAGATGAACAAAGCAGTCTTTAATTAACTCCTCATGTTTGAACAATAACAAAACATCAAAGTCATATAATTCAACCACACTTCAAGTTGTTTGTTTCTCAGTTCTGTAAAATGAACATGTTCAACCTTAAAAGACACACAAATGCATACGATTTGTATGATCAATGTCTTGTTTTCAGGTGCATTATTTCAAAGCTCTATAAAAAATGTGTGTCTATCAGCAGGTGTTCAAGTCTTTAGCCCATCACTTTTTCCAAAGGATGACCGTTTCAGACCAGGTCTGTTCCAACGGTGTCTTTAACTGCTTAATTGAACCAATGAAATCTCCAGCCAGGTCCTAGGTGGTTCATTACTTGATTATATCTGTGAAACCTGGTATAGGATGGCCCTGCAGAAATGAAGCAGCATATCCCTGTAACATATTCATCCAATAAGGACCAAACAACACATGGCATTCAAACAGGATTACAGTGTTACTGCAATATGATACCACAATAAATGACAGCGACTTCATAGCTATCACTGCCAGGCCTAGGCCGATGTTTTCTCATAGCAGAGGATTTCCCCTGGCAAAGGATAAATAAAATAACATTTTATTTTTTATTTATTTTCCCTGCAATCCAGGGGCTAAAAGTTTATTTTTGTGACAGTTTTGAAAACTAAGTTACAATTGGCACCGATGTTTATTAACATGGTGACTTGGGCATGATGACTGGATATTGATAGCAGAAGTAAGTTACAAAGTAGTGTAGCACAACTTTGAGATCCACTCCTACAGAGGGATGCAGGATTGATTAACACCGTTTCTATTAGCATTGAGGTATGGGGGTTGTTAAGCGATATCGTGGAAGAGGTTGAGCCTCCCTGATCCTGATCACAAATGGATTTGGCATGAACAGTTGTATTATTGCTTTTGAATCTTGTGAATCAGTAGCTAACTTCGGCTTGGAATTTGGAAACAAGAACTATCTTCAGTCCTGAGTAACTCAAAAAAGTGAAGCCACTTCTGCAAATCAGACCTGCATTGATATTGTACTTCTCTTTTGGGGACAGGATGCATCTCTGGGTTTAAAATTTAGCAATTCTGTATTGTACTGCAACCCAAGACAGGAAAATAGAAAAGCAAGAGGTGGGGAGAATTAAAAAAAAAAAAATGTATATGAACCACTACACTGTGAAACAAGATACCTAAGGGCTTTGTAGCTAAGCTGTTTTATGTATTGGTGTGGTCAATAATTTATAATGTAGCGGTCCAGGGGGCTTAGCCTTTATAAAACTACAATTTTAGGGGTGACCAGTCAGACTAGCCCCTGTTATTTGGACACTAGTCTCTGGCTTGGTCCAGGCCAGCTGGCATGGTTTATTGGGCTTGCATAATTGTGGGAGGGTCCCATGCTGAATTATTCATAAGAACATAAGAACGTTTACAAACGAGAGGAGACCATTCAGCCCATCTTGCTCGTTTGGTTCCTCATGGTTTGGTTTATATCTCCTGATTTGTGTGTGATTGAGACTATGTTCAGTTCATGACAATACCTTATAGGTGTAAAATATGTGAGGTAATTCAAATGCTGTGCATGATCCATGAATACATGCAATGCAAAACATAATATAATTGTAATTGTGCAGAATGTCAAAATGTCAGAGGGAGTAAAATACAATGGAAGGCAGCTGTCTAGAAGGTGCCTCTTTGAAATTACTGCAGTGACCATGCCAGGTACAAGGAATATAATCTGCATATACATGAATAAAGACAACATCACCCGCACCACTGCATCTCTGCAAGTTGTAGGTAAAACAGTTTTTAAAACACCCCATTGTTTTAGTTGATTTCCATTACATGAGAGTAGATGTTAAAACTTCATGCTGATTTGAACTTGGCTCTCGCCAAGATAAGCACCAACTAAGACGTAGCTTCACAGTAAACTAATGTGATCCATATGTGTCTCCATCCATTTGCGCTTCCTTCCATATGATGATGTAGATATCCTTCTGTCTGGTGTTGATGGCTGAAGTGTAATGCTGGCTCCAGGGATCAGCTTATTTTGCCTCCCTAGCATCAGCACACACAACGGCTGCGATGCTGGCTCCGGGATCAACCATAGTGCGGTCTCCCCAGCGCATCAGCATGACAACCGCCTGGATTGAGCTAAGTAGGGTACATCTCTGGGGTCTTCAAGTGGGCACCTTCCATCCTCGGTGTTTCGTCGACTAGCCCACGACACCTCAAGAGGGCTCGACGGTGATTCTGGCGTCCCAGCATCACCCCTCCGCCCCCACTCAACTCAGCCCAGCTTACTTACCTGTATATCAGCCTTTCTTTCTTTCTATTGTGCTTGAGATCCCCAGCCAGAATCTTTCCGTCTCAACCACAGCCAGTTGCTGCTCCTCTCTGCTGCTTCAGATAAGTTCTTCACTGTGCGACGCAACTCTTGGCCATTGAATCCGACATCTCTGAGAAACCGGGTTGTAGAGTGTGCCACAAATCCTCGACTTCCCACTTCCACTGGGTAAACCCAGACTCTCCATCCTCGCTGTTCCGCTTCAGTGGCTAGTTGAGCATACCGCAGTTTCTTCCTCTCATACGCCTCATCTACAGCATCCTCCCATGGCACTGTTAACTCCACCAGGTAAACAAGGCGTGCTGATCCAGACCACAAGACAATATCTGGTCGAAGGTTTGTGGTGGCAATCTCAGGTGGAAAAATAAGCCGCTTGACCAACATCCGCCAGCATTTTCCAGTCTCTAGCAGCTTCCAGTTGTCCTGGGCGAGGATTGGTTTTAACACCTTTTCTTGGTGGTTGCTCTCCTGGGCGGAGGAATGTTGTCTTTTGTGTGTAATGTTTTGATGGAACAGGTGGCAACTTATTGGTCATGTTACGCTTGTCTTCCAAATGCTAAGGCCAAACATCGCAGCACCTGGTCATGGCGCCAAGTAAACCGCCCTTGGCTAAGAGCCACCTTACATCCTGTCAAAATGTGCCTTAATGTTGCAGGTGATGAACACAAAGGACATGAGGGATCCTCTCCTACCCAGAGGTTTAGGTTCTGTGGTGATGGGAGAACATCATATGTTGACCTTATAAGGAAACTGATCCTGCTCTGTTCCATTGACCATAGGTCTTGCCAGCCAATCTTGCGTTGTTCCACACTCTCCCATCTCATCCATTCTCCCTGCTTGCCCTGGGAAATGGCCTTTATACACCTCATCCTCTCCTCCTGCTTTTGCACCTCGTTGACTACAAGCTTCCTCCGTTGCGCTGGGGCTGCCTTGTGCCATGTAGGAGGAGCTGAACTGAGACCAAGACCCCTCTTCCATGCTGAACTTGCCCCATGATATCACCAATTGAAGGGCAGCCTTTGCATCCTCCACAGCTTTCTTTGCCACCCACTTTCTTCCAGTTTTCAACACAGGTGCTGCCTCCCTTACGCATTTGTCGCGTGACTCTACTAATGTCATTTCCAGTCGGACCTTGGCGCACTTAAACTCCTCGGTTAGAGCGGAGACAGGTAGCTGCAGTATTCCTTTACCATAAAGTCCCACTCTGCTGAGGCAGCGTGGAACTCCCAACCATTTCCTGATGTGTGAACTGATTAAAGCTTCCAGCTTCTCTACTGTTGTCAAAGAAACCTCGTACACAGTCAGTGGCCACAGCAACCTTGGCAGTAGGCCAAACTGAAAGCACCAGAGTTTTAGTTTGCCTGGTAAAGCGCTGCTGTCTATGCTCTTCAACCCTTCCACAGCTTGTTGTCTAACTTCTCCCACACGAACTGTGTCCTTTAGATCCCCGTCGTACCATCTCCCAAGGCTCTTCACTGGCTTCTCAGACACTGTTGGTATTGCCTCACCATTAATGAAGAACGTTTTATCTACTACTTTACCTTTAATTATAGAGATGCTCCTTGATTTAGTGGGCTTGAATTGCATTCGTGCCCATTCAATGTTATTGGTTAATTTGCCCAATAACCGATTAGTGCAGGCTACTGTTGTAGTCATGGTTGTCATGTCATCTATGTATGCTCGAATTGGTGGTAGTCGCATTCCAGAAGCCAAGCTCTCCTCCCACTACCCATTTTGATGCCCTAATGATTACTTCCATTGCCATGGTAAAAGCCAGTGGAGAAATGGTGCATCCTGCCATTATTCCAACTTCTAGGCATTGCCATGTAGTGCTGAATTCTGAAGTTGAGAAACTAAATTGCAAATCTCCAAAGTAGGCTTTGACTAGATTTGTTATTGTCATTGGTACACTGAAAAAATCAAATGCTGCCCAAAGAAGTTCATGTGGCACTGAACCATATGCATTAGCCAAATCCAGGAATGTCACATGGAGCTCCTTCCTCTCCTTTTAGCTGATTGAATTTGTTGCCAGATCACATTGATGTGTTCTAAGCATCCTGGGAAACCTGGAATGCCCGCTTTTGTATTGAAGTGTCAATGAAGCAGTTCTTTAATAGGTAAGTTGACAATCTCTGAGCAATAATGCTGAAGAAAATCTTGCCTTCTACGTTTAATAGGAAATAGGGCGAAACTGACTGATGCTGCTAGAATCTTTTTCTTTAGGTATAAAGACTCCACCTGCTCGGCGCCATGCTCTTGGTACAACCTGTTTTTCCCATGCTACTTTCATCAGTTTCCACAGGATTCGTAGAACTCCTGAAGCTCTTGTACACTCTGTACGGAACTCCATTAGGCCCTGGAGATGATGAAGCCCTTGCTTTTTCACAGCTTGCTCTACTTCTTTCCACTTAGGTGCACAGTCCTCCATTTGGTATTCTGGTGGATTGATAGGTGGGATGTCTGAAGGAATTGACATAGGCTCCTGCCTTTTTGAATCTGTATGCGTTTCCTCCAAATATCTCTCCAACTCAAACTTAGATGCTTTTAGTGTGCCATTCTTCTCACTGGTGAATAACTTCTTTACAAATTTGAATGGGTCTTTATAAAAGTTAGTTCTCGCACGCTCCTTCTTTTTGTAGCGTTTCCGTAGGGCGCTCAGCTCTGCGCAATGTTGCAAGCTTATGTTTTATGACCCCTTGTAAGAGATTGAGTCCCTCCTTCTGACTTTCTTCTGCTCTTCTCCATTGCTTCCTCAGCTGTCTCCTTTCTCTAACTAAGCGTTCAATCTCCTGCTGCCGTCTAGACTTTCCAGGAATAGTTTGTACTTTTTCCTTCCTTTTTCAACTCCAAACCTCTCGCTTCCATATCGTAGATGATGTCCCCAAATTTATCCAATTTCTTTTCAACTGTTCCACTTAACCTTTCCAATGCAAAGCAGAGATCTGTGTTTACTGTGTCCCATGCAGTTTTCTCACAAGCTCTTGGCCATTTAACTCCAGGCTTGTGCCCGTTGAGGTTCTTTTCTCTCTTACGCTGGTTTGTCTGCCCGGGTTCACAAGGATCATTAGGTTCATCACTAACTGTGTCCATGCAAGTCCTCCTCACATCTATGACAGGGGTGCTGATATCCTGCGAACTGTGGTTTGCTTCCTGTCGCTGGATTTCATTCGACTGACTTGACTGACTTCGTAAGAAGTACTGATCAATGCGAGGCCCTTGTCCCTTCTCCCTCAAGCATTTCATTCTCCCTTGATGAATCTTCAAACCCCTGACTGTTGTCGCCTTACTCCAGCCGCAGACACAAACCTGGAGTTCCATGTCTTTGCTAACTGCAGATCTTGAACTAGTCTTTTGTGAAGTACTCTCTATACTCATATCCGTTTCCGTTCCTAAGTCCTTAACCGTGTTGTCCAACGTTGAGTCATCTTCCGCCCCGCTCTCGCAGACTCTAGGGTATTTTCCTGTTTAATTTCTTTGAAGCCTTGGCGGTGTCTCCAGCATCCTGTAAACACAGAGCTGGATACTGCCGACAAGGGTAGCTAACCCTGCCAGCCCCAATGGGGTCTCTTTCCTCCAGTCAGCTGTCTCTCCAGGCTGTCACGAGGTCTTTCCCTTGTTGCCAGCTGCACTATTCACAGCAGTCACTGGACGTATCCAGATCTTCATGATTTCCATTACATGAGAGTAGATGTTAAAACTTCATGCTGATTTGAACTTGGCTCTCGCCAAGATAAGCACCAACTAAGACGTAGCTTCACAGTAAACTAATGTGATCCATATGTGTCTCCATCCATTTGCGCTTCCTTCCATATGATGATGTAGATATCCTTCTGTCTGGTGTTGATGGCTGAAGTGTAATGCTGGCTCCAGGGATCAGCTTATTTTGCCTCCCTAGCGCATCAGCACACACAACGGCTGCGATGCTGGCTCCGGGGATCAACCATAGTGCGGTCTCCCCAGCGCATCAGCATGACAACCGCCTGGATTGAGCTAAGTAGGGTACATCTCTGGGGTCTTCAAGTGGGCACCTTCCATCCTCGGTGTTTCGTCGACTAGCCCACGACACCTCAAGAGGGCTCGACGGTGATTCTGGCGTCCCAGCATCACCCCCTCCGTCCCCCACTCAACTCAGCCCAGCTTACTTACCTGTATATCAGCCTTTCTTTCTTTCTATTGTGCTTGAGATCCCCAGCCAGAATCTTTCCGTCTCAACCACAGCCAGTTGCTGCTCCTCTCTGCTGCTTCAGATAAGTTCTTCACTGTGCGACGCAACTCTTGGCCATTGAATCCGACATCTCTGAGAAACCGGGTTGTAGAGTGTGCCACAAATCCTCGACTTCCCACTTCCACTGGGTAAACCCAGACTCTCCATCCTCGCTGTTCCGCTTCAGTGGCTAGTTGAGCATACCGCAGTTTCTTCCTCTCATACGCCTCATCTACAGCATCCTCCCATGGCACTGTTAACTCCACCAGGTAAACAAGGCGTGCTGATCCAGACCACAAGACAATATCTGGTCGAAGGTTTGTGGTGGCAATCTCAGGTGGAAAAATAAGCCGTTGACCAACATCCGCCAGCATTTTCCAGTCTCTAGCAGCTTCCAGTTGTCCTGGGCGAGGATTGGTTTTAACACCTTTTCTTGGTGGTTGCTCTCCTGGGCGGAGGAATGTTGTCTTTTGTGTGTAATGTTTTGATGGAACAGGTGGCTTTAGGCTTTTTTGATGGAACAGGTGTGTTTAGTAGTGGGGTTATTGTTAATGGTCTATAAAATAATATATTGTAAGGACGTAATTTATTTGGTTTTATTCAACAATTACACAGCAGATGGCAGTGATAAACCATATCCAATTTAACCAGTCATTTGAAAGAAAGAAAGAAAGAAAGAATGAAAGAAAGAAAGAAAGAAAGAAAGAAAGAAAGAAAGAAAGAAACGACATTTTGGAATGGACAGAAGAGCAATACAAAACAATCTGGGTGACTGGTGTTTACCCCTAAAAAACTAAGAAAACGAAAAACAAAATGTGATGCATTGTGGGTGTGTCATTTTCTTTCTATCACTATTACAGTGTTTCATCAGGTACAGGGTGAGTCATACAGCGCAGGTGATTCCGAAGGCAGCAATGGCTCTGGCACGCCCGTTGCTTAGGGAGGCAAAACCAGCAGGGACTGCTTCCCCTCATTGTGCTACAACAAACCCTGCTGGTCAGGCACTGTGGCAGGGATGACTGTGCGGTGACGTCACGGCAGAAGCAGGGACGGACAAACACTGACACCAGGGCAAGTACTGCAGTTAAAAGGCGCTTGTGCCGTTTTATTTTCAAATAACAAAAATAAATCAAAGGTTTAAACAAAAACAAACTGTGCTCACAGAGCAAAATAAAAGGTTAAACCAAAACAAATCTCGAACACAAAAAATACAAACACAGGTCAGGCTGGGCAGATTGCCTTCACTGTTCCTATGTTCTTTCACGTTGCTCTCGCCTCACAACAACCACAACCACCATGAGCTAGAGAGCTGCAGCCTTTTATATTGTGGCCGAGGGGTTTAACTAACTTGCAATTAATTATTCTATTACCCCTCGGCCACAATCTGCACGAAGTTTATTGATTACTACGTGGATGGGGCTTCCCATCCACGTAACTAAACAAAACATAAACAAACAAACGGCAACGCCGTCACTAAACAAATTATACGGCGCCGTCATCTAAAATAATACAATAAAAATAAATAAACAATACAAAATAAACACAGGGCGGAGGAGGAGACCCGATCTAAAATAAATAAACAAAACAATGTACAGGGCACCTCGCCCTGTTACATATCCCCTTGTGCAACGCACACATGGCCCTAACGGCCACCTCCCCCTCAGTCTCAAAGTCCCGGAAGAGGGGAAGCAAGTTGTTTCTGGGGGTGGCCATGGTGGAATCTCTGGCACCCCCAACTCTTTGTGGCCGGCAGCTCCCTCTTCCGGGCTCCTGCCACACCCTATCCTGCCGCAAAGTGCGGCTGGGGAGCTGGTCTCCTGACCTCCCCCCTTGAAAGCCATCCACCCTCCCTCAAGTCCCCTATTGTCCTTCCTCTCCCATCCTTGAGGGAGGGTTAGTCCATAGTCCGCGCCTTCCCGGCGGGACCGAGACCCGCGACAGGGGACCCAGGCGTAGTGGATGGGGCATCAGGAGCGCAGGCAGGCGAGCAGTCGGCTGCAGCCCCAGGCAGAGGTGCGAGCCCAGGCAACTGTGGAGCCACGCCTGGGCAACCAGGGGAGCGGAGCAGGAGACCAGGCGACCTCCTGTGCCTGGTGGTGCTGCGACCTGGGAGTCAGGCCCAGCGACCAGAGGTCCAGACATGCAGCCTGGGTGTCTGGGAGCCCAGGTTGAGGGAACCAACCTCCAGGCCGGGCTATGGCACAGGGGTGGTGGTCGGGCTGTGGTGGAGGTGGTCTCCTCACCTCCCCCTTTCTTCATGTCCGCAGCTCCCCTTCATGGAGCTCCGCCACAGTGTAGCACCCCAAGCAAAGCAGAGCCCTGCGCATCCTAGGCGAAGCAGGACCCTCGGACGACCCCAGGCGAAGCAGGATCCCTGGCGACCCCAGGCGAAGCAGGATCCCTGGCGACCCCAGGCGGCAGCAGCGGACCCTCGGGAGGCGACGGCGGCAGCAGCGGTCCTCGGGAGGCTTAACTCGGGAGGGAGCCCCTGGCCATAGAGGCGGCAGCGGAGCTCCACTTCTCCCTCGTACCCTGTATCCTGTATGGAGCAAAAGGCAGCCCCAGGCGATGCGGAGCAACAGGCAGCCCCAGGCGACGCGGAGCAGCAGGCAGCCCCAGGCGACGCGGAGCAGCAGGCAGCCCCAGGCGACGCGGAGCAGCAGGCAGCCCCAGGCGATGCGGAGCAGCAGGCAGCCCCAGGCGATGCGGAGCCACAGGCAGCCCCAGGCGATCCAGGCGTGGCATCCCTGAGTGGAGCGGGCGTAGCATCCCTGGGCGGTGTGAGGCTGGCATCCTTGGGCGGTGCGAGGCTGGCATCCTTGGGCGGTGCGAGGCTGGCATCCTTGGGCGGTGCGAGGCTGGCATCCTTGGGCGGTGCGAGGCTGGCATCCTTGGGCGGTGGTGGAGGCAGAGGCAGCTCCTGCTCCTCTCCCCCGGGTGGTGGTGGTGGAGGCAGAGGTAGCTCCTGCTCCTCTCCCTCGGGTGATGGAGGCAGAGGCAGCTCCTGCTCCTCTCCCTCGGGTGATGGTGGTGGAGGCAGAGGCAGCTCCTGCTCCTCTCCCTCGGGTGATGGTGGTGGAGGCAGAGGCAGCTCCTGCTCCTCTCCCTCGGGTGATGGTGGTGGAGGCAGAGGTAGCTCCTGCTCCTCTCCCTCGGGTGATGGTGGTGGAGGCAGAGGCAGCTCCTGCTCCTCTCCCTCGGGTGATGGTGGTGGAGGCAGTGGCAGCTCCTGCTCCTCTCCCTCGGGTGATGGTGGTGGAGGCAGAGGCAGCTCCTGCTCCTCTCCCTTGGGTGATGGTGGTGGAGGCAGTGGCAGCTCCTGCTCCTCTCCCTCGGGTGATGGTGGTGGAGGCAGAGGCAGCTCCTGCTCCTCTCCCTCGGGTGATGGTGGTGGAGGCAGAGGTAGCTCCTGCTCCTCTCCCTCGGGTGATGGTGGTGGAGGCAGAGGCAGCTCCTGCTCCTCTCCCCCGGGTGGTGGTGGTGGAGGCAGAGGTAGCTCCTGCTCCTCTCCCTCGGGTGACCAAGGCGGCAGGGGCTCCTCCCTTCTGGCTGGCCAAGGCGGCAGGGGCTCCTCCCTTCTGGCGGCAGGGGCTCCTCCCCTTCAGGCTGCAAGGCGCAGGGGCTCCTCCCCTTCAGGCGGCCAGGGCGCCTCCCCTTCAGGCTGCGAGGCGGCAGGGCTCCTCCCCTCAGGCTGCTGGCGGCAGGGGCTCCTCCCCTCAGGCTGGCCAGGGCACCTCCCCTTCAGGCTGCGAGGCCTCCCCTCTTGGGCTGTGGACGCACTGCTCCTCCCTCTTGGGCTGTGGACGCTCGGCCTCCTCCCTCTTGGGCTGTGGACGCACCGACTCCTCCCTCGTGGGCTGTGGACGCTCAGTCTCCTCCCTCGTGGGCTGTGGACGCACCGACTCCTTCTCCAGGTCCGTGTCCCCTCTCTGCCTCCTTCTCCTCACCTTTTCTCCCCTGGCCTGTGGAGGTGATGGGGTCTGCTGCTCCAGCAGCCAAAACCACCCTGATGCACAGGACACCCTCCCCATGGTGTAGGCTTCCCAGAAGCAGGGGTCTTCATAGGGGCAGTCCCCTGGTCATGCCCAAACTCCCTGCAGATGACACACAGGGGGCCCCTTCAGCTCTCCACTGCTCCTGTTCCATGTCCCAGTAAGGGGGTCCCAGTTGGGTGGGGTCCCGTGACCACCATCTCCTCTCACCTCTCTCCCGCTGCTGCTTCTGGCAGCCCTTCCTCCTTCCTCTTCTTCCTCCCATCTTCCTTCCTCACACTCCTTTCTCCACAAGTATAAACGGAAGAAAAAAAAAAAAAAAAACCCGAAAAACTGCAGTACCCTCTTCTGCCTGCGTCTAGGAGGCGCTGGTGATCCCACGCTGGACACCACGTGTGGCAGGGATGACTGTGCGGTGACGTCACGGCAGAAGCAGGGACGGACAAACACTGACACCAGGGCAAGTACTGCAGTTAAAAGGCGCTTGTGCCGTTTTATTTTCAAATAACAAAAATAAATCAAAGGTTTAAACAAAAACAAACTGTGCTCACAGAGCAAAATAAAAGGTTAAACCAAAACAAATCTCGAACACAAAAATACAAACACAGGTCAGGCTGGGCAGATTGCCTTCACTGTTCCTATGTTCTTTCACGTTGCTCTCGCTCTCACAACAACCACAACCACCGCTGAGCTAGAGAGCTGCAGCCTTTTATATTGTGGCCGAGGGGTTTAACTAACTTGCAATTAATTATTCTATTACCCTCGCCACAATCTGCACGAGTTTATTAATTACTACGTGGATGGGGCTTCCCATCCACGTAACTAAACAAAACATAAACAAACAAACGGCAACGCCGTCACTAAACAAATTATACGGCGCTCGCCGTCATCTAAAATAATACAATAAAAATAAATAAACAATACAAAATAAACACAGGGGCGGAGGAGGAGACCCCGATCTAAAATAAATAAACAAAACAATGTACAGGGCACCTCGCCCTGTTACAGGCACCCAGTGAGCTCAGAATGGACATCTACAGGGCTGGCCTTTGTCCTCCAGAGGCTGGTAGCTCGCTGACATCCGCTCTTGAGTTCTAGGGTGTAAAAATGGAAGCTGGCTTGGTCATGGGATTGGAGGATAGCCACTGAGCCTTCGGTTCTCCTGAATTGTGTGGGGAATTGGATATTCCAAATGGGGAGGAAGTCTGTGGTATAATAATTGGACACACTAAGTAAAAATAAATAAATAAATAAATAAATAATAATAATAATAATAATAATAATAATAATAATAATAATAATAATAATAATAATAATAATAATAATATATTATTACGATTGTCATGCTGATGCGCTAGAGAGGCCGCACTGTGGTTGATCCCTGGAGCTAGCATTGCAGCCATTGTGTGTGCTGATGCGCCAGGGAGGCAAAATAGCCTGATCCCTGGAGCCAGCTTTACACTTTACACTGAGTCCAATATCAGCATGAAGTTTTAACACCTACTGTCATGTAATGGAAAGCAAATATACAGTGCCCCCCCTTTCTAAGGCGGCCCTTTATACTGCGGAACAGGTTATAAGGCGGTACGGTTATGGCTCCCATTCGGCCCATAATGCCATTACACTAACAATAGTATGCTTGTTATAAGGCAGAACACAAATAGCACGGTCTCTTAACTATGGATTAATTTGTCCATCCATCAACAGTCTAAAGCACCATTGACCATTGTTCCATAGTCCAATATCTGTGTTGTTGTGCATATTTGAGCCTTTTAGTATTGTTCCCCTTTCTTAACAGAGGTATTCTTACTGCAACACAAGATTTGCAAGAGTGACCTTCGTACTGTTGATTTGATGGACAACGACACCTGTGCCTTCTGCCAGTTCTGTTGTCAATTCAACGCTTGTCTTCTTTCTATTCCTTAAGGATATTATCTTCAAGTATTGCTCATCCTTGTTAGACAGCTTTTTGGGTCTTCCAGTCTTGGGTTTGTCAATTACAGATGATGTTTCTCTGTATTTGTTGATTATGCTTTGGATATCACACCTTGAAAATCAAGTGATGCAAGCTATTTCACTTTGAATTAAAACACATTTGACTACTCGAAAGCTACACATTTCGTGCTTTGAGTATGCAAACACTAGTCCAATGACAGTAGGGTAGAATTTCAGTTACTGTTTTTGTTTTTGTAATTTTGCTGGCATAATACATGGAGATAAGCAATAAAACAATGAAAGGCCAAGCCAGAGGAATATATGATTTTTTCAAGAATAAATTACTGTCATTTAGCCCTGAAAACCTTGTCTCCAGTGTCCTCTATCCTGCTGAAAGCTGGGGTCATCACCATGTTAATAAAACAAATATTTGTATTGTGTACAAGATTCTTTTTTTATTATTTATCCATTATGTATTTACTCTGTGTTATATTTAATTAGCATAGATAAACATGAAAGAAACCACAAACAGTTGCTCATCTAAACTTTAATCCCAATGCCCATTACCCTTTTACAATTTGCCAGTCAGAATCCATATTATTACACCGGCATGCATAACTTAGGAAAGCAGAGAAAAACCAAATGATCGGAACTAAATCTTGGTGACAGTGTTCTTATAGTTGATTCAGAAAATGACATTAACTATGATAACTGAGCAATCATCAGCTCGCTATAGAAAAACGTATATAAAAAAAGTATTCCTAGAGTGAGCATTCCCTTTAACCAAGATGATCCTCTGCATGGTGAATATTAAATATCAATTAAATATCCTTTAGATTAAATGTTTGTTCATTTGTTTTGACTAAAAAATTAAAAAAAAAAATGCCAGAGTCAAAGTTAAATGTATTCAGGCTTTATCTGCATTTTTCATTCTTTTAAGAAAGGATGATGGTTAAACATAATCCCAACTCCTCTCCCTTATTGGAGGTTCTTGAGAAATCGAGAGTACACCACTGCTTATACTGTAACAATGTAGCATATTCTGGGGTGGGGGGGGAGTAGTCTTTTTCATTATTTTTAATACAGTTCCTTTTTTACCAGCCCTTGAATAAGAACTGTGAAATGTGTAGCATCAAAGTCTTTGTTAAGATCATTTAAAAGTGATCCACTGTTTAGATTAGCATTGACACCAATTCCTTCTACTGTAAATGCAGCGCAGAAGAGCTTTTCGTCCAACTGTGGTTTATAGAATGTATTCTGCATGTGACATCTTAGGTACTTCTGTTCCTCCTTTGGCTGACTAATGTCACATTTTCTGAAACAATGTTCTGCAAAGCAGGTCTCTGTCATTGGCTCCCTTGGAGTTCTTTTCTACTTCCTTTTCTGCTTTTATCTGGTAAGTACACATCTTTTAAATATTTGATATTACCAACAATTAGCTGTTATGGGTGAAACATCATTATAAGTCGATGTAATTCAATGGTAATTACAAATAAACAAAAGTATGATTTTCAAATAAATTCTAAGCAAACAGGAGTTTATATTTATCCCTTTATATTAACCAACAAAGGAAATGCTCTTCAATTTCCTCTGTTTCTCTCTTATAAATGTTAATGATGATTAGGTTAAGTTTGGGATTGTAAAACCTCTTATTTTTAAATGGCAATTTACATGGTAAAGATTTGATAATAATAATTTGGTAAATAGAAACTGATTAACATAAAAAGCTGATAATTCAGTATCCAAGATCTGCTTCTTACCATGCCTTCTGTGTCCCTATATCGCATTAATGTTCTAAACAATCCAATAAGACGATACCTACAACGCGTTCTTCATTTCATCAGTGACAACAGAAGAAGTAACTCACGTCTACGGAGTCTTGAACAGCTCTGTGTCCCTGAGCCTTGAAAAGACAAGCCTTCTCCACAGCTCTGACATCATCTGGAAGAAGGAAGATTCTCTGATGGTTAAGTTTCAGAATTTTACACCCATTTTTTATGAAGATTATGGAACCAGAGTTAAAATCTTTCCTGATGGGACCCTCAGTCTGGCCAGAACTTTGAAAACGGATGAAGGCAAATACACGGTGCTGTTGTTAGACAGATCTGGCAATGTTACACATGAAGAACAGTACTTTTTATTCATTACTGGTAAGTTATTTTTTCCATCTCTTTCACTGTTGAGGTTAAGAAGGGATATGTTTAACACAATTTAGAATATGACAAAAAATAAATAGTCATTCAAATCCAACAGCAGAATGACAGGGAGAGTCACGCTGTTATAAATGACACTGTGTTGCTAAGTAGATGCAAAGCTTTATCTAAGTATTCTTTATTTAAGGGAACTTTCATGGAGTATCCTCTCCCTCTCCCTCTCTCTCTCTATATTAGTAAATAGCTATTTACTACTTCAAAATCAAAATCTGAATTTGTTGAAAACAATAAAAAATGATACTGCATGTGCAATGTCAAACACATTCATTGTAATTGAGGTGTCTGTAGCAAGCATAACACAATGCTCTGCCGCACTTTACATCTTCTTACTTGGTAATTACTGCCTATTGTTCCCATATTAACAGAAAACAAGGAAATCCATCCTGTGTACGTCATCCTTGGCAGCTCAGTGTTCCTGCATGCAGGAAACGAGAATGCACAGAGCACCCCTGATATTAGATGGAAGAAAGGAAACACCCTGGTGGTTAGGGTTAAAAATGATGTTCCACGTTTTTATAATGATTATAGATACAGAGCTGAAATCTTCACAAATGGGACTCTCAGACTAGACAGCACTAGAGAAAGAGATTCAGGAGTTTACATTGTGGAGCGGTTCGACAGACATGGCAAGCTGCTCAGCACTGAGGCTCATCACTTAATCACAATTAGTAAGTTATTGGCACAGGTGTCGTTGTCCATCAAATCAACAGTACGAAGGTCACTCTTGAAATCAGGACTTAAAGGATGTGTTGCAGTAAGAATACCTCTGTTAAGAAAGGGGAACAAGACTAAAAGGCTAAAATATGCACAAGAACAAAGACATTGGACTATGGAACAAGGGCCAAAGGTGCTTTGGACTGTCGATGGATGGACAACAACACCTGTGCCTTCTGCCAGTTCTGTTGTCAATTCAATGCTTGTCTTCTTTCTATTCCTTAAGGATATTATCTTCAAGTATTGTTCACCCTTGTTAGACAGCTTTTTGGGTCTTCCAGTCCTGGGTTTGTCAATTACAGATGATAATTCTCTGTGCTTGAAAATCTAGTGATGTAAGCTATTTCACTCAATGATTTTTGTTCTTTATGCAAGTCAAGGTTGTTATAATAGTAGAAAACACTAGTGGAGGCTTTGAGCAAATTGTTGATGCTCATAATGCATTAGAGTAGAAAAATGCAATATGTTTAAGACTTTTGCACAGCAGTGTATATTATATAGTTAGGATTTTAAGGATACAGTACTTGATTGTATTTTGTTAGATTCAGTTAAATTTCATAAACATTTCAACTTTAAGAGTACATTTCTAAATTACAACAAAATACAGTAACATTTGAGGGCACTATTAACATAGTCTTAAATGAACATTCTCAACATGAACCGAGTTGAGCACAAAATTGCAGTTTAATGGTGGATACACACAAGGCAATCCTATTGCATTTATTAACTGTTTATTATCATGTAACTAAATTGGTACAAAATAAATAGCTTCTGTACATACTGTGCTAACATTTGGATTTGACATGCTTATTTGTTTACAAAAGTTCAACTGTTCAGGTTTTTTTTTTTTTTAACACTTGGCAAACAATTAAACCCCCAGACCATTAACATGCCTTGGTTGTATCTCTCTCTGTAAACAGAAAATGCAGATTTTCAAAACGTATATGGAGTCTTGGGAAAATCAGTTTTTCTCCACGTGTCTAACAAGAACCTGCTGAACGGCATTGACATTCTGTGGAAAAGAGGAACAGTTCCTGTAGCTCGCTTGAAAGAGAGCACAGTTTTTTACTATGGGGACTATGAAAACAAAGCAAACATATTTACAAACGGGACTTTGAGATTGGACAGGATTGATGATGCTGACTCAGGACCTTACAGTGTGGTTGTGTCTGATGCCAATGGAAGAAACATACACAGCGAAATTGCTCAGCTATTCATGATGAGTAAGTCATTGTTTAAAGCCATTTTGTTAGTGAAAGTATACTATGTACATTGTCTGGCATTATTCGAACACAGATGTTGTTTTATGGGGGAACATGAACTGCATAAGCTATGATGCTTTCAAGTACATACCTGTATTTTCATCTGATTTAAGTGTACATAGAAATGTCAAAATAATCTGGATAATGTTTTTTTTTTTACCTTAAAATATCAGATTTCACAAGGTTAGAAATGTATACTTGTACTTAAGTTCTAAGTTTCTGTTTGTTTGTTCAGTGCCTCGTTTGGATTGTAGTTAAAGCTTTGTCGTTTTGTTGTTTTCGTGTCTGCTTTCAAAAAGCATTACATGTTGGTAAACGTTTTGGTATTTTATTAACTGATGGATCCACACACACACATAACTATTTTCTTTCAGGTTACACTGAATGCGCACCTGTATATGGAGCTAAAGGCAGCACAACATTTCTCTTTCTGGAAAATCAGAACGATATCCAAACAATCAATTTTGACAAGACATGGAAAAAGGGGGGCTCCCTTGTGGCTGAGTTGAATGGTTCTACCCCTTATTACTACGGGCACTATGAAACCAGGACTGGGGTCTTTAAAAATGGGACCATCAGATTGGACAGGACTCAAGAGTGGGATACAGGAAACTACAGTGTGGACTTTTTTGACAAAGACAAAAATAATATAGGCAGATGGGCCATTCAGTTGTTCATCATTGGTATTATTATTATTATTATTATTATTATTATTATTATTATTATTATTATTATTATTATTATTATTATTATTATTATTATTATTATTCACTTGAGCAATGCTTGATATTTCGAAGATGCAGCTGTCATACCCAGCATTGTTATTTTATATCATTGGATACAATATTAGTTATTTACACACAGTTCTATATTTCAACAGCACCTCCACCACATATTCTTATCCCTGCTGTGTATTAAATATTCCAAGTCTACAATTCATAATTACTGCATGTTTTATTCTTAGCTTAATTTTGAAATCAGAATGTGTTTCACTGTTTTTCTTTTCCAGATGGTGTTTCCCAGCCTGAGGTAAAATATACTTGTCTTCCCAATGGAAAAATTCAGTTCAACTGCTCAGTAGAAAAAGGCAGTGACCCATTATTTCAATGGAGTTTGGATGGAAACATACTAGTTGGTGAAACTGCATTCCACACTATTAAAAAAAATGTGGCGGTTTTGTACCATGTGGTTTCAGGAAAATTAATCTGCATCGCAGCAAACAATGCCAGTGAAAGTCACAGTGACCCCATCTCATTTGCCTGCGAAGGTAAGACAAAAAGCTTGTATATTTAGTATTACTGAATAATAATGTACATTCAAATTCCCATTCGTTAAGTAACTAATCAATTGATTACACAGTATACACTATAAAACCTAGGCTGTGACAGACAGCTACATATTCAGCAGCGAGTTATGCTGTTTTCTCTACAGTACCTCTCTCCCAAGAACATTTGCAATCATTTATCATCTGTCTCTCTCTCTGTCTAGAAGAAAATATAAATACACATAGCCATCAGTTTGAGTCTATAGAAACTCTCTTGGGAACCTCAGTGTTTTTCCAGTTTAAAAGCAGTGGCTTTGCTATAGGCTCTGACATTGTATGGAAGAAAGGGGAATCCCCAGTGGCTTGGTTGCAGAACAATGGCACTGTTTGCAATGGAGACTACAAGAACAGGGCTGAGATCTTTGCTAATGGATCGTTGAAACTGGACAAGACTCGTGAAACTGATTCAGGAAATTACAGTGTGGACGTGTTTACAAAACATGGAACAAAGATACGCAGAAGGATTGCTAAATTAATCATAATTGGTAAGTAAATATTCTGTGCTTTACAAAATGTGTTTTCATCCTAATTCTAACTCTAACCCTAACCCCCATAACACAAACCCTAACCCTAACCCTACCCCTTTTAAGATACAATTGTGTACTTACATATATCATGCAAAAATATTTACACATTAAGTACATTGTTACTATGCATAATAACATTGTAATTATGTGGAAGTACACATGTAGTAACTTCTATGTAAATACACAGTAATTAGAGACACTTAATGTAAAGTGTGACTTAATATTTAAACACATTATTATTGTTGAGGGTCAAAATCTAAATTTTCTTTTGAAAAGTGAAGATATGAAAGAGAGCCAGAGAACACCACCACTGTCTAAATTATTGTGAATTATTTATCATGAATATTTGTATTTTAATTGTAACATTATTATACCGCAGGTCATACAGAGTTCCTACCTGTATATGGAGCTGTGGACAGCTCAGTGTTCCTGTTTATGAAGAATAACACAGACCTTGAAAATATGTCTCCATTGGAATGGAAGAAAGGAGAGTTACTGGTGGCTACGTTTAAAGGTTCTAACCCTACTTATTATGGAAACTATAAAAAAAGGGCTCAAATCTTTTTTAATGGGACTCTCAGACTGAAGTTAATAAAAACTGATGAAGGAAATTACAGTGTGGACTTTTATAACAAACATGGGATAAATACACGCAGGTGGATCACAAAGTTATTCCTACTTGGTAATGTACTATTATTATTATTATTATTATTATTATTATTATTATTATTATTATTATTATTATTATTATTATTATTATTATTAATAAGAATAATCACATATCAGTAACCAGTAACACTTTAGATTAGGGTGTCTCAAATTAATGTGTATTTGCAAAGTAGTTACTTAGTAAATGCATGTGTACTTACACATAATTACGATGGTATTATGCAGGTACAATGTACTTAATCAACAAATCAATATGTAGCACTGATTTTGGCTTTTTCAAGTGGTCGTTATGCCTATTTTGTTTTTAAATAATCGCCCTAATGTGTTTTCTGAAATTATGTTGATTTATGAAATAATGTTAATATCTTAACGAGGAGTGCTTCTTGCAACTATTTATTTTGTTTGCATGGGAATTTAAAAGCAAATCCGTATCAATTGTCATCATTTATCAGGAGTTAATATGCACTTGGAAAAGGAGGCTTTTAATTAATGAAAGAGTATATATATATATATTTATAATACGTCAATTCATCATGTTTAGGGTGTATCTTATTCGCTTTGCAGTCCCCTCAGCCAAACTGCACGAGACGACATCTCTTACGCATTAACTTATATAATAAACTAAGTTTATCCAGATGTCAAATGCTTTGATAGACAACTGACTGTGTACCAACATGAAAGAGTAAGTAATGAGGTTCTGAAAAATATAGCATTGCAAGTCCCTACGTGTTGCTACAATGTTTAAATAACGTACCTGTCATGTTTCATTGTTAACATCCTGACACTTATAACTTTAGTCCGTTTCAAAGCTCTTTTCAAAAGGTCTGCTCTAGTGCACTGGGGTTTGGGATCTGTCCTCTAAATCACTGCAGGAAGAATGATTAAAAAAAAAAGAAAAGAAATGGCTTTTCTGTTCCGTACCACATCATGGATCGTTATTGCTGTGTTACCTGTTTGACAATGCGGGCAATAACCCTTACACTATCAGTGCACTAGAGCGGCCATTTTTAAAATACCTTTGAAACAGACTTTAAAGTTATAAGTGTAAAAAGCTGTCAGGATATTAAGAATGAAAAGAAAAATGACAGGTACGTTATTTAAACAGTTGTAGCAACACGTGGGGATGTGTAACGCTATATTTTTCGGAACCCCGCTACTTACTAAATTTATTCTTAATGGAACTGCAGTCACACACACATCACATACTTTAATGTTTTTAATGTTTTTCAGATGTGGTGTCAGTTCCAAAGGTGGACTATTTCTGCCTGTCCAATAGGAAGGTTGAGTTTCACTGCTCAGTAGAAAGGGGGAATGACCCTGTATTCCAATGGAGTTTAAATGGAAAGGCATTATCTGGTGAAAGCACCTCCTCTACTGTTAAAAACCATGTGCTTGTCTTGAACCACGTGGTTTCGGGAAGGATAGGATGCACTGCTGCAAACAATGTCAGTACAAGTCAGAGCGAACTGGTTTCATTTTCCTGTTTAGGTAAGAATCCTGCAATCAAATCTGTTCTGTGTTCAGACAAGGCAAGGCAATGTACAAAATCTAACATCATTGCATCAAATTAAATGTATAGTCCATCTTTATATACACAGCCTTGGTTATAACAGCTCTTATAAACATGATAAATCATTTACACTTAGCATGTTGTACAATATTTCCAGTTTCCTGATAGATGGTAACCCTTTTTCGAATGTACTTTTTGTGTCAGTATTTCATCTGAATTGGAGTGTGCATGATGGAGGATGCCAATCTGGAACATACCGAACATACTTAAAGTGAAATAAGATCTCAATATCAAACTTGTGTTTTCTAGGGATACTTTCAGGGAGACTCTGATCCTTACAACTTGTTTTATTTTTTCACAAAATACAGATATAATCCCATTTCAAACCGTGGACCATGTCTTGGGAAGCTCTTTATTACTCCTGTTGAAAAACATTGCAAATAGCTCTGCCATTGAATGGAGAAAAGATAACCGCTTTGTGGCTGGATTCAAACAGGAGGCCCCCTATTACAATGAAAACTATAAAGACAGAGCCAGCATGCTTGCTAATGGGACCTTGAGACTGGACAAGACTCAGGACACTGATTCAGGCTCTTACAACGTCATTGTTTTTGACAAAAGTGGGAAAAATACACAAAAAGGGATTGCTCAGATAATTATCATTGGTAGGTTGTCGTTCATCATATGCATGTAGCATAAACCTGTCTAAGAAGCTTATTGCGACTGGACATGGCTTTAATGTGGCCTGTTATGTTTCATGTACAATATGTCACAAGGCATGTTTATTTGAACGTAACGACAACTTTGTTATTTTGCATTCTACTAGCCTTCACAGAATGCCCTCAGGCAAATGGAAGCATGGGCAGCTCAGTGGTTCTCTTTCTCAACAACGAAGACCATATACACTTTTCTAATATTGAATGGAAAAAGGGGAACTCTCTTGTGGCAAAACTAAAAGACTCTGCTCCCCATTACTATGGAGACTATCGAAACAGGGCCGAGATTTTCAGCAATGGGACCCTCATACTGCATGAGACTCAGGGAACTGATACTGGAAATTATACTGCGGAGTTTTTTGATACAAATGGAAATGTTCGATTTAAATGGATCACTCAGTTACTCATAGTTGGTATGCTATATTTATTATTATTATTATTATTATTATTAATTGTATGCCTACCATGGAAGTAGTGACTATTAGCAAATGATAACTACAGTGTAACTACTGCACATGTTGTTGTCTATCCCTTCACTATTTCAATGTTCTTTCTACAGCACCCCCTGGTATTGAAACTGGTAGCATGTACACTGCAGGTAAGAATGAAGAGCAGGTTATGTTCTACAGTATGTCGTTTGCAAACAATGTACTTAAACTCTAATCCCCCTCATCTTTTGTATATTACAATTGAAAATGTACACAGTATGTCCTATTAAATTGACTGTACCTAAATTGAACTAGCTGACTTTATTAAAGGACTGTCCAAACTTTGATGGTACATTCTTCTTAACTTCACAGGTGTGATATATGGAATTTTCCGGCACTTTGTAACAAGCATTCTTGTTTTGATCTTATTTGTTGGAGCATTGCGGTTCGTGATTAAAAAGCTACATCTCCACATAGGTACATATGATTTTATCATCTTTATATTATAGTCCTGCTGCTCAACTACCTTTGAAATGATTGGGATTTTGTTTTACTTAAGCAAAGGGGTTGAGATTTATAAAATAATAATATTCTAACAGTTTCTCTGGACAATCGGCAAAAGGCAATTAATACCACTGATTCCTTATCAGCAATGCTAAACTGACAATATTGGAAAGACCAATACAATAGCAATCCTCTGCCCTTTCGTGTGATTTATTATGCAAAGATGTGATAATGTTTGTCAGTGTGGGACATGCATAGCAGAAGTGTGGCTTTTTAAGACACGATTAAAACAAGCCAGTCAAGAGGTACATATATTTACAGTTACTTTGTCTTTCATATCTGCTTATTCTCAAAAAGGTTATTAAAGATTGATCTTAAACATTGATCTCAAAAGTTGATATACTGTTTATTCTGCTTTTAATTTAGGCAAAGAGAAGGAAGTTCCTATCAAGCCAAAACAAGATACAGAAACTCAAGTGTTGAGTACTACAGAGTCCTGATCGCTTGTGGCACCATCCTGTAATATAATGTGTAATTATATTTTCAATTTCAATCCTTCTGGGATGTATATAGTATGATACCATTTGAAATTAAAAAATAATAATACTTTGACCTTGATCTTGGATGATCCCCTAAGAAGTTTTCAGACTTTTTTTTAGTGAAAAATTATATTAAATTGCACAGCCACTGTCTGTACCTAAGAAGATAGGTTCAGAAGGTGCATTTATGAACCAGGTCCAATGGAACATCTTTTAACTAAACACATGTGGCATGCACCTATTTACATGTCTATGCATTTGTATACTTTAAGGCTTTCTTTTTTACTGCAAATTTAAGAAACATAGAGAATGTCAAATTAAATAAGTCTATCTTTTAAAAAAAAAAAAAAAAAAAAATTTAAATCAGTTTGTATTCAGACTAACCCTCCACTCACATAAAGCTCAGCTGGAGTGGGAACTAAAAATAAACTTTTTTGTTCAGCAATTTCTTTTTTGTATGTGGCATTATTTATTTATTTTATTTATTTTATTTATTTATTTCAATCTAATTACATTTTTATCACCTATCTTCTGACAAAAATAAACATCTGAATTTACACCTTTTAACACAAATACACTTTTTCCTCAGGTACAGTGTTTTACATAGAACTATAGAATTTGGGCAGAGGTGGTCTATGTCATAGGGGGTGACAGACAGGAGAGACACAGGCGGTGATGTATTTGAAGTATACACACATGAAAAACCATGTGATGCTATCAGCAATGGCAGTGCATGGATGAAATACAACAAAAGGTACAAAAAGGAAAAAGAAAACACTGAGCAAAACAAAACTACTAACAACTACTCTGCTATAAAGGGAGGTCCCGCTTACACACACTCCTATACGTGCAGGATTTTAAAATCCTTCAACGAATCCCTGTTTCCTAAAGCAACTAAAACCCCTACCCTGGTTCCACACATGGTCATCTGTGGTTTTAGTACAGTTGATTTCAATACTCCGAGCCAGGTTAAACACACGGTGGTCGAAGGTATTGGCTTCTGAATCTTTCTTGTCTGGGTAGAGTGGACGGTCTTGGTCCTTCAGTCTTGGTCCTTTGCTCATGGCCTTTCAACAGCCCTGATGTGTAACTGACCCCCTTTTATTATGAGACGCATCTGAACAGATGAAACACCACCTCTGAAGTGTGGATTTAATACTCATTAATTCAGCAAGAATAAGAATGCAAATATATTTTAATAATATACATACATAAGTTAGTGGCAATTTTAGATTTAAAATTATATATTATAGGGTTTGCTAGAAAGAATTAGTAAGGCTAAAATTCAAACGCTTGAAAAAGACAAAGATGCGTTTATAGTGCTATGTAAAAAAAAATGTAAATCTTGAAAGAAACAAAACGTTGCTGTTACTAAGCTTTAAAGACATATTACAGAGAGTTCATCCATGCACCACATGTTTCTTACTAGCTCTGTAACATCAGCAGTTTGATTTTCATCTTACAGACTTTGCACAGTGGTAAATCCTTCCAAATCATACTCATTCCTATTGTACCTAGTTATGTCCACTGTTTTTCACATTAAGTGGCCAGTGGCCATTTTCATGATGTTTCAATGGAGACCCACAATCTCTTGAAAAAAGCTAAGCATATGTGTAAATGATTTAAAACAGAACTTTGGGAGCTCCTCCACAAAAAAGTACCCTGTAACTATAATCCACTTGTAGGTCATTTCACTGCTACAGTAATTCTTTTTCTATACTGTTCTGAACATACAGTTAATATATTTCATGGACATCAACTTTTTTCATCATACTGAGAGCTCTAATTATGAATTTGCAGCTTTGGCAGGGGATGTCTGGCAATGACATGGTTTGGTTATATGCGGTTATCTTTTTAAAGTAATAGAAAGATCTTTCCAGTATAAAAGCCCTCCCATTAAGCAAAATTCTTGCTATAGGCCAGCTGCAAAGGAGGGTAACAATCTTGTACATTTAGTTTGACTTATTCGAGAACCTAAACCACAAATCATAAACCACCTGCCTATCTTAACACATGCGCTTTCACAATTACACGCCTGCAATAGCAGATAAAATCCAAATATATACAAGTTAGCAAAATACGTCACCCTCCTAACCACAGGTCGTTTGAGTTTCAAATAAAATTGTGTTCTATTATTCACTGATCAAACACATCTCTTCTCTTACCATGAATTACAACGGGAGGCTTCTGCTTGTGTTGAGTTGTTTGCTGTTTTTATCGGGTACGTTTTTTTGGTTTGTTTATTTGTTTTTATTAATCTGAAAGAAATCAGACCCATAGTTACTTGAAAAATATTTCTCCATCTAAAAAAAAAAAAAGTGATTAATTAATGGGTTCCCATTGTAGTTCATTTATGCATTTACGATGAAAAATGAAGTACCGGTAAATTAAACCCATAATTGCAGGCATATTTAAATGTGATGGTTTTTATGTTTTGAAAGTGAAAAAAATGTTTTAAATTACAAAGCAACTAAATGTAATGATCCAAACCATATCATGCATTTGCATGGAGTGAGAAATGTGTCCTCAATTAAGGGAACATATACGTCTCTAATTGATCTAGTTTCCAAAGCAGGTAATAAGGTTCTTTCACACAACGCAAGTGAATGTTGACATTGTTTTCTTGCATTTTCTATCAAGGTCATGTTACTATCTGGACCAATACTGAACCAACTGCTGAAGTTATGGACCCCCAAATCCAGACTAAACCAAACTCCAAAGTACAGATTAGCAGCATGTCTCAAGACTTAGTGGAGACATGTTACTCAGAGGAGACACATAGACAAGAGAATACTGAAATCACATACATTCTTATTACCTTTCTGTTTCTTATATTGGTTAGAATGGCCTGTAGTAAACAACAAAAGCAAGGCAACAGGTACACAATGGGATTAACAATGTTCAATGAATATTACATATTTCTCTCTCTGTCTCTCTAAGCTTTTATAACATAAAAAAAAATCTTTGCACAGAAAGTTTTCAATGGTTTTACCTTCAACGCTGGTAATTATTGACAATGTGTATAGATTAGATAGTTACAAACAAGAGATTGAAAAAAACAAAACAAATTAGTTATTGATTGCAAAGTGTTGTAAGAGACATCCAAAAAGTTTTGTATTTTAGGGAAATAATTGAATTTGAACCATCATCACTTTTAATGGCTAGGATTTGGATTATTATTACTTTGTATTATTTTCCTTCACATTTTTGTAAAATTATTGAAATATAGTTCTATAATGTTCCTAATCTCTGTTTCACTGTTTGTATGTACAGATAATAACCCCATTCAAACTGTTCCTATACGCTTGGGGAGCTGTGTGATTTTCCAGCTGAACAGCACTAACATGTCAGAAAGCTCAGACATTTCCTGGAGGAAGAGCCACACTTGTATCGGTCGTTTAAAGAACAATAACCACTCTTACTGTGGGACCTATAAGCAAAGAGCTGAGATCTTTGCAAATGGTTCTTTACGATTGTGCAATGCAAACACAACTGATATGGGCAAATACAGTGTCCAGGTGTTTGATAAAGATGGAAAAAGCAGACAGACAGGGGCTGCTGAATTAATCATGTTTGTTACTGGTAAGGTATTTTCTCTATAATAACTTGTTTTTTTAGTTTTTTAATATAGTAGTCGTCAATTGATTTTTACCCCATTTTTCTCCCAATTTATTAATAACCAATTATTTTAGGCTCAGCTCACTGCTACCACCCCCGCGCTGACTTGGGAGCGGCAAAAACAAACACACGCTATCCTCCGAAGCTTGTGCCATCAGCCGACCGCTTCTTTTCACTCTGCAGGCCCACCATGCAGCCACCTCAGAGGTGCAGCGTCGTAGGACAACACAGCTCTGGGCAGCTAATAGGCAAGCCTGCAGTTGCATGGCCAATCCACAGGGGTCGCTGGTGCGCGGTGAGCCGAGGACACTCTGGCCGATCTAAGCCCTCCCCATCTGGGTGACACTCGGCCAATTGTGCGCCGCTCCTTGGGAGTGAGATAGCCTGGACTTGAACTGGCGACCTCCAGGCTATAGGGTGCATCCTGCACTGCATGCGGAGGACCTTTACCGGATGCGCCACTCGGGAGCCCCCATGACTGTGTTTTTTTCTTCGGCTTACTTACAATCAGCTTGCTGAATCTTCGCTTTTCATTCTTAAGCATAAATATGTTTATCTCTGTAGTACAGCCATCAAACAAAGAAAGAGTAACTGTACTGGGCAGCATTTCGATGAGAAACATTTCCTCCATAATAGCATGCAGCACATTGGTAATAATAGTATTGCAATAAATAGCTGAAAGCTCATCTGACAAGTTGAGCTTCATCATTTCTACAGTGTGTTAAAGATCCCATGAAGAAGCATATCTCTCTCTTTCTCTCTCCCAACACAGATATCAAAGCTAGATGTCAAACTGTACACGGGGTCTTGGGCATGTCAGTGTTTCTGCATGTGCAAACGGAGGTCCTGCAATTTTCTGTTATTCAATGGAACAAGCAGAACACCCCTGTAGCTCGGCTGGATAAGAACAGTGCAACTTCCTTTAGAGATTACAGAAACAGAGCAGAGATCCTCACTAATGGCACCTTGCTACTGAAAAGGACACAAGAAACAGATCAAGGGATGTACAGTTTGGTTATATCTGACAGCAATGAAACAATAGCTACAGAGTTTACTGAGTTATTCCTGTTTGGTGAGTAGAATGTGCCTGTCTTCTATCTCTTTTCTGTTACATTAAGTGTCTCTAATTACTGTGTATTTACACTGTAGTTACTTAGTAAATTCATGTGTACTTACACATAATTGCAGTGTTATTATGCATAGTTACAATGTACTAACTACATGACCTAACACTAACCTCCCTAACCCTAATGCTTTTCTGATTCAATTGTGTACTTACATACATCGTGCAAAAAGATGTACATGTAAGATGTAAAAAGTACATTGTAACAATGCATAATAGCATTGTAATTATGTGTAAGTACACATGCAATTGTTAAGCAACTTCCATTTAAATGCACAGTAATTAGAGACACTTAGAGTGTTACCCTCTTTTCTTCATTCTACCGTTTTGTAGAATAAACTCGCTTGGTTGAAAACATGAACACTATTCTTGGGAACTACTGAAAATATATGGTTATTAAAAATAAAATAAAGTAGAGGTTAACAGTTCAGGTAATGCGACCATATCTGATTTCAGCTTCCCAAATCCCAATGAGCAGCACTGCCATGATTCTTTCTTTTTTCAGATGTAGTGTCTCAGCCCCTGGTGAATTACTCCTGCCGGCACAATAAGAATGTTCAGTTCCACTGCTCAGTACAAAACGGTGACTACCTTATGTTCCAATGGAGTTTAAATGGAATGACACTAAATGGCAAAAGCGCCTCCTCTAGAAACAAAACCGCTGTACTAGCCTTGAACGAGACGATCTCTGGAAGTTTAATATGTATTGTTGGAAACAACATCAGTAAAAGTCAGAGTGAACCTCTCTCATTTACCTGCGCAGGTAAGGATCTTTCAATATATATTATACAGTAAATATTTTATTTTATTATTTATTTTTATATATAGCATCCATAACCCACAGTGGCCCTTCAGTAGCTGATAAAATCATATTTCTTTCACTATTAATTGACATGTTTTTCAGCCAGTCTCTTAGTGTCTAATTCGACCCAGAACATAATGGGAGATTAACCCTAGGATGTATAAACAGGTCTGGCTTCATCAAAGGATGGCATCCCATATTATTCTTTTAAATCTAAATATCCGTTTCTCATAACACACAATACAATTAAATACAAATCTGAGAAAAAGCCAATACAGGGTTGATTTGAAATAGTGCAGTTATCATGTATGTTTCTTTACTACAAAGGTGTGTTTGGTGGAATTATCTGGTTCATAATTGGAGGCATTGGCACCACTGTGCTGTTGATCGTCATTGCAGTATCGGTTCTACATTGCTGCCTTCAAAAGCCACAATCCCAACCAGATGTTGGTAAGTCTGAATGATTTTAATGATAGAGCTTGGATTGAAAACTTGGTCAACTGTCCTTGTGTGATTTCAAATGACACTGGCATGAATTCCAGCATTAGTTAAACTGTTACACTATAAATAGAGCAAACAACTAAATAAAAGACAACGTAGAAGCATCTCAAACACCAACAGTACATTGTACTTTACCAACGGCATCTAAACCTGCTTTAAAACATGTCAATGCCTTTTAAGAATTTTCTGTGGAATGGTAAAAGCCTAGCAAAATATGGAAAGCATGGTACAGTAAAAGCCATTCAAGAATGCCAAATGACATGTTATGAATTAGCCATGCTAAAGCAGCTTTGAAATGTTCTGCAGCGGGATTGCTGCTTTTTACAGATTGGATGATCAGTAACATAAGCAGTTTGTTTTTCGTTTCACCAAAAAATGGTGTAACATTAACACAGTGGTAAAAGCTGTGTAATTATATCTGTAAATGTTCAAACTGAACACATAACAAATTCTGAAAAATAAATCACCCTCTGCATTCACATTATATTTAATTTTATTTTTTTTATTTTTTAGAAATGTTAGATTTTGAGCACAGTCAGGATGCCCCAATCCCATCTTCAGTGTTACAGAGAAAGCTAAGTGTGGTGTATACATCAATCAAGATCCGAAAAAAATGAAGTGAACTGGTTAAATTCAAGAGATGATTTACTTTAATGCATTGTTTGTCTGTTTGTTTGTTTTAACATTATAAATGAAACATTAACACATGACAGGAGGTGAGTTGGGTGTGTGCAGCATCATGCGTCAGGTGGGTTCAGAGTTCAGACACAAGGTAAAGTGCCCCAGTGGAGGGATGTGTCGCACAGCATCCTTACCCATCGAGTTCTGCAGGACAGCAAGGCTCAGAACCCTATCAAACAGCAGGGCTCGTAATGACCATAATATTCGAGATCTGCCAGCCTGGCATACTTTATTTATTTTTGTAAATAGAATAATTTGGTACCTGCTACTTTGCAGCCACAATGTTATCAGCTACTGCTAAGTTTCCTGTGTACGGCAGTCAGTTTTTAACTACCAACAGTTAAAAATGATCTATGTTTTAATGCCTTTGCTAAATTTTTACATGTGCATTTTCCTGCAGCAAGGGGTACTTGAAGGAATCCAGCATGTGAAATAGGGATTCAGGATTACACTGAATAAACGTTTTGAAATCTAATGACCCGGAATAAAATTGTTATTTCCT
The DNA here is from genome assembly GCA_030684275.1 of Acipenser oxyrinchus oxyrinchus. NCBI lineage: Eukaryota > Metazoa > Chordata > Actinopteri > Acipenseriformes > Acipenseridae > Acipenser > Acipenser oxyrinchus. The sequence continues at coordinate 12,468,240 of CM060268.1, forward strand.
TTTTCTCTTTTATTTATGACAGCACTGACATGCTGAAGGACCGTATTTACAAAGCATGTACTGCCATTCTAAATTAACAGCACACATTAATGATAAATGGCTCATATGAATAACTCAGGCATTTCCTATCTGTTGGACAGCAAATATTAAACTAAAACATAAAAAAGATCCACATTTATTTGCTGTTTTTGTAACATACATTTTTTTTCAGTTTACGGTGAATGGTGATGCTGTAACTGCTTTGTAAATATGTTCCAGTGTACACAAACTTTTTATATGTGCTGTTGTTCAAGACTAAGAAAGACACACACATTCAAGTAAATTGATGCTGTCTTACTGCCCTCAATACACGGAATACACTTGGAATCCTGCCAGTAATCACAGATAAGTAACGACAGCCAAACCCACATTACAGCAGAGAGCATTCTAGATGATCACATTTGATATTACTGACAAGGTGTTACATTGGGTTAATATACTTGCCTTTAATTTAGCTATGTTCACAAGTCAAATATGTTTTGTGGTGACCAGGCTAGATGTAAAACAGGCTGTCACTTTAAGATACGATTTTCTCCTCCTCCCCCCACCCATTTTCACACAGAGCATTATTTTTAGTTATACCAAAACGTTCATGGTTTTGACTATAACACGGTTATAAAAAAGGAAGCGAGGCACCACAAGTGTTTAAGTAAAAACACTTGAGTGATTTCATATAAACAAGCATTTTGGCCCCAGCTACAGCCCCCCGAAATACACCAAGGTTCTACAAAACTGAGGTTCCCATGTTACCTAATCAATAATATACAGGAGTTTAGAATGTTTTAAATCTAAACTTGATTTGTTGTACAATTGACTCCAAAACCAGGATAAAGAGTAAAATTGAACCAGCTTCAATTTTATTTTTGCCTTTTGGTAGAGCCCCAATGTAGTTTATTTTACCAGTCGTAGGTCTATAATTTTAAATTCATGTCTGTATGTAAATTAAAAGATTATTATTATCCCAGCCTGCTTGTGCTCTGTTTGATTGATTTAGGAGGGAAGTATTTTGGGCTAAATGGTACTCCTGGTGTCCTGGGCTGTGTAATGAGTGCTGCTTAGGAGAGCAGGATCTTTTCAGTGTACCATCTTCTGTATAGTAGAGGGCTTGGTGGTGATTGGCTGGTCAGGTAGGCAGCAAAGCTTAATCTACTAAACTGAGTCATTTAGGTAAGGGGGGACAGGCGGTGCTGTGCTTGGCTGCCTAGACCATCCCGGCTATAAGCTGGCAGCACGCAATTGGGTAGAAGTTTGCTAGCAGCTCAACTACCCAGTAAATGTGCTTTAAAGACATTAATGTACAATAATCATTGTGTTTGCAATTCACCTAATTCCAGTAAAAATAGCCTCATCGGCACATGAGATTAGGGTTAGAAAAAGCTTTAAAGCCTCGCCTTTGTCAGTGCTGAACACTTATAAATAAACACACGCACTGTCAGATGTCTATTTTAATTCCTGAAACCCATTCTGTCTATGGAGCATGTTGCAGATTAAATAGAGCTCTTGCTTTGTAAAACACATTCACATTGGGTTCCCTACACCTCAATATAAAGCTGCTTTCAAAAGAACGGGGTGATAACTTTCACGAAAATAATGAAATGGAAGAAAAATATTTTTCTTCGGCTCATCTTGTTTTTGTCCTTATTTTTATCTGGTAAGCATTTTATGTTGTTAACAATGATTATAATGTACGATGTGTTATACACTGCTACTATTTTTTATATCTATTTAATTAAGATCTTATGACAAAATTGCATTTTGTGTTTTATATATATATATATAATTTTTCAGATAACTAAAAAAAAAGAATGTATGACTAAACATATATGACATGCATATTAGTTGCTCACAGGTTTAACATTGAATAAAATGTACATTGTACAGCAAAGAACATATCACCTGTCTATGGAACCCTGGGAAGCTCAGTGTTTTTGCACCTAGACAAAGGGGAACAGTTCAACAACTCTGATATTGCATGGATGAAGAATAACACCAGGCTAGGTAAATTGAAAAATTCGACTTCCTATTTTTATAAAGACTACGGAATGAGAGCTCAGATCTTTACTAACGGGACTCTCAGAATAGACAAAACCCAGGAAAGTGATTCTGGAAATTACACGGTGGAGCTATTTGACCAAGATGGCAAATGTATAAGAAAAGAAGCACAACATCTGGAAATTGAGGGTAAGTTGTCATTCACACATTATAATAGAAACTCATGGCTAGAGCTGCTTCACTGTGCTACAGGTATTCAAAGTCTTTATCAGACAATATACTGCAATGTAAAACTCATACACTCTAGTTGGGTGGGAAACCATTTCTTAACTGTTTCCCCTTTTTAGAAAAACCAAATAAGACAAACAACAAGAACCACAACACTGACTGTCTGAAACAATGTAAATCACATATGAAATAATTAGCTTCCCTCTGCTTCAGTGTCAAAAAATGTCATTTGAAAGAAAAAAAAAGGTCTTCCTGTTCTATCTGAATACATTTTACATTGAAATGTGGCATTTAAAAAATAAAATGTACCGGTAAATATTTTTTATTTTTATTAAATTATTTTTTTATTTTACACATGTCATAATTGAAACTTGCATCAACTAAATAAAACGAAATAATATTCTATAAAATATTTTCAGAACAACAGTTACTTTTTTTTTTTTACATATACATGCAGTTCAACATTTGGGGCCTTATTCATTTTGTAGATTAATAAGTTGTGGTTGAGGTGTCTCTTATTGTAAGAGAACTATAGTTGTCAAGCCAGTCACCTTTTAAAGCCAACTACAAGAATAGCAATAGTACTAGTATATGCTTGAAGTTCAATTATTGTGGTTCATGACCTCTTAATATTGTTAATAGTATGAATATAACCGTTATATCTTTCAGAGGCGATATCCCAGCCAGTGGTGGAATACTCCTGCAAAAACAAAGGGAAGCTTGAGCTCCACTGCTCAGTACAAACAGGAAGTGCCCCTGTTTTCCAGTGGGGTTTAGATGGGAACACACTTGAGGGTGAACGTGCCTCTCATAGCAGAGGAACTCATTCCCTAGTCTTAAACAACGTGCTTTCTGGAAGGGTAATCTGTACCGTTGAGAACAATGTTGATAAACGACAGAGTGAACCTGTCTCATTTACCTGTGGAGGTGAGAACATTTACCTCCTTTTTTCAGAGCAAAACAACAAAACTGGTGGAGACACTAAGAAATGGAGAAGAGGATTCTAGAACTGCAACCATGGGTTATAAGCATGACAATTATTTACAATAAATAACAGTTTATTAGTCTTGTTATGTTATTATGTTATCTAGTAATGTATAACTTATAAATGTCCTGGTACATGTTTTAAATGTGCTTTATTGGTATAAATTGTTGTTAATAACTGTTTAATAGTGTTTATTACACCATTTATACCATGTTATAACATGACAATGTAAAGGTACCTGTATTTTTTTTAGTAATGCTATGTGTCAGAATGAACAGTCTTAAGTATGAATGACTAACACATGAAGATTTGATAAGGCAAACTACTGTTTCCATAACATGACATTGTTCTCTTGCTAGGTAGGGTAGGTGGACTGCTCTGGTTTATGGCTGTGGGCGTTGGTGTCATTGTTTTATTGGTTGTCATGGCTACAGTGGTGTATCATCAATGTGGATCAAAGCCGCAGTTTCCGACCGTCATACGTAAGGACAGGCCTTTATTCTGGTCACACAGCTTTCATTTATTTTATGTGATGTCAAATACTATATATATATATATATATATATATATATATATATATATATATATATATATATATATATATATATATATATATAGATAGATAGATAGATAGTATGCCAAATGCTATATATTGTATTTGAAAAGGGATATTAATAGGAATCACATTTTGTCACTGAATTAAATGTTTAAGCATGTAAACTGTTATTTATTTAGAAATACTGAATAATGTGAATGTTGTTTTTCTTTCAGCATATGCAATTGAAGATGAAGATGAAGATGTCATAATCAATATGACACAAATGGAAAGCAGAGTAGAATACTCTTCCTTGAAATCACTTCAAACGTTTCAATAAGCTGTGTTGTCAAGACTGTGCCTATTTTTTCCTCTTCTTTTTTTTGCTATCATGTTTAATTACTATAATGTATTTTACTATAACAGGCTTTGTGTGAATTGTTTGGTGTGAATAAAAATCGGTTCAGTAAGTACTGTTCATATCACATCCGTCTCAGCTTTCTTCTACGGGGGGGGGGGGGTTCTATCTAAAGCAGTGACACATTCTTTAATGTGAGGATTGATGGAAGTAGCATACACATAAGAAGAAGAAGAAGAAGAAGAAGAAGATGTGGAAATGAATATGTTTTGATTAAATAAGTATATATACAGTATATAAACAAAAATCAATATAATACCAATCAGATTGCTGCGTGGGTCCAGGCTGTCATATGTTACATTAAAATATATCTTTGAAGGAATACAGCCAATGTAAGACCCATCAGCTTACCCACTCACAGTACTGTACTCCCAGTTGCACTGCAGTGGTTGCTAATGTGCAGATTTGCTTTTGTTTGTGACTGTAGCTGTGTTTGCAGTAAATATACACGACATATTCAGACATACAGTACAGTTATGACTGCGCCACTGTTATATGAAATGTATTTAACACACATTGTTACTGAATAATGATCCTCCTCGTTTGAATGCTGTGGTATTGCTGATCCCATCGAAGAAGGGCAGAGACCCAACAGTCTGGAAATAACAAAGATATGGAATGTGGATTTTATGGGATGCAAAAAAGATAATGCTTAGAATTAAAGTGATGTTTAATGTAAAATATATACATCTGCATTTAAAGCTAGATTGCACTTTATATAAAAATAACATTCCCTGTGTAGTAAAAACATTGTGGACAGATCTGTTTAACTGTTACTGCTTGGCCTTGTAAATCTATTGCTGATGAGACATTCTAATTACAGTTTACTTGCACTCATTTGACTGTGGAGAAATGCTGGGCCTGGTTTTAAAATGAATGTGATTTGAATTGACTTAGATTATTTTATATTACATTTTATTTGATTCTGTGATTTTCAATTACCAAGAGAGGATGGTGTAACTTTATGCATCATCAAATATTAAGCGGTTTTCAATGTGATCTGGAATGTTATATTGTGAACTTGACTAAAATTACATGAATTTGTGGCAATGGAGAATGGAGTAACAGATTAATCTCCATACATTCTGAAAGATCTACAAACATCTGCAGTAAAACAATAAAAACAATTGATCTAGAAAGCCCTCAAGTACACTTTTTCAGGGCCATTTTTACAAATATAAAACTTACCTCCCCGCCTCCATATGTAGAAAATTATCATCTTAGTCTATTTCATACGTATTGTCCACAAAAAAAACCTGCCTCCATTTCAGCACTGGTCCTGTCAGGTTACATACATTGTAAAGAAGACATATTTATACAGCATTTCAGGCAAATATTTTTCTTTTTACTATATACTGTAGTACTTCATGAAAAACAAAAACAAAATACTATTTTTGACATTTTTTCCTAATCTATAAAATGCTTTACCATTCAGTTTTACTCATGTGAGGGTTTTTTTTAATCATAACATAAGATTCTTATGTTCTTAATAATGCAATTCCAGCATCTGGAATACCTGAAGCAATTTCCTAGATTCACCATTACTAGACAGTTTATTAATTTTCCCCTGCAGCACTCATTTATAAGAGAACCCTTCCTAAAAATAAGGCTACTCAAATTTTCATTCCAGTATTTAAAAAGATGCCTTCTCACCTTGGTTTCTTTGTAGACTCGCTTGACGAATGATGAAAAGGATAAGGAGAAAAGCGACAGCAGCTTGTAACACGGCATGTGCGACAAGAAAGATGCCAAGAAAGCCACATGTTACTCCTATAAATTAAAAAAAAGAATGGCACATTGATTATTTTTTAAATTGTTTTTTTTTTTTTTTTTTGCAAAAGAACAGCTCTATCAAAGTGATGGTCCTTGTTTCTCAACAACCAAAACAAATTAAAAATTGCACGAAATAGAAAACTAAACATGAGGATGCAATTTATATACTGTTCATTGTTTCTACTATCAAATAAGTCAGCAGTGATACAAAATACAAAACGTGATACAAACAGCATCTCACCTTGTATGTACACCTGGATGCTTCTCCTCACTATACTCTTACCATTACTATCAAACACTTCCACTGTGTAATTTCCACTATCATCTTGCTCAGCTCTGTTCAGTCTGATGGTGCCATTTACAAAGATCTCAACTTTGTCGTGATAGTCCCCATAGTATGAAGGGATTGCATTATTTAACCTAGCAATACGATCATCTCCTGCCTTCCATACAATGTCAGAAAAGTTGGTTAGGTTCTTGCTTTCCATTGCGAGAACAACTGATTGTCCTGGTACCCCACACATGACTTCTTGCTCACTGACAATACCTGCTTCAATAGAAAAATAAAATGAAACACAAGTCAATTCAGAGCGCATAGTCCTGTTACCTCTTCTGAGCTATCCTCTCATATTATTGACAAAGCAGGATTATCACATGCAGTGACAATGTGAGCTTCCCTCCAATTAGGACAGTGAAATGCTTTAAAACAATCTGTTGCATGCAGATAATTCACATAACATAGCCTTCATTAAAATACATGTAATCATACAGTGCAGTAAATAATAACAGCCCCTATTCTATAAGTTAATATTTTGTCTCTTAGTGTATAAGAACCGTGGACACTCACTGTAACTTATTGTCAACCACAGAAACGAAGATTTTTCCCAGGAACCACTTAAATATTTGGTTTTTAAATAATTGTGGTGTGTGATATAAATGTCCTTGACATACTCTGGATATATATATATATATATATATATATATATATATATATATATATATATATATATATATATAATTTATTCATTTCTTAGCAGACACCCCTATATATATATATATATTACATTTTAAAAAGGAAAACTGCTTATACAAAGACAACTTGCTTACAACAACAGCTTGTTTATGCACTGCTTTTTTCCATTCAGCTGAAGAAAGACTTGTAGTCTGAAACGGCCTGATATAATAGTTTTTTTTTTCAATTATTCACATTTTTGTGAACCTACATTAGCTTTTTTGATTTATACACACACACACGCATAACACTATAACAGGAGCATTGTCCTGCTGGAAAAACCAGTCCTCAGAGTTGGGGAACATTGTCAGAGCAGAAGGAAGCAAGTTTTCTTCCAGGACAACCTTGTACTTGGCTTGATTCATGCCAAAGCTGCCCGATTCCAGCCTTGCTGAAGCACCCCCAGATCATCACCGATCCTCCACCACATTTCACAGTGGGTGCGAGACACTGTGGCTTGTAGGCCTCTCCAGGTCTCCGTCTAACCATTAGACGACCAGGTGTTGGGCAAAGCTGAAAATTGGACTCTGGGGTGCTTCAGCAAGGCTGGAATCGGGCAGATTTGTCTTGTGAAGGACGCATGAATCAAGCCAAGTACAAGGTTGTCATGGAAGAAAACTTGCTTCCTTCTGCTCTGACAATGTTCCCCAACTCTGAGGATTGGTTTTTCCAGCAGACAATGCTCCATGCCACACAGCCAGGTCAATCAAGGTGTGGATGGAGGACCACCAGATCAAGACCCTGTCATGGCCAGCCCAATCTCCAGACCTGAACCCCATTGAAAACCTCTGGAATGTGATCAAGAGGAGGATGGATGGTCACAAGCCATCAAACAAAGCCGAGCTGCTTGAATTTTTGCGCCAGGAGTGGCATAAAGTCACCCAACATCAATGTGAAAGACTGGTGGAGAGCATGCCAAGACGCATGAAAGCTGTGCTTGAAAATCAGGGTTATTCCACCAAATATTGATTTCTGAACTCTTCCTAAGTTAAAACATTAGTATTGTGTTGTTTAAAAATGAATATGAACTGATTTTCTTTGCATTATTCGAGGTCTGACAACACTGCATCTTTTTTGTTATTTTGACCAGTTGTCATTTTCTGCAAATAAATGCTCTATATGACAATATTTTTATTTGGAATTTGGGAGAAATGTTGTCAGTAGTTTATAGAATAAAACAAAAATGTTCATTTTACCCAAACACATACCTATAAATAGTAAAACCAGAGAAACGGATCATTTTGCAGTGGTCTCTTAATTTTTTCCAGAGCTGTATATTGCTTATTAAGACGCATATCATCTTCAACTACTATCAATTTAGAAATTAAATGAACAAATTCAGTCATTTCATTATGAATACAAACAAAACTTACCATGTAAAGGTAGCAAGAGAAACAGTTCAAGAAGTAGGCCCATACAACATGTGCCGTGGCAAGCCATCGTTGATAAGTACAAAGTGACCAAGGTCAGTCAATCCATTGTATTTTAAAATGGAAATTGTTGCCTCTTAGTACCTCTTAGTACCTGTTTTTTTTTTTAACCATCATATTACTAAATAGAAAGCTGTACTGTTATCTCTAACCACATCACCACAGTGTATGCTGCATCTATCATCTCTGAACATACAGTTAAGTGCAAAACAATTATAGAAAACGGAAAATGATTTTTTTTTTCTTGTTTTTGTTGTTGCAAAAGCCACAGCTGCCTCGCATATAGTTCTTTCTTTCATATTCCCAGTTAGGTGGGCAATTGAAATAATTTGAGTTGAAGCAAAGTGCAATATTGAGTGGTTTTAAAGAACTTGATATTGTGAACATTTCATTTACCATTCACAGATGAGTGAGTAAACTGCTGCGTAGGTTAGTTCAGTGTTTTTTTTTTTTTTAATGGCTTGATTTTATTGACTAAATAGCCAGGCTTTTTTTCTGCAAACATGTCATGACATGTTCAACCACAAAATAATACAGTCTAGAAATGAAGTAATAAAAATCAATGGATTCATATTTTGTGGAAAAGTGGAACCCAGTTTTTATAGCACTACCCTTATTCAAGCTCCATTTGTCTGTCTTTGTCTACAGATTCATATTTGTATCATCACTGAAAAGTAGACAAAGCTTTCTGACTGTGTAAGCCCTTGATCGTAGGACATACAGAAAAGGAAAAAAAATGTATTTCTTTCCTTTACTCTGAGATTTCAATACCTAAACCAATCAGGGCTGAAGTAAGATTTACACTATTTGCTGTTGAAGGTGTCTATACATTTCAGATATATCAGCAGAAATATGATCTGCGCTTGGAAAATTTGCAAGCGTGTCATTTTACAACGGTGATGTAGGGAGGGCAGAGCGCGCTTCACCCAATGCTGCCTCTATGATACAGGGCTTTTTAACCTCCAAATTATATTGTAAAAATGATTGCAGCACAGGGATAATAATATGTTTTAATAGACTGATACACCCCATTTTAAACAAGGCTTTAATAATATCTGCAGTACTGATACACCCCATTTTAAATAAGGCTTTAATAATATCTGCAGTAAGGGCATATGGCACTGGCAGAGCTGCTGTGCCCATGCCATGCACAGTGAGATGTATGTGTTTTGGAAGGCCTGATCTTTCAAAGGCTTGATGTCTTCTTTAAAATGCATGTAAACTGACAGGACCGGTGCTGAAATGGAGATCGATGTTTTTTTAGCGGTAAAGTGTTGATCTTTTTGCATAAATATTTAAACTTTTTTTTAAATTATGAAGGCTCAAAGTCAGTAGAGGACATAATTCAAATCTAGGATGGCCGCCAGGCAGAAAAAGTACCTGAATTTGGTGCGTTAAAACTCATTTTTACATGATTTTAGATATGTTTAAGTTAGTTAAAAACAAAATGTAAAAATCTATTTTGGATTTTGTTATTTGAAGTCTAAAATTGTGTTTGATCACCCTAATTATAGGTTCTCTAGGACATCATGTGTATACTTTTAATTGTTTTAATGATTTTAGTAAGATATAGCCTAAATTACTTTCTGTTCTTAAGTTATTGATCACTTATGCATGTCGTTTTAGTGTTATTGCAAACGTCCTTTAACCGCTAATCTTAACAAACGTATGGGAATAGTTACCTCAGATTAAAGTTTCCGTGTCGCATGTTCAAAGAAGAGCTGTCAGTCAGGTCTTTGTGGTTTTATAAGTCTTCATTTAGTAATTTCAAATGTTTTATTTCATTTTAAAAATGAACTGCACACCTCACCTGTCCCTGCTCATCTGCATTTACGCTCTGTCTTTATCAGGTATGGATTTTATTCATTTTTAAAAAATCATTTTTATTTATATTTTATCCAGTTTGGACGGGTGTCTGGTATAACTCACATCAGAATTCCAAACTCAGATTTAAAATGGTGACAATCGTAACAGGAGTTTTTTAAAAAATGTTATTATTAATCGTTTGTTTTTATGGTAACATATAGTTAAGAAAAAAGTAGACAACGGCGTTTCAAAATACAATTAAAACTTCAGCAACTGCAAAACAAAATGTGTATTTAAGCATGTAGTTGCATTATAACTACAGACCAACATGTGTAATTACTGTGTTATATCACCATAACTATGTTATTAAGAGACACTTGATTCAAAGTGTTGTCAAATGTATGTTAACTGTATTTTAAGTACAAAAGTAGTTCACATAATTGTATTAATTAATTTACCTCATTAAAATGTTTGCTTACAGCCTCAATGTGATGTTCGTTCTACATTTTGAAATATATCCATTTCTCAACAATAGTCCCAGCAGTGTACAAAATATATTATTTTGCTATGTTGGCGAGGTCATCAATTATATTATAAAAGCAGGATGTCTTTATTTTTTTGTTTCTGAAAAAAATCAGTAAAGTTTCCATGTACCAAAGATATGTCACTCATGCTTGTCAGAGGAAACTGTGGTCACTAATGTGTGCTTTTATAATTTCCATTTAAGTTTGCACTATGAAAATCAACTTTTACAAATTTTGAACCAAGGATTTTGCACTACATTAGTATGTGGAGACTTTTGCTGATATATTTCAAAGATTTTTATTTTTTAAACCGTATAATGGAACCTAAATATTTATAATTGGTTAAAATACAACCAATATAGAAATAAAAAGGGGAAAATCTACAGTAAAATAGATATTTGTTTTAAAGTGTTGTCTTTATACACTATGAAGGTACAATTTAAAAAGCATACATAATTGACAAGATAGAGGGTACAAAAGTGATTGTTATGTATTCATCTACTGTAGGTATCAAAGATCTTCACCTAAGAACCGATCATTGAATTTTCAAACTGACCCATTTACCTGAATTGTTCACACGGTATCTGATTAAATTAACCTGGAGGAACTTTTTTTTTTTTTCCTGTGCCGCAGAGAGTAATGCTGTGCACCCTGTATATGCAGTAATGGGAGGCTCGGCATTCCTGCATATGGAAAAGAAACACACGCTGCACTATTCTGATCTAATGTGGAGGAAAGATGATCAGTGGCTGGTTAGGTTAAAAAAATCAGAAGTGACTTTTTATGGTAACTACAAATCCAGAGCTGAATTGTTTACTAACGGGACCCTCCGAATTGATAACACTGAACAATTGGATGCAGGCAATTACAGTGTTGAGTACTTTGAAGATGGAACGAGTAACTATAAAGAGACCCACCAGCTAATTATAACTGGTATGTAAATATTATATTATGATTAGACATGTTTAAATATAAACTACAAGTTATGTGTCATAGGTATATTTTACTGATTTGATCACGGAGGGATTCACAATAACTCAAGTATTCTTGTGTAAGCTGTAATCCTGTGCGAGACTATAGTCTGAAACTTGCCGTAAGATGTTATCAATGTTTTAAACTGGATCAAAAATATGTCTTGCTTTTATTATTTATTTTTGATAAGTAATGTTGTTTAAAATAGTGAAACATTTTAATTTACAGAAATGAATGTGTTGTTAAGTAATGATATGCAGTTTAAAACTTGATTCTGACCTCATTTAGTCCTCATTGTGCACCTTCATCATTGACTCTGAGACCATCTAGCCTTGGCATCTCTGAGGGAGATCCCTCTGCTTAATGGTGAAGGGTTACACTTCCATACAGCCTTCATTTCCTCAGGGATAGTATAACTTAATTGGGAATTTGTTTACCATACATAATTTTCCTCTGAATATAGTAGTATATTTTTCACAATGTATTCATAATGTACAAGTATGATAATATAAAATACTTCAAATGTATTTCAGGCATCCTATCACCTGTATATGGAGCCATAGGCAACTCAGTGTTTCTCTTCATGGAAAAGGTGTCCATTCTAAATATGTCTCAAATGAAGTGGGATAAAGGGGACTCCCTTGTGGCTGAGTTTTTTGAGGGTTCTCTTCCGCATTACTATGGAGACTATGGAAGCAGGGCAGAGGTCTTCAATAACGGAACCCTCAAACTGGACGAGACTCAGGAAACTGATACTGGAATTTACAGCGTAAACCTTTTTGACAAAGCGGGGAATCATCTCTGCAGATGGATCACTTGGTTCATCACAATTGGTTATTATTATTATTATTATTATTATTATTATTATTATTATTATTATTATTATTATTATTATTATTATTATTATTATTATTATTATTAGCATACTATTGTCTGTAACTCCCTATAACACCTTATTACACATGTATAGATGGTCTAGTGCAGTACTACTGTGCATTTGTAAGTGCAACCTAAAAACAACCTATTCACGTTCATTTTTACACACATAAATATTTACTGTACAGGAGCAATATCTGCAAAAAGTCAGATGTGATTGTGATGGAGTGCTTTTGTGCTTGAGCGGTGTGTATCGAGGAAGTGAGGCCAGGAGCTGCCAAGCCTCCACACTTGGTGGCAAGCTTCACCTGCCCCCAGAGGGGGATGCAGTTGTAGAGGTGGTGATGGGGAAGAAATGGTGGGGAAAAAGATAGGATGTTTGAATAGGGGTTTAAATGGCATGCAGATTGGCATAGGATGTAGGCTTTGCTCCTGCCCCCTGAACCACACTTTATTACAAAAAAGTTATTAATCTGAACAGTGTCAACATATCTAAATCCTTGATCACTTTCACACACAGAATACCGGCCTGCGGTGGAATATATCTGCCTGCCTGATGGGAAAGTTGAGCTCCACTGCTTAGTAAAAAAAGGAAAAGTCCTTGTATTTCAATGGCGTTTGGATGATTACATACTAGAGGGTGAAAATGCCTTCTGTAGTGTTAAAAATCAAACACTGGTTTTAAAAAGCAGGCATCCTGGAAACTTTGTCTGCACCGCTGTAAACCAAGACATGGAAATACGGAGTGACCCTGCCTCAGTTACCTGTGCTGGTGAGAAACCTTTTCTATTAATCTTACGTTGTTATTTATATATTTGTATATGTTATAACATCCTAAGGTTTAGGTCCTAGAGGTAGAAGAAGCCTTGTCGGGATGGGGTGGGGGGGCATCCACATTAACTTCCAAGTTGAACTACGAGGTTACATATAAAAATGAACTCACATATATAAAATATTATAAATCTCAGTGTCAGAAGACCAGACTATAGAAATGTATTGGTGTCTGTGCTGTGACAATATGCATTATCAGAGCTGCAGAACATTTCTGGTAATTACTTTTTAAAATCGCACTGTGTTTTTAGTGTATATAAAACCTACACGTTACAATTTTAGATACTAGAGGAAGTTAACATGTTTATTTTTCAAGTCAAACATTAATACGTCTATCTTTTTGCAACTATGTCTTCCATCACTCACTGGTAATGCTTGTAGCTCATCAGTCATCTTCTACATCTTCTCGACTGTATGAATGGTAATTGAACTGTAGATTGAATCACTTAACAATGCTAGTTTTCTTAACTGTAAAGGTATGACTGGAGCTGGCTGGTACATAGCTATTGGTGTTATTTTGCCATTGATGATCATTTCTGTTGCTGTTCTTTACTGCTACACTCGTAAGCAACAGCAAAACGCAGGTAAGCATATAACCTATTATATTCACTAATATCTCAAATTTATATTTAAGTAACATTGATAATATATGTTTTAACTATTTTAGAAATGTATGCAATTTCAAAAAAATACTGAAGACTTGGAAAAAAACGTTTTTGGTGCAATTTCAAATGAAAAATGTAGAACACTTAAATATGAAAAATGAATCCATTAAAAATTGGCAAAAATAAACAAATAAATAAATAAATAAATAAATAATTGAATAAATGAATAAATGAATAAATAAAATAAATAAATAATAAGAATATGAATAATTCAAATACATGTTATGAGATATATTGTATATTAGAGTATAATGTGCATATTAATTATTATTTGTTTATGTAGCATTTTATGCCTTTTATGTATATATATATATATATATATATATATATATATATATATATATACAGTACTGTGCAAAAGTTTTAGGCAGGTGTGAAAAAATGCTGTAAAGTAAGAATGCTTTCAAAAATAGACATGTTAATAGATTATATTTATCAATTAACTAAATGCAAAGTGAGTGAACAGAAGAAAAATCTAAATCAAATCCATATTTGGTGTGACCACCCTTTGCCTTCAAAACAGCATCAAGCATCAATTCTTCTAGGTACACTTGCACACAGTTTTTGAAGGAACTCGGCAGGTAGGTTGGCCCAAACATCTTGGAGAACTAACCACAGTTCTTCTGTGGATTTAGGCAGCCTCAGTTGCTTCTCTCTCTTCATGTAATCCCAGACAGACTCAATGATGTTGAGATCAGGGCTCTGTGGGGCCATACCATCACTTCCAGGACTCCTTGTTCTTCTTTACGCTGAAGATAGTTCTTAATGACTTTTGCTGTATGTTTGGGGTCGTTGTCATGCTGCAGAATAAATTTGGGCCAATCAGATGCATCCCTGAAGGTATTGCATGATGGATAAGTATCTGCCTGTACTTCTCAGCATTGAGGAGACCATTAATTCTGACCAAATCCCCAACTCCATTTGCAGAAATGCAGCCCCAAACTTGCAAGGAACCTCCACCATGCTTCACTGTTGCCTGCAGACACTCATTCGTGTACCGCTCTCCAGCCCTTCGCGAACAAACTGCCTTCTGCTACAGCCAAATATTTCAAATTTTGACTCATCAGTCCAGAGCACCTGCTGCCATTTTTCTGCACCCCAGTTCCTGTGTTTTCATGCATAGTTGAGTCGCTTGGCCTTGTTTCCACGTCGGAGGTATGGCTTTTTGGCCGCAAGTCTTCCATGAAGGCCACTTCTGACCAGACTTCTCCGGACAGCAGATGGGTGTACCAGGGTCCCACTGTTTTCTGCCAGTTCTGAGCTGATGGCACTGCTGGACATCTTCCGATTGCGAAGGGAAGTAAGCATGATGTGTCTTTCATCTGCTGCAGTAAGTTTCCTTGGTCGACCACTGTGTCTACGGTCCTCAACGTTGCCCGTTTCTTTGTGCTTCTTCAAAAGAGCTTGGACAGCACATCTGGAAACCCCTGTCTGCCTTGAAATTTCTGCCTGGGAGAGACCTTGCTGATGCAGTATAACTACCTTGTGTCTTGTTGCTGTGCTCAGTCTTGCCATGGTGTATGACTTTTGACAGTAACTGTCTTCAGCAACCTCACCTTGTTAGCTGAGTTTGGCTGTTCCTCACCCAGTTTTATTCCTCCTACACAGCTGTTTCTGTTTCAGTTAATGATTGTGTTTCAACCTACATATTGAATTGATGATCATTAGCACCTGTTTGGTATAATTGTTTAATCATACACCTGACTATATGCCTACAAAATCCCTGACTTTGTGCAAGTGTACCTAAAAGAATTGATGCTGTTTTGAAGGCAAAGGCGGTCACACCAAATATGGATTTGATTTAGATTTTTCTTCTGTTCACTCACTTTGCATTTAGTTAATTGATAAATATAATCTATTAACATGTCTATTTTGAAAGCATTCTTACTTTACAGCATTTTTTCACACCTGCCTAAAACTTTTGCACAGTACTGTATATATATATATATATATATATATATATATATATATATATATATATATATATATATATATATATACAGTTTATATAAAGGTATCTCAAAACCTTGTTCATACATTTTGTTAAAGTGTAAAAGTAGTTTATCATGTTAAAGCTGTAACTGGAAGTGTACACTATAAGCTCAGGCAAATGGCTAATTAAAATACCATGTGTAAGTTGGTGAAACTCTTCCTAATTAACAGAGAGGAAATCCATCTCACATCCATTTGGTGTGATACTCAATAACTTTTTCAATATATTTGGTTTCTTTTCTTTTTTTGATGTTGCTGCATGTGTCTACTGTCAGGCAACTGTCTACTGTCACTTTTACTTTCTCTTCCGCAGCTTCAGCTGAAGAGCAAGCTAGACCAGTCCAACTGGAAGCGAATGATGATACTTTAGTATATACAGCAGTCAGAACTTTCAAAGCATGCTGAGAAATCTTGCAAAGTTTAAAGTCTCATGTGTTTCCTTTAAATACCAATGATTTTCAATTTTCACATGAAAAAAACTGTACGCCATTCATTGATTTTTAAATATTCGTATGTTATTAAACATAATTAGCTTGCTGTTACCACATTTAATTGAAAAGCAAATTGTATCATCTTTGTCATTTTAGAAACGTAGATACAGTACCTATTTAACTTATTACAAACTGCATGAAACCTTCATGGTGAATTGTTCTATCAGCCTCACAGGTGTTAAACACATATCATTTGGACAGAATAAAGAATAAGAATATGAGGATAATGCACAAGAGGGCGCTGCTTGTCTTGTTCCTGATCTTAGTAAAGATAAGCCTAGTCACAGTACAAACGATCAGAGACTTCCAGAGCTGTCTACCTACCAGATGTGATGCAGATGCTGTACATTATTATTTGTTTATTTAGCAGACGCCTTTATCCAAGGCAACTTACAGAGACCAGGGTGTGTGAACTATGCATCAGCTGCAGAGTCACTTACAATTACGTCTCACCTGAAAGACGGAGCACAAGGAGGTTAAGTGACTTGTTCAGGGTCACACAATGAGTCAGTGGCTGAGGTGGGATTTAAACCAGGGACCTTGTGGTTACAAGCCCTTTTCTTTAACCACTGGACCACACAGCCTCCTGTGAAGCGGAATGACCTGCACTTTCAAGCTATACCATAACCAGTGTGAATAGTGCATCTAATGAACGCTCTAATTATCACTTGTATTTCACATGTATTTTATTAAGTCACATTTTCTGTATTTTACTGTATCTTGTGGGCTTACGTTTGTTGCTCACAGTATTTTCTTATTTTCATTCTGTAAACAAGTCTACATTAAAATAACATTAGAATTGACCTTGTATTTGTCTTTTTTAAACAAACTGATCTACAAATTAAACATTTGTCTACTTGAGTTTTTCCTTTATTTCTGTACTGCATGTTTGAAGTTGTCTTATTAAACACATACTATGAGATTTTCTGAGCACTTGCCCCAGCTTGTTTGAATAATATTCTTGTTGTTGTAAGATATCGTGGTTGTGAAGAGTTACTGTAATAGGATATACTGTAAGCTTTTTTAAAAAAAAATATATATATATCTGTTTGTACAGCGTTTAATGTTCTCGCTAGGGAATCACAAAGTCATCAGTTCAGTTTTCCCTAAAAAGGTTATACAACTATTACTGTGATTATTGTTATAAAATAGTAAATCACCTATGATGCAAACACAATAGGAACTCTTCAGTTAACATTTGGAGTTGTTTGTTTCCTTGTTTTTAAACACTAAAAGGCCATATTCCAGAACTATTGGTGCAAACCTTGTTAAGAAAATCATGCACATAGGTTCATATACAGTAATATCTATGAATACATTTATAATAAAATCTAAATGCAATGTTTCAAACAGAACCAGTATAGTATTGAAGCAAATCAAATGAGTTCATATTGTTAGAAATGCTGTTAGGATGGTCCATGAAGTGTTAACATTTTAAAGGGAACCAAACTTTGATTTCTTTATTATGTCACAACATTTTGTTAATCTGAGCACACATGAATCTCTGCAGGACACATTATTGACTAGTTCATGTCTTTTTCTGTTACTTAATGAAAATGCTGCACTTCCTTTTGGGTTTCTACAATAGAATCTAATCAGTACACATGAATATTATAGTGGAGAATGGGGTGGAAATAAAAGACAGTAGCCAGCACTTGATATGACACCCGTTAAGATGTACCAGAAGTACCCGACGCAAATAAACAAAGTGCATGTCACACCACTGAATAACCGACCAACTGAGAGTCTTAAATTATTACAGTTTTAAACGCAGGGTAACAACATGTTCAGAAATAAAGTAATAAAGTGTATTTTTGGTTTTTGTTAGTTTTTTTTCTTCTTTCTAGATTCACTTCAAGATACACATAATTGTGGTGAGAAATAACACAAAGTACATTTCTATAGCAGACAGACGTCGGGTTTCTTTGTCAGTTAAAGAAAGTGTGAAATTAAGCGGCTTCTTTTGTACAAAGTAATTGGACAGATTTTGATTTAAAACAATACTTACCAAATGAAGGTAGGAGGAAAAACAGTTTAAGAAGTAGATGAAGAATGTTTTTACAAGTGTTCATGGTTACCATCAGAGATAAAATAGAAAATTGTATCAATGAATTTGTTTGCAGCAGTCTGATCTTACCCTAATAAAAGTATATTGCTCACGTGATTGTTTTCTCCCTAACAGTACAGTACCTCCAGCAACTTCCTATAGATAAATAGGAAATGAGAAATGTGAGTTCTCTAAACCACAAAAACTTAACTTTCTTACCATGTAGCATAATAAAAAGTGACTAGGAAAAAACAAGATAAATTGTGAATATTATTATTATTAGTGGAAGTCCACTGGATGACCTCCAGGACACAGGTCTGAACTGAAACTGAACCGGAATCATCGTCCAACGAGAGGTACATCTTAACGATGCCAGGCTGCATCAGTGGTTACTTTTGCTAACTTTCAATGTGAGTTATCAGGTCCAAGATTCTAGTGTGTGTTTTGTAAATGGAGTACCTGGACATTACATGCTTAGCTTTAATAACTCAGCTGGCCATTTTTCAATAATAACATTTCAATTGAAACTAAGCTAAAAAAATGTATGATTTGGGAAATGGATAATAACAACTTTTTATTTGATGCCTAGAGCTTTTTTTTATCTGCATCAGGCATTGTGGGTGGTCAGGTGACCTTTGTTTAAAAGTTTGGCATGTGTATCAAGGGAAACAGTCTTCATAAAAACCTATATACCAATATACAACTCCTCTCTGGCCAACTGAAGGGATATAGATACAGTAAACTGTTATTGATTTAAAAGAAATAGGCTGAAGTTTTACCCAGTGTAGAAATAAGAGCTACATTGACTATAAACCTACATTAAAAGACTTTGTTCAGTGTTTGCCAGCCTCGTTTCAATTGAAACCAGTGATGTATAATATATCAGAATGTTCTGTGTGTTTAGTCTTTCTGTGGTCTTTATGTGCTGTTAATCTATGCTAATGTGAATTTGATGTGTTTCCTCAGGTTGTACCTCTGTTGTAAGAAGCAATGAAGAGTGTTTTTTTTTCCGTCCTGTGAAGAATAGAGACTTTCTGGGTTATGTGGCTACAGCCTAGCATTAGTATGCAACACTGGTTACATTTGTGTTTCATTTTTCACATTCACATAGTTATTTTTAAGTAATAGTATAATACACAATAGGGTGGACCCAGATGGTTCAGTTTTGGTTCAACTGGGTGTTCACTGTTCTTGTTTCACTTGAGAACTACACGTCACATAGTTTCACTTCTATGTTGATCAATACCACATTTTACAAAAGGACTGTAACATTAAATTCTCCGTTTGCTACAGAGAGATTTCTCACTTCACTTACTGTGTTCATGTTTTTGAAAAAGTCACCTTCACTTGAACAATGAACTCCACTTTTCCTACGCTGCTCGTTTGGAGTATGTCTCTCATGTTTTCAGGTAACAGGTTTCAATATTTCATTACTAAACACAATAATGACAACTTACGTAATATAACTTAATATAATGCAACTTTGAAAATGTCTTCCGGAATACATTCTGAAAATAATGCAGTAGGTGATGTGCAACTTCTAGTCAATGTATTTCCAAACAAATGACATATTAGCATAGAAATCTTCAGAGTTGAGAGAATAATAGTTATTAGGATGTTGTTACACACTTTGTTTATTTGCTGTTTTGTGTGTTGAGTAGCATACACTTGTATGGATGTGGGGCTGTGTATACAGTTGCTTTATTTTAGGAATGTTGTTTTTTGAAGTTCTGGATGGACAACCTCAGATCCCTTTAAGGTGTTTGCATGTACAATATGTATGTATGCAAAATGCAAAATGGTGACCATGGCATTAAAATATTTGGAAGAAGCTTAATTTGTTTGTTTCCGTATTTTCTATTCAAATTTGTTGTAATTGTTCATTAAATAATCTGTTTTTCATAACCTTGGGACCTTTATGAATTGATTTAATAGTAGCTTTATCTGTCGCTGTTTACATTCATTGAAAATCTGTTAAGAAGGTATGCATACGTATTTATTTTTGTTCAACTCTTCATGATTTTAACAAGTTGGATTCATTAATATATATATATATATATATATATATATATATATATATATATATATATATATATATATATATATATATATATTATTTTGATTAAATAACCAATCGATGCATAATCTTCACTTTACAGTACAAAGTAATGACACATATGGATACCTGGGCAGTGCACTATACCTTCACTTGAATGTTGAAAATATCCTGAACAGTTCAGATTTTCTGTTGAAAAAGGACACCACTTTGGTATTTAAGGTTAATAAAGCTGTCAGTCAATTTTATCAAGAGTACAGAAACAGAACTGTAATCTATCCAAATGGAACCATCATATTCAATGAAGCCCGGGCTACCGATTCAGGACATTACATTGTGGAGATGTTTGACGAATCCGGTACGATGTTACACAAAGCGGCTCATAGTGTAATCATTATTGGTAAGTTGTTATTTACACACATTCTCAACTGTTTACATTTTCATAACAGGGTAAGTTAAAATGTCAAATATTCTTCCTAAATTATTTATGTTGAGTAAATGGTAATGAACTAGAAAAAAAAAGTTTTGCATATTTATATTATGAAGACAACATAACTTCCTTAAATGTAAGTTGAAATCCAAAAAGTATTTCTATACTTCAAACTGATGAAAGTGTTAAAAAAAGACAGTAAACAAACTCAGCATCCACTTACCAATTTCAGGCCCTACAGTAAGCATTTTTTACTCTATTTTGGTTGTATGTATATATTAAAACATCTCTCTCTCTCTCTGTCTCTCTCTCTCTCTCTCTCATGTTCACATTGTTATATAGAAAGTGTTGTAGAAGGAGTGTTGGGGAGCTCAGCGCTTTTTCACCTGAAAAACAAGACACATGGCACTGAAATGAAATGGAACAAAGGCGGCGCTGTTGTGGCTTCATTAATTAAGGGTAAACCTCGTTACTCTGGCTACTATGAAAACAGAGCACAGATCTTTGAGAATGGAACATTAAGGCTGCACAAGATTCAGGAGAACGATTTGGGGATTTACACAGTGAATGTGACTGATAAAGATGGAAACAACGCTTACACAGAATATGCTGAATTACTCATAAGTAGTAAGGTTTTTTATATATTTTTTATACCATTCTACAGCATCTATTGTTATAATGTAATGTAATATATATATATATATATATATATATATATATATATATATATATATATATATATATATATATATATATATATATATATATATATATTCAAACACAAAATGTCTTGTTTTCAATCACTCAACAACACCCACAGTACAGCAATGTTCATTAATGATCAACAAAATGAGAATACGTTAAAAAAAAAAAAAAGATGTAAAGCTGGTACATTCGTATCTCAGAGAAACTGGAGAAACGGATAACGACATAGAACGTCTGTGCAGCAGTGAAACACTATGTTTAAAAAAGCGGAACTGTACTGCTGAACCGCGTCTTTCTTAATATTAGCAAGGGTATCCATGTATTATAAAAAAAAAAATAATAGATGGGCCTCTTCAGTGAGTTACAGGAAAACAATTCCATCTCGGGTTTCTGTGACAGTTTATAAACTCGACCTTCAGTCTTGTAATTTATGACGTCACATAAACCCTCAATGAAATTATTTTCCTGTAACTCACTGAAGCTCATCTAATATATATATATATATATATATATATATATATATATATATATATATATATATATATATATATATATATATATATATTGAAAGATTCAGGCCAGTGATTTGGTGAAGGGTCCTACACAAACAGCTTTTCATTTCTATGAGGGAATACAATGAATCAGAATACATCCTCAAGATTCCACAAGCAAAGCAGTATGTTCAAAATTCCTTTAAACTCTGTCATTTAAATCGTTACATATGAGTTGCACAATCTCCATCTCATTACCTTTTTCTTTGCTTTAAACAGCAGTTGACAGAGTCTTGGGTATTTTCTATATTTGAACAAAACAAATGTCTTTGACTTGTTTGTCAATAAAATACATTTTTTAATGTTCAATTGAACTAGAGAGGTATGCGTGGGCAAATTGATTTATTATTGTTCTTCTGATTACTGTACCAGTGATACCTGTACAGTAGTTTATATACATATGAAGACTAATTACTGTTCCTGATGTTGTGAGTGTTTGTTAAAACATTAGCAATGTGTGTGTTCAAGGATAGACACATATCTTGTACTGTTCATTTGCAGATATGTCTGTTTGACATGTTTTCAATAGATCCAAGTTTCAAGGAAGCAGTCATTCTTCACATAAACACAGAGCCTGCTATTGGTCATCCTCATAATTGTTACTTTTGTACTTTGCAAATCTTATCATACATTTGCTTTCTATAATTATGCCTGTTAATTCAAACTTACCCTACTCTTTTTTAAACTGCAGACCTAACAGAGTTACCATGTTTATATGGAGCCACGGCCTGCTCAGTGACCTTCTTTAATGAACACATGGATGGTAGAAACATTTCTGATGCAAAATGGAAGAAGGGAGAGAACTCTGTAGCTGAGTTTAAGGGTCCTACCCCTTGTTATTATGAAGAGTATGGAAGCAGGGCAGAGATCTTTATGAATGGGACCCTCAGACTGGATAGGACTCTGAAAACTGATACTGGAAATTACAGCGTGGAGTTTTTTGATAATAAAATAAAACAGAAATGGATAACTCAGTTATTTATCATGGGTAAAGTATTATTTGATATATCAAATATATTACAGCACACTGAAGCCTGGCCTGACACTTGTGTTATCCATACGGAAATAATTTTTATTTTACATATATTAAAAGCAATATATGTTACACTTACATGCCTCTTTTTATTCGTTTAGTTTAGAGGAGGCTGTGTGGTCCAGTGGTTAAAGAAAAGGGCTTGTAACCAGGAAATCCCCGGTTCAAATCCCACCTCAGCCACTGACTCATTGTGTGACCCTGAGCAAGTCACTTAACCTCCTTGTGCTCCATCTTCCAGGTGAGATGTAGTTGTAAGTGACTCTGCAGCTGATGCATAGTTCACTCACCCTAGTCTCTGTAAGTCGCCTTGGATAAAGCCGTCTGCTAAATAAACAAATAATAATAATTTAGTTTTTATGAGTTACATATATGTTCATATATAAATTATATGCAGATTGGTTATGAAATTGGCCTGGTTTTACAGTATTTGTCATATAAGGATTTCATGTGTTAGTATATGTAACATACAGTGCTCTCCATATATGTTTTATATAATCTAAATATATATTTTTTTACAATTTAAATATATGGGATTTTTTTAAAATAATTTAAACATATGCCCTTCATTTGGTGAACGTTTTATACAAATTTCTACATATTTTCGTATATTATCCATTATCTAAGTAAGATAATGGATAACATATATTTTCATGAAAATGTGTTCAAACTGGACATTTAATAAAATATTATTATACATTTAGATTAAAGAAACATAACAATCCAAAATACAGTAAGTGTTCAGCCCAGCACTCGAATATATGTATGGATATTTGATGTGTATCTGTAACATATAAAATGGTTACACTGCATATATTTATATAATATATTGAAAATATATGTTTTTTTCCGCATGGGATAGTAGGGTATCCTTGCTTGTGTATTGCTAATTGTTCCATACTGAACCATACAGTGTTTGTGATGAATATGTATTTATTTATTTATACATGTATTTATTTGTTTCAGATCCAGTGTCCCAGCCTGTGTTGAAATATTCCTGCCTACCCGATGGGGAAGTTCAGTTTTACTGCTCAGTAGAAAATGGGAGTGACCCTGTATTCCAATGGAGTTTAAATGGAAACCCTCTAGATGGAGACAGTGTTAGAAAACATGTGCTAGTTGTGTACAATGATTCTGGAAGTTTAGTTTGCTCTGCTCTAAACCATGTCAGTAAAAAGCAAAGCGACCTTGTTTCATTTACCTGTGCAGGTAAGAAATGTTAAACCAATAGGGGATCTCACTTTGAAGACAGAATATACTGCATATGTAAGCAATAACACACAACACGATTTGCAGAGGTTAAAGCATTACTGCACACCCTGGGTGCGTTGTAAGACACAAGGTGAAGTCATGTGCCTTCAACCACCAATCATAACATTTGAACTCTGTTGTAGATCCAAACTGTAGTGCCTTCCTGCATGGTCATGTGATCACTAACAATCAATCTGAGCGCTTAGTTTGTCCTTGACTTTTTATAGATATATATTGAGACTTGAAAGGTAATTTACATAAGAAGAAGAATCTTAAGATATTTATTTTTCTTACTCTAGTTCCTGCTGAACTGTTTTTTTTTTCAGAATATGAGCCAGTAGTTGGCAGTGTCAAGCTGTAGGAATTTTCTATATTAATACAATCTTTTTTTTTTGTTGTTATACTTGCTTATATTCAGCCCATTCAGGTTGTAATGTGACAGCCAGACTCAGTTCATCGCTTGTATTTTAGCTTGGGCTTAGTTTAATATTGCTATTCTAATGACTGTAGTGGTGATAACTGTAGCTTACATAAAGCAACAATTGCATGTATAGCTGACCATCTTTCGCTATGCAATAATCTGTAATATACAGCCAATTGAGTTGCACATATTCACCTGTTTGATCTTCTAGAAAGATACCAGGTAAGGAGACAGCTCTGGCTGCAGCAAGTAACCCAATGCAAATATAAAGGGAAGAAAAAAACAAGTGTGTATATCTCTCTTTATTCCTCAAATCACCATATGAATGTGAACCGAAGACTGCAGAGCCTTGCACTGTTGTACAAGGCATTGTGTTTTGTTTTACAGGAAGGCGCAGAATGAATTCAGTTATATGGTATGTGGTTGCTGTCATTGTTGGCATTGCAGTATTTGTCTTCATCCCAGCTGTAGCTATGCATAAGCGGAGCAACACCAACCCACAGCCCCAAACAAATTTAAGTAAGACTATACTATTTTTTTTAGTATACATATTAAATGTACGCGTTAGCAAAGCAGACTGATGATTCAATTGTCTAGGAGTGAATGTATTGCTGTATGTAAAGCATCAGGTCAGTTTTATAACATTGACACTTGTGGATTGAATTCTGTATTATCAGGCTTTGTATTGATTTTTTTTTTCAGTGCTTTTAACTCCAGTCCCACAACAAGAAGATGAAATGCCTGATCACCCAAGCCCCCCAGAAGACAGAGTGTGCACCACGGCCACTGGACTCTCAACCTTCACATATTAGAGATTCACACTGAATGACACTTTTATACATGCATTTGTTTTCATTTTGAAATGTAATGTAATTATCTTTTTAATGTTGTTAATGTGTTCGATAAACATTGGATGGGAGAAAAACCCTCACATGTAAATATGGGCTTATTTTGGTGATTTATTTTTTGTAAATAGCTTATTTATTTGGCACCAGTACTTATTTACTCCCATATTCTACAGTATAAATGTGCATAATTATTCCACCGACTACATCAATGTGTTTATTTGACATTAGTGTTGTAAAATGTGTGTGTTTACTGAACCCACAACAAGGTTAACTATGAGCTTTAGATTCCTGATTGGCTGTTAATTTCTATGTGCGGAATGTGTGCAATGCTTATTGGTCAGTTCCCATCTAACATTCCAATTGATTTGACTCTGAACACCTTAAAACACAAGTATCTCAGTACCTGAGAGGTAGCCATCAACAGGAGCCTGTACAAGCCTCATTTCACTTTTTGTGTGCAGAAACCAGCCACAATATTTTAAATATGTATTTTTAAAGCTTTTGTTTAACCTTTTTGTTTTATAATTTGTAAAATAAGTTAAAACTGGCATTTCATCCCTGTATTCAGTTGGTGTGTCATCCATTGTGTTATGAAGGGCAATGTGAAGCCTTGCATCCTTACACATGCTAACAACACAAAGTGAAAAACTGAAATACAATACATTACAAAATTACACTCAAAGGATAAACCATAGTACTTTTTTTAATGCTACCGAGGAACAGAAATACAAAGGGATAGATTATCAAAGCTTCACATTGTTAATAGCAGCTACCAGAAAGTGATAAATGTGTTAGTAATCTTAAGTTGTTTTGTATTTGTTTAAGAATTGTAACTGGTGGTTTATATATTTATGTATTTAATTTAAAAATGACATTTTGCTAATAACAACTTGGGGCAAAAAGCTTTAAAAATATGTCCTTAGATGTATTTTTTTGAGTATTTGATGTTAAAGTAATACTAAAATAATCTAAAATAATGTGAAAAAACAAAGCTCTCATTTTTTAAATACTCAAAATATATGCAATATTAAGAGTTGAACCAAACAAGGAAGAAGCAAATGGCAAGATTATGAACAATTGAACTAATGCCGAGTCCTGTACATGTGCAAAATTATGCAACAGCAGGAGAAATGAGTAAACCAAAATTCACCCAGTTAGATATTTTCTGAGAACCCCAAGGGAGAGAGTGTGGTGCCTCTGAACATGTACTTACAGTGAAGATGCTCGCTGCATTCAGATATCTTTCTGTTTTAAACTGAAGATGAATGTGTGTGTGTTTTGCTCATTCCTTCTAGTACATTGTCTTATTTTCTTATTCTTTTTACAATATTTTTTGTAATTATTTGCTTTTTGATGTGTGAAGCTCTTTGAACCTCTTGGTATGAAAGGCGTTCAACAAATAAAGTTTATTATTATTATTATTATTATTATTATTATTATTATTATTATTATTATTATTATTATTATTTTGTATGTACTTTTTTATGTACCATGTTATCAACTTATATTAGACTGCTTGCAGTAGATTCCTTGTCATCTTATATCTTTCACTCTGAATAAACCACATCATGATTTTGTATGCATGATTGATGTTCCACACTCTTTTTTAAATATATCACACCCTTGTCCAGTTTTGGATTATTTATAGTGGTTATACTGTACTCTGTTCAATAACAAAACAAAAAACACAACATCAAGTTAAATATATTATCATTGCCCAAATCCACTGTCTACCCTTTGGTAAGCTTCAAAGTGTTTTTCATGCAAATTATAGCTAATATTGTAGCTGTTCACTATAAACATATGTTGTTGATCATTACTGGTTTTCAGTGACACTTCATCTGAAATCCATTGTAAACACTATACCCTGCCTCTCCTGTGCAGGCCAGCCTTGCTTCCCCACACAGTACACAGCTTGAACGTGCCACAGCCTGGGTGACTGGAACTTGAAAAACTCAGTTATTGTTAAGTATACAGTTACAGTATTACTATATTGTATATAGATAGAAGTTTTGATTTCCTTTCTTAATTTGAATGCAATGTGCATTGCTCAAAAGCACATTTACCAAACTGGTAATATACGTTTTCCTAAAGAGATTGTCACTTCAAATGGCATTCAAGCAGTTCGGTCTTCTTTCTTTTTTATGATCTCAGCAATCGCTCTGTACAGGTCTGAGTGCTGTTTTTAATGCACGTACTGTGTACAATGCCTCTTGTGGACAGCCTTGTGCACCAATTACCACAAAAGAGAAGCTGAGAGTAAAGACATAGTGAAGCAAAGCAATCCTCAGATAAGAAACACATTTCACAGCAAGAAATATGCATAGTAAACACAAAGGAAACTGTCATTCAAAAAGTACCCCTGTAAACTTGAATAAATAACAGCTTGCCTTGAATGCACAGTTGTGTCATTTGTTTGCCTACAATCTTTCCATTTCTATCAAAGGCCTACAGGGTGTCATTTCCTGTATCACGTCTGGGCTCTGTCTAGTCTGAGAGTCCCATATGCAAATATCTTAGACCTGATTTCGATTTCCATCCATTTATTGAGTTTATTGAGTTGTTTTATTTTGGACTCAATGCATTATACATAAAGATGACATGCACCTGTTTTAGGCCTACATCCTCTCCTAATCCAAACAGAAAGTGAAAGATGGTGATGCGTATTTGTGGTGCCATTTTAGAGGGTTTTAAAATATTGTTATAGTTTATTCCAGCGGTATTTGGCAGTGACCACAGTAGTTAAATGGTTGCCAACAGTAAAAATGATTTTTTTTGCTTTTTTATATTTGTTTCAGTCAATTCTAAATGTGGTGATTTAAATGTATGTATCATTACCTCACAACACATAAATATAATTCTGTATTACAGGGTATGTAGTTGGTTAAAAGAATTGGAACTCATAATGTTTTGTGGTTGCATTTAAGTGGTAGACTTTAGAACAAGATCTAATACATTCTACTTAGTAATAGCACCCAATATTGATTGAAACTAGGGGGTAAATTCCTAATGCGTCAGATTAACTTTGAGGTAACTACTTACTTAGAAAAAGAAGTTGCACGCTTTGTCACTGATGCCTGGTCACTCTTGTTTATTGTAAGGCAACTGTCTTGGTTGCTAAACCCAGAGGACTATGCACCACATTAGCAGGAGTTTTGAAAGGTATGAGTGAAGAAGATAAATAAACTCATGGCTCAGTGTATTTATAGACATGCATAGTATGTACAAACACACACCACACACACACACACACACACATATATATATATATATATATATATATATATATATATATATATATATATATATATATATATATATATATATATATATATATATATATATAATCAAGAATGCATTTGTGCACATCAAAGCTTTTATAAAAAAAAGGTGCTAACCAATATAAGGCACTTTGTACACTAACGAATGTATCTACAAAGTCATAAAACAGTTCTTAGCAATGGTAAACCAACCATCCATGCACACCTCGCTTAATTGTTGATATATTGTGGAGTCGGGACTGGTCGCACACTAAGAAAATCTCTTCTATATTCTTTTTTGAGACATGACCACTGATGTCCTTTTATTAGCTTAAAAACATTTTGATTCAAACAGAACAAAGAAAACCACAAGTGTAGCTATACAACAGTTGCTAATGGGAGAACATATAATATAATATTAAGCAATTAGGAGAGGTATGCATGGATGGGTTACCTGTTTTATGACTGTGGAGACATTCTTTAATATATGTGTGTGTATAAGTTAAATGAACAAGCTAAATTAGCCAGTGCATGCTTCCATTAAAATGTGCCATTCAGTGCTAAACGTAGTGGTATGAACATTCATTAATGAATTTCAGGACGACAGAAATACTACAATCCCTTAAAATGATGCGACTAACCTACAGGCTATGATACCTCTATTTCACAATGCAGAGAGGAGCTAAAATATATAGAATTGTTGAATTAATAGTACGGCTCTCATAATGTGTGACATCCCAAATATTAGCATAGCCCCTCCCATATGACCATAAAATGGCACCCACTGGCACAGCACTTATAAAGTTTGTTGTAAACCCATGCCAAAATAAAAAAGAACAGGTCAAGTGAATTTCTTTTAGGAATTTATGTTTTAAACAGAGCCATGTCAGATACAGTGGACTTTACTGCAACACGTAGCAGTGTGTTTTTTTTTGGTGTGGAGAAATGTATTTGGAAGGCCGTCTTGTAGTGTAAATTAGGGTACACAAAAGAAGAGGAAGCTCTAGGAAAGTGAAGCTTAAGCTTTGAGCTTAAAGCAAACCTCTTGACCACAATCTCCATTTGAGTGTTTCGAAATGTAACAGGGCTTTTGTGGACAGTCATATTAAAAGTATCCCTACATCGTCTTATGTGCTTTTAAACTAATGATTTGTCTGTGAGCTCTTCAAATGCACTATTTTTACTGTTCTTGCAAACTCTGTCAAATTCAGGTAACTTGAGGATAAGGTGACATTACCAATTGGTATTCTAACTACAGAGACCGATACTGTATTAACACATTGTCTCTATTTAAAATATTTAAACCAAGAAAACACTTTTGAGATATCTTGTGTCCAATAATGTATAACAAGGACCCTATATTAGGCCAATAAGTGTCTGCTTTAAGAATTGAAGAGGCAAAGCACCCTTTTGTCTTCTTTGTTTTACATGCTTATTATATTGTATCTTGACTACTGGGATTTTAAATAATGCTTGATGACCAGAGGCAGAAGTTGAATAAGCTGCAAGTTTCCAGTTAAACAGTTATATGCAGCACCACAGAACGCCTAGAAGTGTTTGATGCTTGCACTGCAACACAAAACAAGTACTGTAAGTAAGCAGAAGCAGGTTACAGAAACAGCATCTCAGATGTGTGTGTGTGTGTATATTTATATACTGCAGTTTCGTGTCTGTAAAAGTAGAAACGTATAAAGCCAGAGGAGAGATAAGTAACACAGTTTCTATTTTTAAGTGCAGTGAACATGAACAAAGGGCCAGCTGTTCTCAAGAAAAACCTTTCGCTTGTTTTTCGAACAGTGCTTTGAGGTAAGATCAGTCTTCATCAAAACCGTCCCTGCAATATTATTAAGCAAAAGTATTTTGCACAGGTGAAATGTAAATTTAGTTTGATTATAATACGCTTTTTGTTTTCTGGTCCCTCTGATTTTTTGTTTGTTTGTTGCTCAATATCAGTCATATTAAGTGTGGTTAAGCACGTAAAGGTACATCATTGTAAAAACCACAGCTAACTGTGGTAAAAGACAGACAATTCAGACAATAAGTATGATAAACTTATATCATGGTATACTATTTACATTGAATACTTTGAGGCACATTTTAGGGTAGGTTGGTCACACTGGTACTCGTAGTTCTGGTATTAGTTGGGCTGAAGTGCAAGGGCACTTGCATTTAAATGCCATCAAGAACTACACACCACATTGCATTTGCATGTGAATCTATTTGCAAAGTATTTACACTTGACAGAATGAATTTGACCGATTTCAAATGTATTTAGCCAATGCATTTGAATAATCTATCAAATGCATTTAGCAAGTGTTACTATTGAACCAACTGCAAGTGCAATTAATGATACAACTATTAGTGAGACATTGTTAAAGTAATCGCAGGGTTAATTAAGAACTTACAAGTGTTTGAAGTCATTGCAGAACACATAACTAATTACATGAGCAGGATGATTAAAGAAGTTTGTTATAACAGGTAGTTTGAATTGGTAGAGAAAAGCTTCCATGTTTGCAATTATTGGTGAGGAGTTTCAGTATACAGTATATGCAAATGCATTTGATAGATTGTTCAAATGCATTTGTGAAGTCTCAGCTGCATTCCTATTTGCATTTGTAAGATTAACAAGTGTTTGCATTTAAATGCAATTGAACCCAACTCTGGTTGGGTTTGGTGTACTTGGTTTGTTTTGGGTTTCCTTTTCACCCAGTTCCTGCTGTCAGATGGTTCATATATATGGTTACAGAACATATGGTCATAAATGGTCATGTCACCTAAATTATGAAATTGTTGTGGTCCTGTTGCCCAAACTGCACAAGATTGCAATAGGAGACACTCGACACACAAGTAACCTATGGTATTGGTGTGTCTGATCACGTCTTCATGTGTTTTCTATACATTTTATTGTTTTCTACAATTACACAATTCTCCACTGAACATTTCATACTGTACACGGTTTGAAATCAACATATAGGAATACGGTATTGCTGATTGATTAAAAAAAAAATAATAATAATAATAATAATAATTCTGTACGGTAAGTGTGTAGATTTGACATTTAAAACACAAATTTGACAATTCAGATACATTTAAACAAACTAGAAATTTGCTATTTACATATAGTAGATACACATTGTTATGTTATGTTATGTTATGTTATGTTATGTTATGTTATGTTATGTTATGCTATTCATGTCATACATCTAATACTATAATTATTCTTTAAATAAAAATAAATAAATAAATACACTCTTATTCACAGTTTAAAAAAAAAAAAAAAAAAAGCCTAACAACTGGTGTGGAATGACTTAAGTAACAAAATGACAACATCAATCAATCCTTGATTTCCAGGGCCCCTTGCATGACAAGCCTTCACAACGTGTACATCAAAGATCAAGCTCTGTGATGGCAGACCACAACATTAGATTTACATAGCAGATTTGCAACCCTGCTGTTTTGCTGACTGGGAAACAAGAAGCATGTGTTTATAAAACTTTCTTTTGCTAATAAAAACTAAAAATAAACACATTTTAATTTAGATTTTAAAGAATGCTATTAATTGGTTTATATAAAGATTTGGGTGTCTGGCCAACATAAGTTTTGTAACACTCAAGCCAAATTAACTACTGTTTTTTGTTAGTCTAAAAATCTTAAGTATGTGCTGTTAACTCACAAATGAACAAGGCTAACTTTGGCTACTGTATGTGTATCTATTTACAGGCAATGAGATCCCAGCAGGAAAAGCTTTTCAATTTCTACACTGGTTTAATCTTCATTTCAAAATCTTTCTTGAAGTGTAAATCACACTTTCAACTGTATTTGGTTTTCTTGTCAACTTGTTTTGTCCAGAACAATATTGTTCTCATCTGTTGAAAAAAAAAAAGTTGTTTTGCTTGAAATTTAAGAAATAAATGTACAATTCATACTGGAGCTCAAGAATATTGTATATTGATTAATTTACAGCATGTACAAATTAAAACTTTGTTTTTAACGTCAAACAAACTATTTACGTAGATTTGCATTTGCTCCAGGACAAGTGCTTAAACAACATGTACAAAAGCACATTTTCTAAAAGGAATAAAACCATTTTAATGGTATAAGCAAGCAAGACTTGATCTAGTTGCTGCTGGACGCAGGTATATTCTTGTTCTAAGCTATGCTAGTTTTATACTGTTCACATTTTTGTTTTGTTTTTTCAGAAAATGTTCCATTGCCCTGGACTTCCTAATGATAATTTAAGTAAGACGGTCCTAGATTTGTGCTCATCAGGGTCTGTTAAACCAGAAACCTCAATGGTACAGCAACTTGCCTTTTCCTGATGTGTTCGATATATCCAGCGCTGCCATGGCCCTGGTCTCTCTCATATCGACATACTCTTTTTCTGATGTGTCCAATATATCCAGCGCCACCATGGCCCTGGTCTGTCTCATATCGACATACTCTTTTTCTGAAACAACAGCGAAACAAAACAGCATTTGAGATCTAATACTTTGAACTCAGAACAAGAGAATGGCTGCAAGCTGAATAACATCTCTGCCCCATGGTGTAGCTCCTCATTTCTTCCCTTCTGGTATTATTCCATACCACATATTGCCCTATTAAAGCAATACTGCATAATAGCGTTATTTTTAACAGATAATGAAAACAGATTGAACATTGAATGAAAAACCTCCCTTCAGGTGAAGGAAATTATTCATGTGTACAAATGTCAAATAATTCAAATAATCTTACCATCTTACACAGCTTCCCCAGAACATGTGTATACTATACTGTATAACATCACAAATCCTTATTAAAAATAAATCAATATCACCTTGGATAACCTGCTTTTTTAATTCATGGCCTATGTCTTTTAGGATCTGTTGCCCTCACCTATTCTATAATACATTTTGTGCAATGCTGTTATTATGGTAATTGTACTTTTAGAATGTTATTTCCCATTGCCTTAAACTTATTCACAAAAACATCTATTTCCCTTTCTTTCACTGAATATACCTTACAATTAGTCCGTTTTCAAAGAGAGATACTTGCCTAGGTCTAGTGTGTCTGCATCCAATTCAGAAATCACGACTGAGGAGGAATCCCATTTCTTCAGATTCATTTTGACATATTCCTCTTTAAAATAATTTCAAGAAAAAACATATTTAAAAGATCAAAACAAGCACATAAAGAAAATCTGAGTCTACTTTTAACCAGCACTGTAGCTGAAATGTAAAGATGAGAGTTCTCACATAAAGAGTTAATGGATAACTGGGTAATGACAATTAATACTTTAAAAGATTGCATATACAAAATATATCATTTAAATATCATATAATATCTACATGAGAGTAGATGTTAAAACTTCAGCATGAAGTTTTAACATCTACTCTCATGTAATGGAAATCATAAAAGATTGCATATACAAAATATATCATTTAAAAACCGAATGCAACCTTTGCAGCTTTACCTCTTGACTCCCAGGTGCCATTTTGCACGTTGTACCTTTTATTAAGATCAGACTGGTTTGTTTGTTTTCACTGTAGAAGCTTATCTGTAGAAAGTTTGACGAAGCACACAGGCTCTTTTAATACAGCTCCTCCTCTGGCTTGTGAAATAAACAACTCTCTTCCTGACTTGGTGCTACTTGCCTTCCAGTTCTGTGGCCTTGGTGGATGGGGGACTCTGCCCCATGGTGTAGCTCTTCATTTCTTCCCTTCTGGTATTATTCCATACCACATAATCCCCTATTAAAGCAATAACACATATATTAAACTCAGACTGACCAAAACAGTATTTGTACAATATTTAAAAAATGGCTTATTCAGAATTATTATTATTATTATTATTTCTTAGCAGACGCCCTTATCCAGGGCGACTTACAATCGTAAGCAAATACATTTCAAGTATCACAGTACAAGTAATAATACAATTAAGAGCAATATAAATGCAATGACTTTGGTTCAAGCAAGTACAAGTGTGACAAAATACAATTCAATAATACAGCAGATAAGTGTCAGTGATAGTTACATCAGGATATGATTAAATACAAAATACTACAGATTAAATGTTTGCTAAGGTGATCAATTGGTACGGGAACAATTAATAATAATAATAATAATAATAATAATAATAATAATAATAATAATAATAATAATAATAATAATAATAATAATAATAATAATAATATAAAGTTATTTGCTCTTGAAACTATAATTTTAAAGCCTACATTTAAAAAACATGCAACCTTCATGGACCCTATATTTCTGATTAGAAATGGACTGCAGAAATGCATTATTGCTGTTCTGATGTTGGGCAGACTGCTTGTCCTAAAGGTAATCTAAAGAGGCAATTCAATTGTATAGTCATGGTTATAGAGCAGGCACGCACTGTAACGGAACAAACAGCAGTCAACCAATCATGATTAGTGGATGAACTGCATTGTCTTTCCGTATGTTAAGGGAAAAGTATTGTGTATTATCAATGACAGCCTTCTAGCAATGGTTCGTAAAAAAACAAACCTAGTATACATATTACAACCAAGGGGGAAAATGAAAGAAAAAAAAAACATTAAACATTAAGGTTACTTCTCACCTGTATTTTGGTTTATGGTTTTTAGTTCTTTTAATATAAGCATGAAAATGATTATCACGAAAGTTCCAGCAAGACATACCACTGTTGCTACTCGACCTCCTGTAACCACAAAAAAACAGAAAAAAATGTACAAATTATTTATGTTAACTGTACTGTAGTTTATCTTGACAGCTCTCACTTTGTCATATTTATATTTTCATGTTTTTTCTGATGTTATCTATGTGCAGCAACATAGCAAGGGAGTACTTCAATTCCATGTAATACATGTTGTGGCGGAGTGTCCCGCCCCTATATATATTTGTGCACTGTTTTTGTATTATTGTTTGCGGCGTGGATAAAAGCGCCGCGTCTTTTGTTATTGTTTTTGTATTTTGTATGAGGATGCGTGGCTGATCAGCTACTGATTATTTAAGTAGCTGACAGTCACGCATCCTTACTAAACGCGTGCAGACTGTGGCCGAGGGGTAATAAGATAATTAACAGCTAGTTGACCCCTCGGCCAGAGTATAAGAACCTGCAGCTGTCTGTGCTGCGGGGTTGAGTGTACAGAGGAGAGTACGGGGAGCAGAGAGAGCGAGGAGAAAAAAACTAGATTTAAAAGCAACTGCTAAACAGTATTTGTTTATTCGTTTGGCCCTTGTGCCTTTTTGTTTTGTTGATTGTTTAAATCTTTTATTTTGCTTTGTTTATTAATAAATACGCTGACTGCAGTTGCGTTCAGTTTTCACCCGCCCATCCATTGTTTTGGTTCAGTTACTTCCTGGTCTGTGACGTCACCACACCTCACCACTGCAAGCCATCCTGCCACACATGTATATCCATCTTTTCAAGATTGTTTCTGAAAATCATGCTAAATGTACATCAATTCTAGATCTTCCATACAGCATACATGTAGTGTTTCTTACCTGAGCGACTCCTTTTCTCAACAGCAACAGTGCAGACAAGATCTATAAGAACAGTTTCCTGATCGTTTGTGTTTTTACTTGGCACTTCATTCCAGTGGAAATATACACTGTCCCCCTCCTCTACTGCGCAGACCAGTGCTGCTTCACCAGGCATCACACAGGTAGAGTTTTCCTCAGGCTGGGAGACTGTTTCGGAAAAAGACCATTTGTAATGCAAGACAACGATTTATTCCTATTATTAATGTTGCTGGTTGAGAACTAGATTATTTTAGAAACTCCTCTTTTCTATCTGGACACTTATCACTCTTCCTTAAAAGCACTTTACTTGCTCTTATCTGCTCCCTATTTTACTGCATTTAACCCTGTACTTTAGAGTACTGTAATCTGTCAAGTGTCATTTAATCTGTAGTATTTTGTATTTAATTATATCCTGATGTAACTGTCACTGACACTGTTATCTGCTCCGTTATTGAATCGTATTTTGTCATATACTTGTACTTGCTAGAACCGAAGTGATTGTATTTTATCTTGCTCTTAATTGTATTAATACTTGTACTGTGATTCTTGAAATGTATTTTTGTTTACGACTGTAAGTCGCCCTGGATAAGGGCATCTGCTAAGAAATAAATAATAATAATAATAACAGGGAGAGTACAATGAAGGGACACAGCAAACTACACTGTAATAGTCACAGTACACAAATACAATACAGTGTTTCATCATTTTTTGATGTCTGCTCTCATTGACTGTTATAGAATAACCTAACCTGCAAGGTGACACACTTACTGTAATACAGGTAAGTACAACATGTCACTTATTATTAAGAACGGGCATAATAAAACCTCACCTTGTGTGTGCAGATGGATGCTTTCCTTGAGTATATTTATCCCTTCCTTATTAAACACCTCCAGCAGGTAATGTCCAATGTCATTGTTATTAATCATGGCCAGCTTGAGGGTCCCATTGGGAAACACCTCTGCTCTGTTTTCAAATCCAAAATGAGGCATAAACTTTCCATTTTTAAATTTCGCCAAGTTTTGGCTGTCCTTCTTCCACAACAAATTAGTACAATTCCCATTCGCTAGTTGAAGGAACACAGGGTTCACCCGACACCGAATCACACTTTCTTTACTGTTTTCTCCAACAACTGAAAAAAAAAGAAAAACAGTAATCCCATGACCTTTCTTTATGTTTACTACCTGGGACAGAATGAATTGTTGAAGGGCAGGGTATATTATCCATATACTTGTAATATGTCTATATTCAAACACCTAATGGCGTATATGATAATATACTGAATGGATAAAATCCAAGACAGTGTTGAGGATGTTATACTGTTGAGCAACAGTGTTGTCTCAAAGTACACTTGATGGGTCCTCTAGTTGCAGCTATTTTAGGACAGGTGCTTTGGTCTTTCCTTGTTTTAAAGTCCTGTTTTTAGTAATACATTCAGTTCCACTTCCACTCTGAGTGTGACTTTAACCTAATGTGTCATACTGCCCGGCTCCTGTTGCTGCGGACCCTTTGGGACGTGTTCCTCTGGAGCAGGGTTTCCCAGTCCTGGTCCTGGGGGACCCCTGTGTCTGCTGGTTTTCATTCCAACTGAGTTCTCAATTACTTAACTGAACCC
Source organism: Acipenser oxyrinchus oxyrinchus (assembly GCA_030684275.1). NCBI lineage: Eukaryota > Metazoa > Chordata > Actinopteri > Acipenseriformes > Acipenseridae > Acipenser > Acipenser oxyrinchus. Next base: position 12,506,519 of record CM060268.1, read on the forward strand.
TTAATTGAACTATTCATTAGCTTAATTGAACCTTTTTTAAATTGTTTTCAGCCTTTAAACAGTTGGAGATTTCAAGTTAACTATAGAATTTTATAAGTAACTTGAAATCGGCAACTTTTTAGGAGCTGAGAACAATTACAATTATTAGTTCAATCAAGGGCCAATGCAAAATCCTTTTCTGAGTGTCTGAAGTGAATACTTTATAAGAAAGTCTGTTTTAACTAGAGGGATCTGCAATTGAACCACATGCGCTTTGTCAGGGACATGACAATTGAATACATTTCAAATTTAAATAATGACAATAATAATAAATAATAAATACAAGCTTACTCAATTCCTCTACATGCAAGATCGATTGCATGCAAGATCAGCAATTTACTTTTTTTAGTAAGCAAGCATGAATACATGAAGCATTTTTGTGCTGAACCCTCCAAAATTTCATACTGATTGAGGAAGACAGAGAAACAAATCTGTAGGCAAGACAAACAGTGAGGAATAGCTTAATGATTTCAAGAGCTAATTAAATAAATAAAAACAAATAGAGAACAGCAGACAAGGACACATAGGAAATACACATGAACAGGATATTGGTGCAAGATATCAGCAACAAAAAAATAGTCATCTTGATAACAAACAAACAAAAAAATATACAATATGAGTTCAGGCAGTGTCAGAGAGAGGGACAAAGGGTGTACATACCTCTCTGGATCTCAAAAGGGAAAAGGAGAGCTGAAGCTCAAAAACTAGGACCACATCATCAATTTGCGGCATAAAAGCAAGAAAAGTACATTTCTGATGATGTTACTGAATTTATAGCAGCATTTTTAGACAAAATCTCCTTTTTTGTATATATTTAATGCAGTGGCATTTTTAGACTGCTTTGCTACTGATTAATAACCAGCAAAGACTATAATAAACTGCAAGACTGTCCAGCTACCAACCCCTTTAACCCATTGTTTATCTATTCATACCATGGCTGAAAGGGGGAAAGGGGGGCCCCATTTGTCCACCACATGGCCCACAGAGGGGTAAGGCCAGCTCTACTATATATATATATATATATATATATATATATATATATATATATATATATATATATATATATATATATATATATATTACTAAATATATTATTTTTTAAGTTCAGGAACAAAAAAATATTTACCTTGTGTAAACAGAAAACAAAATGCGATCCATTGTGAAAATCTTTGATTACAGCAAATCATTATTAGGTCCTGTAGAAGTAAAAGATCTTACAAGCAACAAAAGCTTTAAACTGCCTTCTTAAGGATCAGAGCAATCAGTCACTCTGACAACAAGTAACTCTGCTTGGTAATTGTGGCTGAGGGAGTGGTCACAAATGGAACGTTCAGTAATATTACAGGCATTACAAAAGTCTTGTAAAGATCAACAGGTAATTATACATTTGTACTAAACATGAGAAAACTTAAAAGCTTTGAAAAGGTTTATATAATGTATTGGAAAAGAAGGTGCTTTTCAAAACTGTTAAAGATAAAGCTCTAACATGTAAATGGTTATGAAGTACAGGGGATTTAAGATGACTGTCCATATACATGTACTATATAATATTCTTAGTATAACACATTGTTATAACACATATTGTAACAATATGCCATTTATAGCCCCATTTGTAGTAATTTCTCCAATTGATCACCATATACCCGAGCACTGCACCATAAAGCTGGTCAACATGGAGCATTGTTTTGTTTGTTTGTACGTTTGTTTGTTTTTTATTATTTTTGTATGTTATCTGTTATAAATTGTGCTGGGGAGGATGAGCATTAGCAAAAGATTGTCAGCTAATCAAAATACTATTATATCGCCAGTGATCTAGGTTCTGCTATGCTCTGGAACCCAGGTGGTTAAATGCTTTAGAAGTTCAGGATGTTAACGTGGTGGTGCACAGTATCTATTCCTACCACACCAGTTATACAGTAAAGGGAACCCAGCAACAGAGAGCACATCACTTCCCCTTCACTGCATTTCAAACTGATCACTTCACACACAGTAAGAAGTGCAGATAGCATACTGTTTGAATGGGTTCTTTTCCTTCATGGACCTAAAACTTGAATATAGTCAATGCTCAACTGATTACCAGCCTGCTCTCAAAGGCTGTTCAGTATGTTTCACTTTTATAGTCACCTAAGCTATAACTACTGTAAGCAAGACATTTCCTGTTTTAAGAAATTCCTAATAAGACTTTTTCTAGATAATAAATACAAGTAATTATTAAATACAATTTGCAATCCCTTGAAGTAATGTAGTAATTTGTGTTGAATTATCTGTCAAGTTCCCTATAAGGCACGTGTCTGGAGATGTGTTGATTCAGACTGAAATCGAATTTTTGTGAATGGAGTTCTGTGCAAATGCATTGGAGCTGCCCGCATAAAGAAGACATATTCTAAAATAATATATAGAAACATATACTATATATGAGCAACCTGCAGGGTATCCAACCACAGAACCCTTGAGATCTATTATCTCTCTACTTTTTGTCCTTGTTTTCTTCTTATTTAAGGCATTCTTTCTAGTTTGTTTTTTAAATGTTCATCCCCTTGTCATTAATATATTGTGTTGCCCCGAGACAACACCATGCTGTTAAGGCAGGAAAAACAAAGCACAGACAGTTAGGTTCAGTGCTTTGTTACACAGCAAAAATCAAACTAGAAAGTGTATATTAACAGTACATGTATAGGCCTTCATGTTCAATATTTATAAGAAACAAATTAACTACCAAAAAACGGAAAATGAATAATTAGCTTGTAAATGTTTGCTAAGTTATACTGTATCTCTTGGGCAGTAAATCAGTCTGAGCCATCCCTATATTTGTTATTTTAATTGGTGAAGAACTCTAGAAAGCAATTGCGTTCTAGTGAGAAGACATAGATTGCACTTTGAGCACTTAAGAACATAAGAAAAGTTTGGGAACAAGAAAAGCCATTTAGCCCATCAAGGCCTGTCCCTTGTTAGAACCCAATTCTCCCTTCTGGGGGGGGGGTCTAATTTAAAAGCACAGAATCTAGTATTTTTTATGTTTCCAGTGTTTTAGATCCTTTGTGACCTGGTGGGCTATTCCATTACTGAGCTTCCATGTATACCTTCTTGTTCTACTCTATGTGCTAAATTAAGCTAAGTAGTGTCTTAGGTTAACTTTATCTGTACCAGTTATGATTTTATAGACTTCAATCAAGACCCTCCTTTCCCTTCTTTTTTCTAGGCTGAATATATTTAATTATTTTAACCTATCCTCATAGCTCATGTCATGAAGTCCTGGGATCAGCCTAGTTGCCCTTCTCTGTACCTTCTCGAGTGTCTTTTTTGTAGTGAGGTGTCCAAAACTGCACATAGTATTCTAGGTTGGGTCTAACTAGGGCATTGTATAATCTTAGCATAACCTCTCTAGACTTGTATACCATGCTTTTTGCAATATAGCCTAACATTCTATTTGCATTTTAAATTGCCTCACCACACTGGTGAGATACTTTTAATGACAACTCTAGTATAACCGTGAGGTCCTTTTCAAAGTCCTCGTTCCCTATTTCCATCCTGTTCATTTTTCACTTATAACCTCGATTATTATACTAGGATTATACATTTTTGGAGTGCCTTAGCAACCTCATATCTTTTATATTCCCTTCTTTCTATTATTTATTTAAAAGATTATCAGAAGATTATCTATAGAAAGTTTTACATTTGTTTGACGTAGCGTTCAGCAACGCATAGGCAATATGTAGTTTGGAGCAAATCACATTTCAGCAATTAAAATAGAGGGATCAATTAAAAATCTCAGAAGCACACTGAACTATAGCTTGTACTGAAAAACAGGAATGTTTCTTAACTCTTTGACATACCATGCCTTTTACAAGTCCAGCTTCTTGAAGGACGGTCCCACCTCCCCACATTTCATCATAGTTTAACTCTGGTCCTCATTGGATTGTAAAATATGTTGCTTGCTGACAATATCATGCACTGAAACTTAAATGTTATCATCCAGGTGAGAGATTTTGATAACGTTATACTTTGTTGCAACAGCATGCAGTAGTGGGTTATTGTACTGTACTTGCATAGTAACTACTTAGTAACTACAAGTGAATTCATATGAATTAAACAATAACATTGTAATAAGGTTAAACCCCTCATTTAAATATTATAATGTATTAATTGTAATATGAAGCAGCTTTTTTATTTTTTAATAATGTTCTACTAAGATAATAAAGATATAAGCAATGCTGATAAAAAAGTGGTTTATTTTGGAATATTTGACAGTGTTCATTTTCGGCAGCTGGTTTAAAAGCATTACATGTGGTATAACAGTGTTATAGATGTCTTACTGAGTTAGAAGTGAGCAGGGTGTTTGTTATAATGAGGGCTTCTGTTTTTTTGTTTTTTTATTAATTTCATTTTTCAGTGCTTATTTTTACCTAGTAAATAGTAAATACTGTAAAAACCTTTGTATAAGTATTTTCTAGCTATTTTAGGGGGTCCTAAAAAGGGGGGAGCAACTTATACACCGGTGTGACCTATAGGCTTTTTCCTGAAATTGTTGTCTCAAAAGGCGGGTGGGGGGCAACTTATATATCGGTGCGACTTATACCCCATTTTTTACTGTAGTTTTTTTCGGATCTTTCGCTTTTTATATGCTGTATGAAATTACTGTTTTCGGTTACTTTCCAAAATTCTTGAGCACTGTTTTAAGTTTCACGAGCATGTAAATACTCCCCATGGAACTGTAATATTGCTTTAAATCTTGTGAGAAAGAACAATTCTCCGCTCCAGTAATTGTGATCTAATTTTAAACCTCACACTCATGTTACAATCCTCCAATAAAAATGTAGGAATGTGCTGCCAATGAGTAGTTGGGGTGGGTTTAAAGTATTCAGAACAAATCAATGCAATATACTGTATTTTATTTTATTTTTTCACAGGGAAAGGGGTCAAATCAATGAATTGAGCAACCATTTCCAGTGTTTCTCCGGTGTTTATTGGATAGGCACCGATTTCATTTTTTTTTTTTTTGTAACCGAAAAATAGTAGCCCTAGTCATAATCCACCATTGCCACCTAGAGGTGTATGTGAAAGATTTTAAATAAAACATGTGGTAGACAAAGCATGTGGTAATATACATTTATACAGGTCACTAAAGCACTAGTTTAAAAGGGTCATATACAACCATCCGCAGTTCAGATTATTATTATTATTATTATTATTATTTAAACTCAGGCTTATTGTTGCCATCTATGTATTTATTATAGGTCAAAACAAGGGCCAAGTTAAAAACAAAAGTGTTTGCAAATGGCCAAAGTGCAAATGGATCGTAGCTCCCCTTTATGGAAAGTATACAATATGTGAGCATGCATTATAGACTAGTCTATAGACTAGTCTTATTACTTTGCCGTTTTGTTACAAGTGCTTAGTCAGATCTATGATTTTCCAATTTTGTCATTGTCAATTTAATACAAACATTTTATTTTCCCTTTGTGTGTTTAAACATATTTTAAAATTGAGGGGACTCTTAACCTCAAAATATATTATTAATAAGCCACACAGTATTTGGCAGTTTTTTGTTTGTTTTTTGGTAGTGGAAGGATACTGTTTAAAACTGGATGCGTTTGGTAGGAAACTGGGACTGTTCCAATAATACAGGGACTTGTGCCATACTGTAGACTGTGATCAAATAAGGTAATACTATACAGAGATCTGATCCTTTCCATAAATACATTAAAAATATATATTAAGTTCTGTAACTTTCCAGTACAGAATATTACTACAGTAGTAAACAACGGGCAATGTAATCCCTTACTGCTAGTGGCCTAACTGTTAAAGCCGCTATTTTAATTGGGTATAAATAGAAATGTAACCATATTTCAGCTACAGTAAGAGGAAGTGTAAAAATGAACCGGAAAGTTCCATCAAAGCTTTTTGAAATCGCATTTAACCGGGAACTGTAATCACAGTACTCTTTATATTCACATACTGTATATTGTAGTTTTACTTTTGGGAACAATCACTGAGATGTTCTAAGAAGATAGAAGATCTGCAAATCTTTAGAAAAAAGCAGGGAAAGGGTCTTGTCATTATACTGTCTCAATTATCTTAATACTATTATTAAAAACAAAGGTTGTAACCATGTACAACCTACAACAAATAAGTGTGATCACTTTTAAAAGAACATTTGGCCATGTGGGGTCCGGTTCAGATCTTGTTCAGAAGAATAAATCTATTGAGATGTCATAGTCAACCATGCTTAATAAAACCAACTTTAAATTACGATGTGTGACTGCAATGGAGTATTATTTTACAGCAATCAACCTCAGAAAATACAAGAAAAGTACTGTATACAACACACATAAGGAAACACATCTACTTAAATTTAAAAAAAATTAAAATAAAAAAACTTTATTAGTACACCTAATGCAATTGCTTTGCATATTTTAGATGAAAAACTTTACATGTAAAAAGAAAAAAAAAATTAGCAGGGCTAACGCTAATGTCAACTAGAACTGAATAGAAGCTCCTAAACTTAAAGCCAAGCAACTTAAAACAGACTTAACAAAATACACAAAAAAAGGCATCTGCTGGTTTCGGCACAAATGTGCCTTCATTAGGATAGTACATCAAATTCACTCAGGAGTTCTATATTAGTTCCAGTTAACAAGTCAGAAACAGTTTTTCAAACCGCAACTATCACATTAACTTAATTAATGCATATACAAACATTTATCAATCATCCAGAATTAATCACAAATGATCAGCTTCTGGTGATTAAAACAATTTCATAATTAAACCACTAAAATTCTAAAGTGCTAAAATACATACAGGGAAGAACTCTGCTATAGGAAAGGGCTGTAATTCAATTTGATGTGCTATCCTGATGAATGCACATTTGTGCCGAACCCGGTAGAATGCTATGCCTTTTTAAAAAAAATATGATAAAGAAATTATTTCATATTAATATTTTCTGTGCGCTACAAATTTGTTCTTTGCATATGCAAGAAATTGGATGTATGTTTATTCCGCTTGGCAGCACCTAATTGAAGATAATGATATAAACTTTCTGAATAATGCTTTTGTTGGAGAACACCTGTAGCGCAATACGGTTCATTTATATATATACAGTACCGACCAATGCCTTCAATTACATATTTCTTCATTTGTTAATAGCAGCATAAACCACGCTGTCATCCTGTTGTTGATTATTCTTGTCTTTCCCCTTAACTTCATCATAATCCACAGATTCGTCATGATTAGGGTTCTTCTCGCCTTCTTTTATAACAACCTGGGCGTAAACCAGCTCACCGTCCTCTTTAGGCTTGCATTTGGATTTCTTTTTTCCACCTTTTTTAACAACCTGAGTATAAACCTGGTCATCTGTTAAAAAAAAAAAAAACATAGATATAAAAGCAAATAACTTTCATTCTGTAAAAACAAAACAAAACAAAACTTCTGAACGCACTGGTAAAATCTGATCTAACTTCGCTGACCACTGGAAATACTGAGAAAATTTTTTTTTTATGATGAGTGTATAAGAACTGTATGAGAGATGTGAAACATGTGATTTAAATAAGAGCCCAGAATTTCACAAAGGAATGATAGTTTTCTGAAGAGTGGAGTCTTTAAGAGTTGCTGTATTGTTTGTTGGAATCTACCCCTGAAAAAGGCACTGTTTTTGTAGATTGTATCCTCGAACGGTAACACAAAATGATCGAAAGAAAAGCATTTAGGCATATTGTTCAAGCAATACATCGTTAGTTTATACGTTTTCAAATCCTCACCACTCATCCACTCGTTTAGATTAACATGCACATGTATACAAGTGAAAAAGTGACCTGTAGAGATACTTGCCTTGGATTGCTGTGCTTGCAGTCTCTGGTATCATTGTGGATAGGGAAGCTTGCTGTTCATCACTCCTGTTTTGTGTAATCACCGAATGGGCATTCTCTTTATAACAAACAAGAAGAAACTATTATCTTGTGCTTCTCTCTTTTAAAGGAAAACTAAGAATATTTTTTAATGCTTAAGCCTGGAAGATTTGATTCTATCTATATCTGAGGCACAACATGCCTCAAAAGACACATGTGGGTGATGTATAGCACTTTTTTGCAACATGGCAAGAAACCTTCAAATCAGGATGCATTGTTGTGCAAAAAAAAAACAAAAACTCACCCTTCCTTTTTTTATTCTTGCACATGTACAAGAGTGTAAATGAAAGCATGACGATCACAAGAAGAGCACTTCCACCAAGGACATATTTAAGAATATCTGTAAATAAATAAAAATATTGAATGCTTATGCTTGTAATGTTTTTCAATATGTTAATACACTTATTAAGTCTTTCTGTCCTAACTGGTAGATATTGTGTCTGCGCTAAGTATTTACCAAATTGTCAGTTATCAATACTGTATGTTGGTGTGGGTTTGCAGAGGTACATTTAAAGAGAGTAAGACGGAGAAAGAAAAAGGTCTGTACAGGTCAGGTCATAAAAGACACATACAGGGGAGGAATGATGATCACAAAATAGCTTCACCACAAACATATGTCAAGGCACTAGGAAATATGAAATATAACTCCACCTGATTATATACTATAGTAATTTATTAAAAATGGCATGCAGAGGTTTTCGTGAGTTGTGCATGTTTTGTAACGTGTGCAGTAGAGTTATTCTAGTATACTATGGTGTTTTAGATAAGGTACTAGAGTCATGTCACGTTAAACGTACCTCTGCAAACCCACCAACAGACAGTATAAGAGTGAACATTTGATAAATACTGCACAATCACTGTAAACCACATAGCAGGTGAAGCCAGATGAGTGGAATGGTCACAGGTTCACAAAGCTTCTCCACAGCAATGCAAGCAAGATCACAGCCAGTTAAAGACAAAACCAGAAGATCAATAGAGACAACATCATTAAAAAAATATATATCTCAATATTGGAGCACCAGAACTACTGTAAAAACCTTTGTATAAGTCTAGGTATTTTTAGGGGGTCCTAAAAGGGGGGGAGCGACTTGTACCCCAGTGTGACCTATAGGCTTTTTCCTGAAATTGTTGTCTCACAAGGAGGGGGGGACGGGGACGGGACGGGGACGGGGGAAGGGGGCTTATACACCAGTGCGTCTTATACACCGGTTTTTACGGTAGTTGCTGTTTGAAATCTCCTGTGATCTTCATGAATGTTTAAAACTGATGTCTAAAATAGTGTCTGTGATGTGACCTAATGAAACGTATGTGATATGAAATGTCACAAACATCTGTGAACCTTTAGAACAGTACATTTGCTGTGTACCTTCATTTCTATATAATTGCATTGAACTGAATACTTAAATACATTTGAGAATGTAAATCTTAAACATTATCCTTAAGATATTTAGACAGTCAATTGACTTCCAACAGATCTGTAAATGACTAATCCATACAGTAATTGCTACCTAATCAATATTAACTGAAATGAATAAATAAAGAAATAAAGTACCAGCATCCTCTGCATTACTGGCATCACCAGGCTCTGTGGTTAAATTACCAGAGCAATTTGAATAGCAGGTTTGTAGACTGCAAAATGCAATCCCATTTGTATATTTTGTTATTATCATGCTCTTATTGATTAAGACCTGAAAAGCCTCTCCTTCTTTGTCCCCAGATAATTTGATAACCGTCCCATTCTCCAATGTGCAATGGAACTGGGTCTCTAGATTGGGCGTGGATGTCGGATTCATCTTGGGTTCAGAACCTGGTACAGAGAAATAGATTCAAGTTAGTGACAAGCTGTTCTCCGTGCAGGTTCTGCTGAAGAATGGAGTTGGAGGTGACCGTGCAGGCTTTCTGTTTTGGGAACACTGTTGTTTATTATTTCTTGTTATTATTATTTTTTAACCTATTTAAAATTGCTGGTAAAGACACCAAAAATGCATATGCTACTCTGAAAAAGCAAAAATAAATATAGAAAAAAAGCCATTTCATGTGGTGGTGTGGTGCTATTGTTGTGCATCATAATAGGTCTCTATATCAAGTGTCGACCTCTGTTCACTAGAAGGGGAAGCCCAAAGTGTGAGAGTAACTGCATTTTTGAATTGATAAGTCAGAGATCTTATTTAACGTACAAACTTTATTTGGTGAAAGGACATGTAGCCTAGAAGTACTGCCTGTACATACTAAGAACCTGGTGTGCTTTATATAGTTCACAGTTTATGTGATTTACATACAAATGTATCAGTATCTTAACAATCTAATAACTATGTTAGATATTAGTATAGATCATTTCAACAGGCAGAATAATTAGTAGACTTCATAAGCCAAGTAAAATGGTGATGAACCCTCATGGCAAATTAACATGAGACACACCTAACTGGTTGTAGAGATCTAATGCCTTCAATGCTTCATTACAGTATGCAATCCTAACATACCATCGTGTCAGCAGATTGTTTTAAATGATACCTTTCTGTTTGATTTAAAAAATACAGAACTGTGTTATGACCAGAGTTATTTTCTTATTTTATGGCACTATTCAATCCAACGTCCTAAGAAGAGCATTCCCCTACCGTACAAATAATAATGTTCAGCAGAAGATTAGAGCGTGAGACGTTGAAACATAAAATAAAGAAGTGGACACACTATTAAAAATGAAACTGCTGATAAGGTGTGGTGAATAAGTTCATTTCTGCTAAACTGTCTGCTCTACAGTATGAAAAGCAAATTCTCATGTCAATTTAAATACAAGGAGGAAAGACCATTGTATGAATACACACACAAGGCAGGCTAATGCAGATCAATTTAGACGTAACTATACATTATCAGAATAACATGATAAAGATACCAGGAAAGAAGAGTATACCCAGTCCCCTGTGACTTCAGTATGTGAGTTTGTACTGGATACAAGGAGAGGCAGATTTAAACATTAAATCATTTCTTACCTGAGCAGTTTGACTTCACAGAGTCAGTCACTCTGCTCTTCATTGATTTGTTTTTTAGCAATGCAGACAAGATCTCCAGTGACATTTTTCTTCAATATTACAATGTTTTCTTTATCACTGAAATAAGCAAGGCTGGTATTCAGTGGCACTCCATCTAAACTCCAGTTAAGAACATAAGAACATAAGAAAGTTTACAAATGAGAGGAGGCCATTCGGCCCATCTTGCTCGTTTGTTGTTAGTAGCTTATTGATCCCAGAATCTCATCAAGCAGCTTCTTGAAGGATCCCAGGGTGTCAGCTTCAACAACATTACTGGGGAGTTGGTTCCATACCCTCACAATTCTCTGTGTAAAAAAGTGCCTCCTATTCTCTGTTCTGAATGCCCCTTTATCTAATCTCCATTTGTGACCCCTGGTCCTTGTTTCTTTTTTCAGGTCGAAAAAGTCCCCTGGGTCGACATTGTCAATACCTTTAAGAATTTTGAATGCTTGAATCAGATCACCGCCTAGTCTTCTTTGTTCAAAACTGAATAGATTCAATTATTTTAGCCTGTTTGCATACAACATGCCTTTTAAACCTTTAAACCTTCTTTGCACTCTTTCCAGAGCAGCAAAATCCTTTTTGTAACTAGGTGACCAGAACTGAACACAATATTCTAGATGAGGTCTTACTAATGCATTGTAAAGTTTTAACATTACTTCCCTTGATTTAAATTCAACACATATCACAATATATCCGAGCATCTTAAATGAAGCATTATCCCCTTTATCCACTGTGCAGACCAGCATCACCTCCCCATGGGACAGACAGGTGGAATGTACCACAGGCTGGGAGACAGGCTCTGAAAGAGAGTGGCCTGTTTATGTATACATTTTTTAATGGTTTTGTATATCAAAAGTAGGCACACTGTGCTTGAGTCTTAAAAAATAACAAGGTCCTAAAATGTCTACTACCTATACACTGTTTTTAATTTCTTAATAATTGTTGATGTGTCTGATATAGAAACAACAAGGCAGCTCTATATAAAGCAAGGCAAGACAAATAACATGTTTTTTTTTTTCCCTACCTGAGCAGTTTGGTATCACAGAGTCGCTCTGGTTTGTGCTGACTTGGTTTGTAGCAATGCAGACAAGATTACCAGAGACATGCTTCTTCAATATTACAACATATTCTTCATCATTAAAGTAAGCAAGGCTGGGATTCAGCGGCACTCCATCTAAACGCCAGTTAAATGAAGCATTATCCCCTTTATCCACTGTGCAGACCAGCAGCACCTCCCCATGGAACCGACAGGTGGAGTGTACCACAGGCTTAGAGACAGCCTCTGAAAAAGAGGGGCTTTTCAGTTAGGATTTACATCATGTTAAAACACCTCAAACCCACTTCCACCCCAACACAGGGAAAATGCATTTGGCATCAGTGCTGTAGGGTGCCACATTTAAACTGTTTACTTCAACAGGTTTGCATTCCCAATTGTCAGCTTTTACCTTTGTTTTAACCACCTTTCACACAATTATCCTTGATGTAACCAGGCTACATACAGTATTAATGAAGTTAAGATCCATGTAGTATACAATATAATTCCAATGGCAGCTCTTGTTCACATTTAAACAAATCAGGAAATTAATATATCTACTTTTGTTTCTGTTTTCTAGGCATCTACTATATAGCACTTCATGTTAAAACAATAGACGATAATATATCAACCCTGTACTTTTTGATAAATGTTGAAGGAAGTGAAAAGGAAAAATTCCAGAAAATAATAAAAAGATTTGAACAGTAAAACAAAGTATGAAAACTATGAATTGCCTCTATCTGTTGTCACTGCTGAGGTAATATCAGGAGTTTTAAAGGAGTTTATGAGAAGATTTCTGAATAGTAAATGTACCGATTGTTAGCTGGAGTTTAATTCCAGGCTCTATCTCCTCCTTGCTCTCAGTCTTCTGACCACAACACTAATAGCTAAGCATTAATATTTCTTAAAGGGACTATGCCATTTAGTGTGGTACAGTATGTAGATATGATCATTGTTCATCATAATTTAGTATAAAGATGTATTTTTTTGTGATATGCTGTTTTTAGTTATGACTGCATGGGTGTCTACTGTATATCCTTTGGAGATTGCACATGAAAAGCAGTGTGAAACCTGCAAGTTCAGTTGAGGCAGAAGATCGGCATTTGTTCCTCCTACTATAAATATGTTTCCAAGATAAAAACCATGTTAAAGGACTTTGTTTTTATAAAACTTGTAACCATTTGTTATTATTTCTGCTGGTACTTGTCCTATCATATACATACCTGAAAAAGAAGTAATTAAATGAGAATTTGACTTTTTTAAATAACATGTCATACTTTTATGACATAGTTTAAATTTCTCTTAAAACATTAGAAATCAAGGTATTTATCTCTGCACTCGTTTAAGACATGTTTAACTTGAGAAGTGGCAACTCACCTTGAATATAAACCTGCATGCTTCCCTTAAATATGTAAGTACCATCAGTAGTAAACACATCCACAGAGTAATCTCCTGAATTATTTTTCTGAGTCCTGTCCAGTCTCAGGGTTCCATTAGCAAAAATCTCAGCTCTGTTTATATAAGGTTTATTGAAGGCCATGCTGTTATTCTTAAACACACCAATGCGATAGACTCCCCGCTTCCATTGCACCTCAACACTGCTGTTCAAGGTCGTATTTAAGTGCAGATACACAGAGTCCCCCAAGGCTCCATATACAGGCACACTTATATTTTCTGCAGTAACTGAAAAAAATGATATTAAGTAGTTAAGAGTTTCTGTTGTGGTACAATGTGATATGCCAAACACCCATAGCCCTGTACGCAGCACTTTTTAAATTGATTATTACAAAAACACACACACAAATGAACACACAGATTCTTAAACAATTATGAAATAAATTCAGAAGACTTACAAGCCCCTAAACGGGCAGCAGTGTGGAGTAGTGGTTAGGGCTCTGGACTCTTGACTGGAGGGTTGTGGGTTCAATCTGAGGTGGGGGACACTGCTGCTGTACACTTGAGCAAGGTAGTTTATCTAGTTTGCTCCAGTAAAAAAAAACCCAACTGTATAAATGGGTAATTGTATGTAAAAATAATGTGATATCTTGTAACAATTATAAGTTGCCCTTAATAAGGACGTCTACAAAGAAATAAATGAAATGCCTGGGTTGTTTATTTCTGTTTTGGTAACTTGACTGAATGCATTGTTTTCCTTTCTGAAAGGACCATGTTAATGTGATCTGGAGTAAAATTCTTTGAGAAACTAAATCCCCATCTTTAAAAAGTTACCAGGTGGTGTCTGAATGAATAAGAGACAGAATGGCAGCTGTTGTAAACAAAAGGAACGAGAAGACAGCAACTGATCAAGAAAGAAGGGATTTAAAAGATATATGTGCCAGCAGTATTCTTTTTATTGTGTCAGTTACATAATGTGAAAGCAATTTGTTTTTTAACACAATTCATATTCAGCACAATGTACACCCAACTGTACTTAATAACAAAATATTCCATCAGTGGTTTCTATTGTCATACAAAACACAAGAGAACGATAGGTTGCGGATGCAACCCCGGTTCCCTGAAAGAGAAAATAACCATCAAATATGGGATATTGCCGTCAGGCAGTAGCGATTGGCTGAGCTTTTATAGCAAAGCTGCCGATAGGCCTCTGCGCGAGCTGCCACGTAAGCCCGCCCCCCTGGGAGCTTACTATACGCAGCGCGCAGAGACTCACGTCCTCTTTTGCTCTTCAGGCCGTGAAGACCTCTGGAGCGACCACGCAGCTTGATGGTTATTTTCTCTTTCAGGGAACCGGGTTGCATCCGCAACCTATCGCTCCCTTCAAGTCGAAAATAACCATCAAATATGGGAACAGTGTACCCAAGCTGTCGCGAGGAGGATTCTCGGCAGTAGGACAGACTTACGTCATAACGCAACTGTGTAGGGAATACATCTACGCATATGCGGAGCTGCGCCGCAGCCGTCTATGCTCGCAATGACACCTGTCCTAAGGTGGAATAGTCAACACCATGCTGTCAACCACTCTATACGTCCGCATCTTGAGGGATCATAGAGTGTAGTACAGATGCTCGAACAGTGGAGCAGAGGAATCCAGCACGTTCAACCGTAAAACCTCATAAAAGTATGCGGTGTAGCCCAACTGGCTGCAGCGCAAATGTCAGACACCGGCACCCCTCTAAAGAGGGCCCAGGATGTCGCCATACCCCTAGTGGAATGCGCCTTCAACTGCCCTGGTGGCGGAAGGCCTGCAGATTCATAAGCTAATTTAATAGCATCCACTATCCAGTGGGAAAGGCGTTGTTTAGACAACGGCTGACCCAAAGTCCTAGAACCATGGCATATGAACAATTGTTCAGTTTGCCTCACAGCCATTGTACGGTCAATATAACATCTCAATGCCCGCACGGGGCAGAGCCTGTGTAACCGTTCTTCCTCTGGGGAAGAAAAAGGAGGAGGATGGAACGCCATCAACTCGACTGGTTGGTTCATATGAAACGGGGATATGACCTTGGGTAAAAAGGCCGGGTTTGGACGCATGGAGACCTTAGAACCATCTCCTGCGAAACGAGTACGTGAAGAATGCACTGACAGTGCGTGTAACTCGCCCACGCGTTTTGCTGAAACCACTGATAGCAAAAACGCAGTTTTTATAGACACGAGCTTCATGTCCACGCTGTGGAGAGGCTCGAACGGTGCCTTGGTAAGGGCTTCCAGCACCACATCAAGGCTCCATGACGGTTGACTGGTCGTCCTCGGAGGCTGCAAACGTCTTGCGCCTTTTAGGAACTGCGATGCCAGAAAATGGCAACCTGGTGACAAACCGTCAATACGTACATGGCAAGCCGATATGGCGGCTAAGTACACTTTAAGTGTAGAGGGAGATTTCCCCTCATCTAACAGTTTCTGTAGAAACTGTAATATCACTGCCATAGGGCAGGATATTGGGTCATGGCCTTCCGCCAGACACCAACTTTGAAACAACTGCCACTTATACGTATACTGCGACCTAGTAGAGGGTGCTCTAGCACTCTGAATGGTCGAAATAACCGCCGTCGAGAGCCCTAAGGCTGACAGGCGCTCCCGTTCAGGGGCCAAGCCCATAGCTGCATGAGCTTGGGGTTCGGGTGCCATAGCCCTCCTTGGGCTTGGGACAACAGGTCCGCACGCAGAGGGAGCTCCCTCGGCTGACCGTGCAACAACTGCACCAGGCTCGGGAACCATATCCTCCGAGGCCACCGAGGAGCGATTAGAATCACTGTCGCTTGCTCTACCCTGACCTTCTCTAAGAAGGCGGGGAGCATCGGAATCGGTGGAAACGCATATAGGTGCCCTGGCGGCCATTCGTGAGCCAGTGCATCGACTCCTAGGGGGCTGTGGAGATCCTTCACTGAGAACCATAGGGGGCAGTGCGTGGTCTCTTGCGAAGCAAAGAGATCCACCTGGGCCGTGCCGAACCAGTCCCAGATGCGCTCTACCACTTGAGGGTGGAGACGCCATTCGCCAGCAAGAGGGCCTCCTCTGGATAGGAGATCCGCTGCATGGTTGACTCTGCCCGGTAGATGAACCGCACGCAGAGAGGTTAAACGCGGTTGTGCCCATAGCAACATCCGTGCTACCATCCGGTGAAGACCGGGGGACCGCAAGCCGCCTTGGCGGTTGATGTACGCCACAACTGTGGTGTTGTCTGACCGCACTAACACATGCTTGCCTAGAAGCACTGGCAAGAAGTGCCGGAGGGCAAGGTCCACCGCTCTGAGCTCCAGAGCATTGATGTGGGCTGACCTCCAGGGTCCTGACCACACTCCACGGGTCCCTGTCCCGTTCCAGACTGCTCCCCAACTGTGGTTGGAAGCGTCGGTCGTGATGACCTGCCTCCTGAAAATGGGACCCAAGCGTACACCTTGGCGGAGGTTTGATGGAACTTTCCACCAGCGTAGCGCTTCCCAGCAGGCTCGGGATACCCTTAGCCTGCGGTGTTTGTCTCTCCGCGGATGCAACGCGAAGGCATTGAACCAGGCCTGCAGAGGTCTCTGGTGTAGTAAGCCCAAAGGAAGGGCTTGTGAGGCGGCAGCCATCAACCCCAGCATGCGCTGACACAGCTCCATGCTGACTGTCTGTCTCAACCTGAATAGGGAGAGACACCGCTCTAATGAGGCAACTCTTTGTGTCGACAGGGTCGCTTCCATGGACACTGAGTCCAGATGCAGACCCAAGAATTCGGTCTGTTGGCTCGGCACTAGGCGGCTCTTTTCTGAATTGATCTTCAGACCTAGCCGCTGAAGATGGTCTGTAACCATCACTGTGTGCTGTGCCACCTGCTCCTTCGACTGCGCCGCAGACGCAGCCAGTCGTCCAGATAATTTAGCAGTCGGACACCTTGAGCCCGCAAGGGAGCTAGAATGGCATCCATACATTTCGAAAAGGTTCGAGGAGCTAGTGACAGGCCGAATGGAAGGACACAAAACTCGTATACCCTGCTCTGAAATGCGAAACGCAGATACTTCCTGTGACCCGGGCAGATGGGAACGTGAAAGTACGCATCTGTCAGGTCGACGGTGGTGAACCAGTCGCCGTGTCGGACTGACTGAATGATGTGCCTGTGCCTAAGCATCCTGAACGATAACACCCGCAGGTATTTGTTCAGTACACTCAGATCTAAAATAGGACGGAGCCCGCTGTCCTTCTTGGGCACCAGGAAGTATTTGGAATAGAACCCCTGGTCGATCAGAGCAGGGTCTATTTGTTGAATGGCACGCTTGCTGAGCAATGCCTGTATTTCCACATTCAGAGCTGAGGACTGAACCGAGTCCTTCACTGCAGTTACAACCACTCCCCGGAAGGGGGGAGGTTTTAACTGGAACTGAAGGGTGTACCGGTGGATATAGTTTTGTGCACCCAGATGTCGTTGGTGCATTGTTGCCAGAACTGGAGCTGGGAGACAGTGTAGGGGCGGGTTAACAGCTGCCTGGTGTTCTCAGGGCTGTTTAGGCTGGGCTCGTTCACGAGGGGCCTGGCCAGAGCCCCGAGGGCGTGGCCTGCCACCACCTCTAGGGCGCCACCCTCCGCGCTGCGGTCTTGAAAATGCAGGTTGACCGCGCGCTGCTGTGCTCGAGGGAGAGGACTTAGTACCCCCTGGCCGTGGCTGGTGCTGCAGTGGTGGTCTACGCCACTGGTGCTCCTGTTGGCGCCTTGGCTGGAAGGGCTTATGCGGCCACATCTTAGCCATCTGCTGAGATGCCTCCCGGGCCTTAACAGAGCGTTGGAGCATCTCCTCCACCGCTGGGCCAAACGTGTGCCCTGGCGTAATAGGGGCATCTAACAAAGGGGCCTTGTCAGGCTCTTGAACTCTCGCCTGCGAGAGCCAGAGCTGCCTTCTGGCGACCACCAGGGAAGCAATGCTCCTGCCTTGAGCCCGTGCGTTCAACTGGGCTATTTTGACCAGGAGTTGTGCGACCAGCGCCAATTCCGCCCTCAGAGATGCCGATGGGTGCTCTGGGAGATCCTTCACCAGGGACGCCTGGTAAACTGAGAGGAGGCTGGCCACGTTGGACAACCGAACTGCCTCTGTAGCCGCTAAGTAGCCCTTTTTCAAATGGATCTCAGTGGTCCTGCACTGCTTGTTAGGACAAGCAGGGTCCTTAACCAGACCCGAAAGTGTCGGGGTCTTAACCAGGGCTGCAAAAGCAGCATCGACCGGTGGAAAAGACGCCAGACCAGCCTCACTCGCTCCCTGCATGGCAAACGCGGAGGCCTTCCGCGAAGTTGCCGGTGAAGAAGCAGGGGCCCCCCAGGTGGACTGTACCTCCTTGATGAAATCAGGGAAGGCAGGGAGCCCTAGGCAGTGGAGACCGTGCCGATGGCGACTCAAACAGCGACCGCCGAGGTAATTCCACGGCTGGCCACTCAAGTCCCAGGTGACGAGTTGCCCGCCCACCAACCACCACAATGGATCACTGGTGTCCAGCACCTCCGAGTCAATGTCCTGCTCGGAATGCTGGGATGCCAGGTCAGTTTCCACACTGTCCTCCTCAAGGAGAGGCTCCCCTTCAGAAGCATCCCTGGAAATGGCATCTACATCCCATACCCCTTGGGGTTGTTGAATAACAGGGACGGCCAGAGGCTGTGGCTGAAGCGCCGGCTGACTGGCAAGTGGTTCGGCCGGTGGTGCCCTGCTGGTAAGGGACATCAGCAACGATTGCTGGCCCATCATGACATCCATAAACTGGGACATCTTGGATGTGAGCTCTGCCACACCTGACCTGTCCCTATAGCGCCTGTCCCGCCCAGGAGAACGGGAGCGTCCCCTACGGCGGGGTGACAGGGAGCGAGACCGTGACCGACGGGAACGTTCCCTGCGAGGGGAGGAGCCTCGGGGCCGAATAGACGGGCTATGAGAACGCTCCCGGGCATGTTTACGGTCTGGAGACCTTTGGCCAGCTGTAAGCTGAGAAGGGCTGCTGGATACCCGCAGTGTGACGGGCGGAGTCGCCGTGGATGACGGCGGGGCAGACAGGGTGTAAGAAGACCCTGAGGAAGGGGAATGACCACCCACCACTTTCCTCGCCCTCTGGCGAAGAGTGCGCTGTTGAAAATTAGCGCAATCTGCGCAAAACAATCTGTCTGCTAAGGCAGACGCGGCGTGCTCTGGTCCCAGGCACGCTACACAGTCGTCGTGGGGATCACTCGCTGGCAATTTTGCCTGGCAGGTGACGCAACGGTGGAACCCGGACATGGTTGCCACTGTTGTAAAGGCGTCGATGCACCAAAGCGTCAAGCGTCGAGGTGCGTGCCCCGAGCGTCGAGGCGCCGAAGCACCGAGCGTCGAGGTGCGTGCACCGAAGCGTTGAGGCGTCGACGCGACCGAAGCGCCGAGCGCCGGCGCCGAGCGTCGAGTGCGTCGCCGGCGCCGACGCGCCGAGCGTCGAGCGCCGAGCGCCGGCGCCCGGCGTCGAGCGCCGAGGTGCGTGCACCGAGCGCCGAGGCGCCGACGCACCGAGCGCCGAGCGCCGAGCGTCGAGCGTCGAGTGCGTGCACCGGCGTCAAGCGTCGGCGCACGGCGTCGGCGTCGAGGTGCGTGCACCGAGCGTCAAGCGTCGACGCACCGGCGTCGAGCGCCCGGCGTCGAGCGTCGAGGTGCGTGCACCGAGCGCCGAGCGTCGACGCACCGAGCGCCGAGCGCCCGGCGTCGAGCGTCGAGGTGCGTGCACCGGCGTCGAGCGCCGACGCACCAGCGTCAGCGCCGAGCGCCGGCGCCGAGGTGCGTGCACCGAAGCGCCGACGCGCCAGCGTCGAAGCACTGAGCGTCAAGCGCCTAAGCGTCGGCGCTAAGCACCGAGTGCGTGCTCGTCAACACAGAGTCCCAAGCGCAGAAGCGCTGCACCAGCGCCGGCGCTGCACCAAGCGCCGAGGCGCTGACACCACGCGGAGTGCGAGTACCAAGCGTAGACACGCTAGCACGAGACGCCTGAGCGTCAGCTGACCCGCAGAGCGGAGACGCTAGTGCTGGTACAGTGTCTGGTGCTGTATATACTTACCTAGGTGCTAGGGCATATTGTGCTTTTGGTGGTCGTCTTCCCAATGGTGAAAAAAGGGTTTTTTTTTTTTTTTTGTTTTTTTTTTGTGTGTTGTGTGGGACGCTGCAGCAACACTATGTGCTTAGGGACTGTACGCGTACAGTTACCACGCGGTAGGGATGGAGCACACCGCAGTGGAGGAATATATAGAGGCTGCAGAGCAGGCTCTACACACACGTGGTCTAGCCAGGCAAGACCGAGGCTGCAATGTGCGCGTGGCCAAAGGCCAACGCAACGCGCGTCCTAACAAATATATATACAAATATACACAACAATATAAAATATACACAAAACCCAAAAAACACACGATAACAATTACAAGTAATTAAGGAAAGGAAAGACGGAGACCACGAGTAATACAGAAACGCGATGCAAGCAAAGCGTGAAGGAATATAATGTAATATAATATATATATACAATTATAACCCAAATATCAATAATCAAATAATCACAACTGAAATAAACTCGGAGAAGGGGAAAAACCAGCTTCTCAAGCCTAAGCTTAATGAGTACAGACAGTTGCGCTCTAAGTACCTACCGCTACCAAGGCTGAAGACAAAGAGGACGTGAGTCTCTGCGCTGCGTATAGTAAGCTCCCAGGGGGCGGGCTTACGTGGCAGCTCGCGCAGAGGCCTATCGGCAGCTTTGCTATAAAAGCTCAGCCAATCGCTACTGCCTGACGGCAATATCCCATATTTGATGGTTATTTTCGACTTGAAAGGGAACTAGCTAAAACACAGTGTATGTGACTTATATTTAGACCTGTATAGGCACTTTACTGACAGAATGAAAATTTCATGATTGATATAACAATGTATTTATTTATTTATTTTCTAGAAAAGCTGACGTCTGGCAACAGAACATTTCTAATCTTATCAATGAGTGGTAATAACCCAACTGAGCATATAACAGTACTGTTAAACTGTGAAGTTCATTGTCTGAAGTGATCTGTATTTGATTGTCTTTTCAAAGATCCGCAGCACTGATGTTGACTTGAACAGCTTTCTGCTAAAATACACCTGAAGATAACTAACAGTACAATAGAAGAGACAACAAACCTTCTGTGAGCTTCAAGGTCTAACAACCAAGGAATAAAAGCATACCCTACATAGCATAACACACTCCCCCAACTGTTTTGCATTAGTTAATCTGTAATTACTCGTATGGATACATAGTAATTGGACATTAAATGACGAATTACGTTTTTTTTAAAATTATTTATCGATTACTGATGATGTGTTTATCAAACCAACACTTGCACTGCTTGCATTTACATCCCCCTAAATCACTAACTGGATTGGAGACATTGCCTCACTTTTTTATTTCTGCCTGCTTTTAAGTAAATCAGTGTTATTTGTAAAACCTTTCCCAACTGCTTATAAAAACAGTCCTGAAAAATATGGTTTTAATTTGTTTGATGAAGACTGCTGTATTTAAATAATACAAAGGCAAATCTTTGAATGCTTAAAATAGGAATAAAATAGGAATACCATGAGCTCACATATGTAATTGCATATTTAACTTATTTTAGTCTGTTTCAAAACACATTAAGTAAATATTAAAAAAATGCTTACCATAAGCAATTAAAGGAAAAGCCAAGATGAGCCCAAAAGGAATGCATTCCTTAAGTTTTGCCATTGCCATTAACAGTTTTCTTTATTTGAATGGTTGGTTTTCCTTATCAACCACCCCAAAGCCACTCTTTGTTTCCACTAAACCTAGATAAAAAGGAACAAGACACAGATCTTTTTATAACCTTACATTGGCTTGTGTCTTTCAGTAGCTTCTCAAAACATACGTCAGAGAAATAATGTTGAAACCAAGCTCAGCTTACCACCAAGCACTCAACATTATTTTACTTCCTCATCTTCCCATTTTGCAAAAACACCCCTGGTGTCTTCTACTAATTCCAGGGTACCACTGCTTTCTCGTTTAAATCATGTGCACATATAAATATGGTTTGAGCAAAGAAAACAGAAATGCATGAGGAAATGAAACAATACTTTGTATTTTTATTTTTTTAAATAAGAATTCCTTTTTAAATATGTTTAAATTGCACCACAGTTTCCAGGAAAATATGAAAAAAACTAAGATCATTTCCAACAAATACATTCAAGGTGGTTCAGTGTTTCCTGTCACCTTTGCAGAATCCTGTTTTGTAAGGTGAAATGAAGAACAAATGCTGCACAGCACCCTTCTGCATTGCTAGTAAATGAATAATATTTCAGGTACTACTGCACTTGAAGACAGATTGCTCATTACAATTATCAGTTTATCAGATATCTCAATAGTTTAGAGAGATATTTAGTGCCCTCATTCACCCTGAATTCCTAGAACATATCCAGAACACAACGTCATAGCTTACACTTTTAAAGCTAGGCTCTGACTCCAGCCTCCTTTGAATGTGGCCTGTCTTTATAATTTTGAAATAATAATAAAACATGAGATTCTTATGGTACAGTACCTAATCAGGCTGTCTGAAGTGGCTGTATTATTTTAATTTTCCTTCCAACTCACTCACAGATTCCGCTGCTGACGCACTGAAGCAGGTGGTAATGCAAACACTGACTTTTTAGTTAGTTATTTGTATAAATGTAGGGGCTGTTTGTGTGTAACCAGGCCTAAAACTATCCATTAAAAAAACAGCAAGCCCATTACTACATGTTACTACTCCTGAATGTGAAATGCTTGCCACTGTCTGAAGCTGTGTCTGTATCTGCTGCTCTAACTGCATGTGGTGAACTTTACTCCTCTGAAAATTTCATTCTCCCTTTTTCTCATTTTCTACCAAATCATCTCCAAGTATATCCCTGTTTGCAAATATTTAAAGAGACTTTAATGTGTGAAGTCTCCACACTTTACAACCAGTGACAAGATTTCTTAACCTTAAATATCTATGATAGATAGTTATCTCTGGAAACTGACATTATTCAACTTGTACTTGAAATTGTATTTTTATTGGATTTTAAAAAATCTATTTATGTATTTATAATTATAGTAAATTCGAAGAAAAAAAAACTGAGATGTCGCTTTATTGGAAAATGGCACTAGGGTTTTATATACCCCAGAAGCTCAATAGTTTGATCTAACAGGGCCCTCTGCTGATTCAGTTGCTTTAGTTGCTTTAGGATCATTGATTAAGACAAATGAAACGTTGCTGTACCTTTTCTTACATAACTGAACCGTATGTGCATAGATCTATAATTAACCCAGCCCATGACTACAGTTAAGAGGGGTTTTAATAAGAATGCTGAGGTGATTCTTGACCCCTTTGAAAAAATGAGACTAAAAACTACAGTCAGGTAACTACAGTCTTCAGGAAACTCAATATTTATTTATAACACGGCAACCACAGTCAAAATAAATAGTGATTCGTAAGTACTGATTTGTCTAACTACAACCTGAGCCTTTTAGCTATAGTTTAAAAATATAATACATTTCAATAATATAACATGCGGGGTCTGCTAGCATTGAGAATTGAAACAAGCTGGGTCTGAAGGCCAGTAGATTCTTAAAGTAGGTCTGCTAAACCACAGACACTCAGCTACATGCTACCCTAGCTGTCTCTTGACACTTTCATAACAGGCGTGGGGTGTCTTCCGGTCTTGCAGCATTAAAAAAGGGTTAGCAATACAAGATTTTAATGGGCTCTCCAGAAGCCCACATGCCTCTCTGTTCTGAGATAAATCCCCTCCTTTGCCTCAGATTGCTGAACTGTTACTATGGCAAGATGCCTTTGCCACACATGCAGTAGAAGATTTAAACCCTGCAGCTGTACTTCAGAAGAACCTGTGTCACTCTGCCAAAGAGCCAGGCTTGTTGGCATATGAGGTTTTCACCTCCTCTCACTGGCAGTGCTCAGAAGCTGTATGGGCAGTTACATGCATATGAGGTTTTCACCTCCTCTCACTGGCAGAGGTAAGAAGCTGTATGGGCAGTTACACACATATGAGGTTTTCACCTCCTCTCACTGGCAGTGGTCAGAAGCTGTATGGGCAGTTACATTGCCCCACTTGCATTTTTTGATGTCAGATGGAGAAATAACTGCATTCAAAGTTCATTCAAAGTGGTACCAATCACCCAGAACCCCATTTTGTAGGGGAAATTAAGAACAAACGCACCACTCAAAAGCTATGATGTGATCTATATTATTTAATAGATTAATGCAGCTATAGTATTGAACATGCTGCATATACAGTAGCAAAAAGTATTTTACCAAATGCCAGTGAGCCTGAAAATGGTTTACTGAGGAATGATTGCAGATTAATTATAACTGATTACAGATTACAAAGGCACCTTTTAATTGTGGTACACAAACAATACAAATGTATAATTATTTGCAATAATACAGTAAGGGGAAATACAGAGATACAGCAGTCAACAGTAATCACACATTCATTAACAATGGGCAGTAAAAAAGCAAAATAAACTTTATAAAACATTAAGTAGATGTTTAACTTACATTTAACTAACATGCACTGAAAACAATGCCATAATACTTAAACAATGTATAGCATCAATATAAAAAGCCAATGCTATTGAAAAATCAGCTTAACTACTCTGATCCAATGTGGAAGTGGTTATAGATTAAATTCACAGCTTACAATACTATTTACAATAGTTACAATAGCTTTCTTAGATTTCAGCAATAATATATTCTAAATTGATTGCTGTCCAATTTATGAACTTACTAGAAAATAAAAAATGATATTGTCCTCAGGAACTCCTATCAACAACAACAAAAAAAAAAAGGTTTTTGTTTTTATAACGATGCACAGGATGACATCCAAGATAAGGGCCTGGAATGTTGAAAAATCCTTAAAGGTGATTGGTTGATTTCTCATGCATGATTTATAATGCATAACACAGGCAATGTAATTCCTACAGGGTAAGTTACAGCTCATTATTGTATGTTATTTCTATTATCATTATTTGTATTGTTTTATTTTATGTAGGTATTAAAGTGTGTTGTGTTGCGAGAACGAAGGTAAACGGTTATTACTACCAGCTATGTGGTTTGGTCTGCTGTGTTATAGTTTTATAGTTGTCTATATATAAAAATAATAATATATATATATATTAGAGAAACCAACTGCAAAAGCAAAGGCTAATTTTGAAAGAAGAATACAGCTATTGTAAAGGTATTATGTGAGCAAGAAACACCTCATCTCTTCCTGAATTGTAAGCTCAGTCCCGAATGAGAAAAACGTGCATGTGTTCAGATTTGCTCCTCGATGAAATGTTCATTCTCCCTTTTTCTCATTTTCATCTCCAAGGAAGTCCCTGTTTGAAAATACACATTTTCCATACTTTAAAACCAATACCAATATCCCTGAATCCTGTGATACCCATAAGGAATAGTTATCCCTGGCAACTGACATCTGTGTATCTAGCTAGAGAACTGCTTATTCAAAAATTATAGCATTTTATATAAAGACTGTGAGCTATATATGTGGTAATACATGGAGACTGCAGTGCATTTGTCTGTACATCTCACTTACCGTTGTACATACTGTATATCTAGAAAACTGCTTCTGAAATTGAGGGGAAAGGATCCGGGCTTGTATAGAAGCACATGTCTGTCCTCCCATCCATATTTTTCTATCTATCTATCTATCTATCTATCTATCTATCTATCTATCTATCTATCTATCTATCTATCTAGAGTATCTATCTGTACAGCTGTGCAAAAGTCTTAGACATGTTGCATTGTTCTACTCTGATGCATTATGAGCATCAACAATTTACTCAAAGCCTCCACTAGTGTTTTCTACTATTATAACAACCTTGACTTGCATAAAGAAGGAAAAACATTGAGTGAAATAGCTTGCATCACTCGATTTTCAAGGTGTGGTATCCGAAGCATAATTAAGAAACATCATCTATAATTGACAAACAAAGGACTTAAGACCCAAAAAGCCGTCTAACAAGGATGAGCAATACTTGACGATAATATCCTTAAGGAATAGAAAGAAGACAAGCGCTGAATTGACAACAGAACTGGCAGAAGGCACAGGTGTCGTTGTCCATCCATCAACAGTCCAAAGCACCTTTGACCATTGTTCCATAGTCCAATTTCTGTGTTCTTGTGCATATTTTAGCCTTTTAGTCTTGTTCCCCTTTCTTAACAGAGGTATTCTTACTGCAACACATCCTTTAAGTCCTGATTTCAAGAGTGACCTTCATACTGTTGATTTGATGGATAATGACACCTGTGACTTCTGCCAGTTCTGTTGTCAATTCAACGCTTGTCTTCTTTCTATTCCTTAAGGATATTATCTTCAAGTATTGCTCATCCTTGTTAGACAGCTTTTTGGGTGTTCCAGTCCTGGGTTTGTCAATTACAGATGCTGTTTCTCTGTACTTGTTGATAATACTTTGGATACCACACCTTGAAAATCGAGTGATGCAAGCTATTTCACTCAGTGTTTTCCTTCTTTATGTAAGTCAATGTTGTTATAACAGTAGAAAACACTAGTGGAGGCTTTGAGTAAATTGTTGATGCTCATAATTCATAATGCATTAGAGTAGGAAAGTGCAACATGTCTATATATTCATAATGCATAATGCATATATTTATTTATTTATATTTATATATATATATATATATATATATATATATATATATATATATATATATATATATATATATATATATATATATATATAATTACAGATCTATTGTGTTTAAGTAATGATGGAGGATATGGATGATACTCAAATATTATGAAGTGCATTATATTAAAGTACTTTAAAGTATTGTAAAGTTATTCCTCACTCTGTTTTCCTTTACTATTTGATTTCCAGGAATTGCAGTGAAGAGTTATAGGGAAGATGGTGAGGATCACAAAGGCAAGGGAACCATAAACTAATCTCACTTGAATCACTTTATCCTCCCCTAAAAAACAGAGTGAGAGAGAGAAAACCACATAGTTAAAGGCAAAGTTATAGAAAAATGAAAAATAAATCATCACTCATAAAATAGTTATTGTTAAAATGTACAGCACAATTTGTAATAATATTTTGAAAGTACAAAAAAGCATTGGTAAAACTGAATGTAATAGAATTGTAAAAACATTCAGCCAGTTTATATAACACATATTACGGTTAATAATTTTATGAAAAGAATAATTCCAACGCAAGAATGAAATGATACAATATTAGTTTGATACATGGAAAATGTATTGCATAATCCATAAATGCAAATGCAAATACATTCCTTTAAATGTATGTATTTATTTTATTCTTTTCACATGGAAGTATTAAAACTTATGCAATTTCATTAGTTTTGTGTTCCATTTAATTTGATGCTATTTTTTATTAAGTTTTATTTGTTTTCACAAAATAGGTCTTATCCATAACTTGAAACAATGACACTTATGAATTCAAGACTATTTTGTCTATAGATGTAAAACAGGGGTGTCCAATCACAGTCCTGGAGGGCCATTCCACTCCAGGGTTAACAGGTCAAATGATATAATTAAATGATACAATTGGGTCGTCTTCAGCTGCTATCTGGATAGAATTATCATTGAAGTGACGATATGCATTTATTTGTTCCCACCTCTTCAAAGACAAAACATCAGCAATTTGAGGGATTCTACATTCTGGCTTCCAGAACATGCAAGTTCTAGGAAGTCCAAAAGTGGACATGTAAAAAGTAGCTCCAATAAATTGCTCTTTCATGGTGCACTGCAAATGTGAGTTTATTTTCTTTTGAAGGGCATACAAGTTTGACTGTTCAACAATGTTTTGTATGTCGTCTGTTGTGAGCATATGTCTGAAATACAAATTAGGAGAATGAACTTCATCTACCTGCGGAAGTTTACATTTCCAAAGGGGAGCTGGGTAATGAGTGCAGACACTGTATCTCCAAAGAGGCTTGTCATTAGCCACATAGAATGATGATGGCAGTGACTCTTCATCATCATTTTCAGCTAGGCTCTTTTCACTGCTTTTCTCTTTGCCATTATTTTGCTGTTCAAACAGAATATAAGAATATTCTATTCTTTCCTCATCTGAACTACCATCACTAGCATCACTGCCATCGCTGTTTTCAGGGACTGCTGTAGCAATGCTAATCTGCCTGCCATAAAAATCTTTGGCATCCACCTATAAAAGAGATGATTACAATGTGTATAAAATCAGTGATAGTGTTCATGATATTCACTGAATTTGCATAATGTCATTTATAAATGACACACATGACATCTTATGTCTTCAAATTATCCCTAAAATGCATACTACTCTGGCACAACACTTAAAAAATCACCTAATCAATATTAACTGAAATGAATAAATAAATAAAGTACCAGCATCCTCTGCATTACTGGCATCACCAGGCTCTGTTGTTAAATTACCAAAGCAATTTGAAGAGCAGGTTTGTAGACTGCAAAATGCAATCCCATTTGTATATTTTGTTTTTTCATGCTCTTATTGATTAAGAACTGAAAAGCCTCTCCTTCTTTGTCCCCAGATAATTTGATAACCGTCCCATTCTCCAGGGTGCAATGAAACTGGTCTCTAGATTGGGCGTGGATGTCGGATTCATCTTGGGTTCAGAACCTGGTACAGAGAACTAGATTCAAGTTAGTGACAAGCTGTTCTCCGTGCAGGTTCTGCTGAAGAATGGAGTTGGAGGTGACCGTGCAGGCTTTCTGTTTTGGGAACACTGTTGTTTATTATTTCTTGTTATTATTATTTTTTAACCTATTTAAAATTGCTGGTAAAGACACCAAAAATGCATATGCTGCTCTGAAAAAGCAAAAATAAATATAGAAAAAAAGCCATTTCATGTGGTGGTGCGGTGCTATTGTTGTGTATCATAATAGGTCTCTATATCAAGTGTCGACCTCTGTTCACTGGAAGGGGAAACCCAAAGTGTGAGAGTAACTGCATTTTTGAACTGATAAATCAGAGATCTTATTTAACGTACAAACTTATTTGGTGAAAGGACATGTAGCCTAGAAGTACTGCCTGTACATACTAAGAACCTGGTGGGCTTTATATAGTTCACAGTTTATGTGATTTACATACAAATATATCAGAAGCTTAACAATCTAATAACTATGTTAGATATTAGTATAGATCATTTCAACAGGCAGCACCAGTACAGAATAATTAGCAGACTTCATAAATCAGGTAAAATGGTGATGAACCCTCATGGCAAATTAACAGGAGACACACCTAACTGGTTGTAGAGATCTAATCCCTTCAATGCTTCATTACAGTATGCAATCCTAACATACCATCTTGAGTCAGCAGATTGTTTTAAATTATACCTTTCAGTTTGATTTAAAAAATACCGAACTGTGTTATGATCAGAGTTATTTTCTTATTTCATGGCACTATTCAATCCAACGTCCTAAGAAGAGCATTCCCCTATCGTACAAATATTAGTGTTCAGCAGAAGATTAGAGCGTGAGATGTTGAAACATAAAATAAAGAAGTGGACACACTATTAAAAATGAAACTGCTGATAAGGTGTTGTGGTGAATAAGTTAATTTCTGCAAAACTGTCTGCTCTACATTATGAAAAGCAAATTTTAAAGTCAATTTAAATACAAGGAGAAAAAAACAATTGTATGAATACACAAGGCAGACTAATGCCTTGTGTATTCATAATAGAACAACATGAGAAAGATACCAGGAAAGAAGAGTATACCCAGAGCCCCACGGAGAGGAGCTGCAGGCCACGAAGAAGGGGAGGGAGGTCAGGAGATCAGCTCCCCCCGCAGCAGTTTCGCTGCCGGAAATTGGGTGGCCGGAGCCTCACAGAGGGGAACTGCCGGCCATGAAGAAGGGGGGGGAGGTCAGGAGACCAGCTCCCCCAGCTGCACTTTCGCGGCAGGAGATAGTGTGGCTGAAGCCCCGAAAGAGGGAGCTGTTAGCCACAAAGAAGTGGGGGGTGGAGGACATTCCACCATGGCCACCCCAGAAACACCTTGCTTCCCCCTTTTCCAGGACGTTCTGACTGAGGGGAGGTGGCCGTTGGGGCGTGTGCGTTGCACAAGGGGATGTGTAATAGGACGAGGAGCCCTGTAAAATGTATTTATTTATTTTTAGAACGGGGTCTCCTCCTCCGTCCCTGTGTTATTTTGTATTTCTTTTGTTGTATTATTATCGTTATGATTTATTTTTTATGTATAGGACGGCTCTCGCCGTGTGTTTTGTTATTGTTTCTGTATTTAGTAGTCAACAAGGTGCAAAAGCAGGAGGAGAGGATGAGGTGTATAAAGGCCATTTCCCAGGGCAAGCAGGGAGAATGGATGAGATGGGAGAGTGTGGAACAACGCAAGATTGGCTGGCAAGACCTATGGTCAATGGAACAGAGCAGGATCAGTTTCCTTATAAGGTCAACATATGATGTTCTCCCATCACCACAAAACCTAAACCTCTGGGTAGGAGAGGATCCCTCATGTCCTTTGTGTTCATCACCTGCAACATTAAGGCACATTTTGACAGGATGTAAGGTGGCTCTTAGCCAAGGACGGTTTACTTGGCGCCATGACCAGGTGCTGCGATGTTTGGCCTTAGCATTGGAAGACAAGCGTAACATGACCAATAAGTTGCCACCTGTTCCATCAAAACATTACACACAAAGACAACATTTCTCCGCCCAGGAGAGCAACCACCAAGAAAAGGTGTTAAAACCAATCCTCGCCCAGGACAACTGGAAGCTGCTAGAGACTGGAAAATGCTGGCAGATGTTGGTCAGCGGCTTATTTTTCCACCTGAAATTGCCACCACAAACCTTCGACCAGATATTGTCCTGTGGTCTGGATCAGCACGCCTTGTTCACCTGGTAGAGTTAACAGTGCCATGGGAGGATGCTGTAGATGAGGCGTATGAGAGGAAGAAACTGCGGTATGCTCAACTAGCCACTGAAGCGAACAGCGAGGATGGAGAGTCTGGGTTTACCCAGTGGAAGTGGGATGTCGAGGATTTGTGGCACACTCTACAACCCGGTTTCTCAGAGATGTCGGATTCAATGGCCAAGAGTTGCGTCGCACAGTGAAGAACTTATCTGAAGCAGCAGAGAGGAGCAGCAACTGGCTGTGGTTGAGACGGAAATATTCTGGCTGGGGATCTCAAGCACAATAGAAAGAAAGAAAGGCTGATATACAGGTAAGTAAGCTGGGCTGAGTTGAGTGGGGACGGAGGGGGTGATGCTGGGACGCCAGAATCACCGCCGAAGCTCTCTTGAGGTGTCGTGGGCTAGTCGACTAAACACCGAGGATGGAAGGTGCCCACTTGAAGACCCCAGAGATGTACCCTACTTAGCTCAATCCAGACGGTTGTCATGCTGATGCGCTGGGGAGACCGCACTATGGTTGATCCCCGGAGCCAGCATCGCAGCTGTTGTGTGTGCTGATGCGCTAGGGAGGCAAAATAAGCTGATCCCTGGAGCCAGCATTACACTTCAGCCATCAACACCAGACAGAAGGATATCTACATCATCATATGGAAGGAAGCGCAAATGGATGGAGACACATATGGATCACATTAGTTTACTGTGAAGCTACGTCTTAGTTGGTGCTTATCTTGGCGAGAGCCAAGTTCAAATCAGCATGAAGTTTTAACATCTTCTCTCATGTAATGGAAATCAGTTATTCTATTTAAATGACGGCGAGAGCCGTGCGCCATAGGTTTTGTTTTGTTTTATTTCAAATGTGGTCTGGCAGAGGCGAGATTGGTGCTTGTCCTCTGCCAGGAATAATTTAAAAACCTTGTGCAGACAGTGGCCATCTCCCGAATTAATTAGGTGATTAATTTGTTGCTAATCGGGAGATGGTCCTGCATAAAAGCCTGCAGCTGACTGCCCTCGGTGGTGGGTGTGTTCGGACCCAGAGAAAAATGAAACTAAAGTTAAATCTATAGGGTCAGGGAAGGCGTTTGCTCAGCCTGACCTGGGTTTTGTTTATATGTTGTGTTCGTGATTTTGTTTTGTTTAACCTTTTTTATTTCGCTGTGTGAGCAAGTCTTTTTTGTTAAAACCTTTTATTTATTTTTGTATTTAAATACAATGGCGCCACCGCGTCTTCATTTTGAACTGCAGTAGTGGTGTCAGTTTTGTTTCCTTCCTGCTTCTGGCCTGACGTCACGACTCAGCCACCCTGTCACAGGCCCCTTATGCTGAAACGTGTTAATAAGCCGGAGCACTGTTTGTTGTTTTTGTTTTTTTGTGAGTTGCAGATGAGTAGGAGTCAGGGAGCTGCAGCCAGGGAGCCAGCACAAACCCCAGAGCACCGCTCTCGCCACACAGCTCCAACATCCCCGTTTGCAGAGCACATTTCTGTGCACCATTGGGATTGTTAAGAACTGTTTGTTTTTGTTTGGGACTGAAAACCCGCCGTATACTCCTCGATATCACCTCTTGACTTACCTATACATTGTTTTTAATGTCTTAATAATTGTTGATGTGTCCGTGTCACAAAGACGGCTGTAGTGGGTGACGTCAGACCAGAGCCAGGAAATAAACGACAGAGAGGTGGAGTTTGGTGGAGCTGAGCGAATGGTTTCGCTCAGCATTTAATAAATAAACAGAACACAAAAACAGGACACGGCACTTGAGCCAAAATAAACAGACAAACAAAACGGACTAAACAGACAAACACGGTGAGCAGATTTAACTACTTATCACTTTGACAATGATTACCTCCGTCTCCTATCCCGTTCTCCACTCACCGAACACCCAACCCCGAGTGAGTGAAAACATGCTGCTTTCATGCAGTTGTACCGAGACTCGATTGCTAGTCAATCATTCAACTGGAATCTCGGTACAACTGCACGTGAATTAATTAAAGTGCACTTTCCAGTGTTCACATACTAATACTTTAAATGCACGTGATGTGATGTGCCATCCTCGTGCCTAAATACAAATATACAATTTAACCACTCGTGTTACACAGACCCGTTTATATCCCGTGTACCAATGACTATACACCAACATTAAAACACAACACATAACAGAAAATACATACGGGGCGGGCACTTTGCCACAGTCTGATATAGAAATTACAAGGCAGCTCTATATAAAGCAAGGCAAGACAAATAACATGTTTTATTTCCTACCTGAGCAGTTTCGTATCACAGAGTCACTCTGGTTTGTGCTGACTTGGTTTGTAGCAATGCAGACAAGATTACCAGAGACATGCTTCTTCAATATTACAACATGTTCTTCAACACTAAAGTAAGCAAGGCTGCCACTCAGCGGCACTAGAGCGATTAGAGCTTGAAATGTTGAAACATAAAATAAAAAAGTGGACACACTATTACAAATGAAACTGCTGATAAGGTGTGGTGAATAAGTTCATTTCTGCTAAACTGTCTGCTCTACAGTATGAAAAGCAAATTCTCAAGTCAATTTAAATATAAGGAGAAAAAAAACAATTGTGTGAATACACAAGGCAGACTAATGCTGATACATTTACCTATACATTATCAGAACAACATGAGAAAGCTACCATGAAAGAAGAGTATACCCAGTCCCCTGTGACTTCAGTATGTGAGTTTGTACTGGATACAAGGAGAGGCAGATTTAAACATTAAATCATTTCTTACCTGAGCAGTTTGACTTCACAGAATCACTCTTCTCTTCATTGATTTGGTTTTTAGCAATGCAGACAAGATCTCCAGTGACATTTTTCTTCAATATTACAATGTGTTCTTTATCACTGAAATAAGCAAGGCTGGTATTCAGCGGCACTCCATCTAAACTCCAGTTAAATGAAGCATTATCCCCTTTATCCACTGTGCAGACCAGCAGCACCTCCCCATGGAACAGACAGGTGGAGTGTACTACAGGCTTAGAGACAGGCTCTGAAAGAGAGTGGCCCATTTATGTATACATTTTTTTAATGGTTTTGTTTCAAAAGTAGGCACTGTGCTTGATTCTTAAAAAATAACAAGGTCTTAAAATGTCTACTACCTATACACTGTTTTTAATTTCTTAATAATTGTTGATGTGTCTGATATAGAAACAACAAGGCAGCTCTATATAAAACAAGGCAAGACAAATAGCATGTTTATTTCCTACCTGAGCAGTTTGGTATCACAGAGTTGCTCTGGTTTGTGCTGACTTGGTTTGCAGCAATGCAGACAAGATTACCAGAGACATGCTTCTTCAATATTACAACATGTTCTTCATCACTAAAGTAAGCAAGGCTGGTATTCAGCGGCACTCCATCTAAACTCTAGTTAAATGAAGCATTATCCCCTTTATCCACTGTGCAGACCAGCAGCACCTTCCCATGCGACAGACAGGTGGAGTGTACCACAGGCTGGGAGACAGCCTCTGAAAATAAAGGGCCTTTCAGTTAGTGTTTAAATCATGTTACAACACCTCAAACCCACTTCCACCCCAACACAGGGAAAATGCATTTGGTATCAGTGGTGTAGGGCGCCACATTTAAACTGTTTACTGCAAAAGGTTTGCATTCCCAATTGTCACCTTTTACCTTTGTTTTAACCACCTTTCACACAATTATCCTTGATGTAACCAGGCTACATACAGTATTAATGAAGTTAAGATCCATGTAGTATACAATACAATTCCAATAGCAGCTCTTGTTCACATTTAAACAAATCAGGGAATTAATCTATCTACTTTTGTTTCTGTTTTCTAGGCATCTACTATATAGCACTTCATGTTAAAACAATAGACGATAATATATCAACCCTGTACTTTTTGATAAATGAAAATGAAAAATTCCAGAAAGGAATAAAAGATTTGAACAAAAACAAAACATAAATACTATGAATTGCCTCTATCTGTTTTCACTGCTGAGGTAATATCAGGTTGAGTGAGTGAGATCAGAATACAACAAATCAGGTTTGTCAAATCTCAAAGGAGTTTATGACAAGATTTCTAAATAGCAAATGTATCGATTGTTAGCTGGAGTTTAAATCCAGACTCTATCTCCATGCTCGCAGTCTTCTGACCATAACACTTATTGCTGAGCATTCATACTTTCTTAAAGGGATGATGCCATTTAGCGTGGTACAGTATGCAGATATGATCATTGTACATCATAATTTTGTATAAAGATTTTTTTTTGTTTTATGATATGCTGTTTTAAGTTAGGGCTGCATGGGTGTCTACTGTATATCCTTTGGAAATTGCACATGAAAAGCCGTGTGAAACCTGCAAGTTCAGTTGAGGCAGAAGATCGGCAGTTATTATAAATATATTTCCAAGATAAAAACCATGTTAAAGGACTTTGTTTTATAAAACTTGTAACCATTTGTTATTATTTCTGCTGGTACTTCTCTTATCATATACATACCTGAAAAAGAAGTAATTAAATGAGAATTTGACTTTTTTAAATAACATGTCATACTTTTATGACATAGTTGAAATTTCTCTTAAAACATTAGAAATCAAGGTATTTATCTCTGCACTCGTTTAAGACATGTTTAACGTGAGAAGTGGCAACTCACCTTGAATATAAACCTGCATGTTTCCCTTAAATATGTTAATTCCATCAGTAGTAAACACATCCACAGAGTAATCTCCTGAATCATTTTTCTGAGTCCTGTCCAGTCGGAGGGTTCCATTAGCAAAAATCTCAGCCCTGTTTATATAAGGTTTATTGAAGGCCATGCTGTTATTCTTAAACACACCAATGCGATAGACTCCCTGCTTCCATTGCACCTCAACACTGCTGTTCAAGGTCGTATTTAAGTGCAGATACACAGAGTCCCCCAAGGCTCCATATACAGGCACACTTATATTTTCTGCAGTAACTGAAAAAAATGATATTAAGTAGTTAAGAGTTTCTGTTGTGTTACAATGTGATATGCCAAACACCCATAGCCCTGTACGCAGCACTTTTTAAATTGATTATTACAAAAACACACACACAAATGAACACAGAGATTCTTAAACAATTATGAAATAAATTCAGAAGACTTACAAGCCCCTAAATGGGCAGCAGTGTGGAGTAGTGGTTAGGGCTCTGGACTCTTGACTGGAGGGTTGTGGGTTCAATCTGAGGTGGGGGACACTGCTGCTGTACACTTGAGCAAGGTAGTTTATCTAGTTTGCTCCAGTAAAAAAAAACCCAACTGTATAAATGGGTAATTGTATGTAAAAATAATGTGATATCTTGTAACAATTGTAAGTTGCCCTTAATAAGGACGTCTGCTAAGAAATAAATGAAATACCTGGGTTGTTTATTTCTGTTTTGGTAACTTGACTGAATGCATTGTTTTCCTTTCTGAAAGGACCATGTTAATGTGATCTGGAGTAAAATTCTTTGAGAAACTAAACCCCCATCTTCAGAAAGTTACCAGGTGGTGTCTGAATGAATATGAGAACAGAATGGCAGCTGTTGTAAACAAAAGGAAGGAGAAGACAGCAACTGATCAAGAAAGAAGGGATTTAAAAGATATATGTGCCAGCAGTATTCTTTTTAATGTGTCAGTTACATAATGTGAAAGCAATTTGTTTTTTAACACAATTCATATTCAGCACAATGTACACCCAAATGTACTTAATAACAAAATATTCCATCAGTGGTTTCTATTGTCATACAAAACACAAGAGAACTAGCTAAAACACAGTGTATGTGACTTATATTTAGACCTGTATAGGCACTTTACGGACAGAATGAAAATTTCATGATTGATCTAACAATGTATTTATTTATTTATTTTCTAGAAAAGCTGATGTCTGGCAACAGAACATTTCTAATCTTATCAATGAGTGGTAATAACCCAATTGAACATATAACAGTACTGTTAAACTGTGAAGTTCGTTGTCTGAAGTGATCTGTATTTGATTGTCTTTCCAAAGATCTGCAGCACTGATGTTGACTTGAACAGCTTTCTGCTAAAATACACCTGAAGATAACTAACGGTACAATAGAAGAGACAACAGACTTTCTGTGAGCTTCAAGGTCTAACAAGCAAGGAATAAAAGCATACTCTACATAGCATAACACACTCCCCCAACTGTTTTGCATTAGTTAATCTGTAATTACTTATATGTATACATAGTAATTGGACATTCAATTACAAATTATGTGTTTTTTTTAATTATTTATCTATTACTGATGATGTGTTTATCAAACCAACATGAATTGGAGACATTGCCTCACTTTTTTTTTAATTTCTGCCTGCTTTTAAGTAAATCAGTGCTATTTGTAAAAACCTTTCCCAACTGCTTATAAAAACAGTCCTGAAAAATGTAATTCTAAGTGTGTGATGAAGACTGTTGTATTTAAATAATACAAAGGCATATTTTTGAATATTTGTAAAAAAAAAAAAAAAATAGGAATACCGTGATCTCACATATGTAATTGCATATTTTACTTATTTTAGTCTGTTTCAAAACACATAAAGTAAATATAAAAAATACTTACCATAAGCAATTAAAGGAACAGCCAAGATGAGCCCAAAAGGAATGCATTCCTTAAGTTTTGCCATTGTTCAGACCAAAGCTTTAAACTTTGCTGATGAAAATAGGTACAGTTCTCCTAACTAGGAACTAAAGGAATGTGACCAGCATGAACATCACACTATTATTAACAGTTTTCTTTATTTAAATGGTTGGTTTTCCTTATCAACCACCCCAAAGCCACTCTCTATTTCCACTGAACCTAGAAAAAGAGGAACAAGACACAGCTGTTTTTATAACTTTACATTGGTTTGTGTCTTTGTGACAGGGTGCCCGCCTCATTTCATGTATATGTATTATGTTAATTTGTATTAAAATTATTATTATTGTATTGTGTTTATATGCAGGCGGACGAAAACCATCCGTTATTATTATTTATTGTTTGAGACCGGCAAAGAAAAAGCCGGTCTTATAATGTGTTGTTGGCGTGGATGGGGTTGAATCCCCATCCCGATAAACCGCGTGGGAATGTGTTTGGAGCCTTAATAGGTAATTAAGGCTCCAGCCACAGAATAAAAGGACCCACTCCGGGCTCATGCAGGAGGGTTGAGGAAGACGACGGTAGATTGAGAGCGAATGCGAATGTGAATGTGAATGTGAATGTGAATACTATCCAATTTGTGAGATCTAAAAGGTATTCATTTTTGTAAAATACCGCTAGTGTTTGTGTTTGTTTTGTTTTGGCCAATGCACCCTTTTCTTTTTTGTGTTTTGTTTAAAATATGTTTGTTTTTATTCATTTAATAAATATAGTGCTGCTGCAGATTCAGCCCCGTACCTCTATTTGTTTGTGTACTGCTTCCCTGATCTGACTTCAGCCCTGCAGCCATCTCTGCCACAGTCTTTCAGTAGATTCTCAAAACACACGTCACAGAAATAATGTTGAAACCAAGCTCAGCTTACCACCAACCACTTAACATTATTGTATTTTCTCATCTTCCCATTTTGCAAAAACACCCCTGGTGTCTTCTACTAATTCCAGGGTACCACTGCTTTCTCATTTAAATCATGTGTACATATAAATATGGTTTGAGCAAAGAAAACAGAAATGCATGAGGAAATGAAACAATACTTTGTATTTTTATTTTTTTAAATAAGAATTCCTTTTTAAATATGTTTAAATTGCACCACAGTTTCCAGGAAAATATGAAAAAACTAAGATAATTTCCAACAAATACATTCAAGGTGGTTCAGTGTTTCCTGTCACCTTTGCAGAATCCTGTTTTGTAAGGTGAAATGAAGAACAAATGCTGCACAGCACCCTTCTGCATTGCTAGTAAATGAATAATATTTCAGGTACTACTGCACTTGAAGACAGATTGCTCATTACAATTATCTAGTGATCAGATATCTCGATAGTTTAGAGGGATATTTAGTGCCCTCATTCACCCTGAATTCCTAGATCATATCCAGAACACAACGTCATAGCTTACACTTTTAAAGCTGGGCTCTGACTCCAGCCTCCTTTGAATGTGGCCTGTCTTTATAATTTGAAATAATAATAAAACATGAGATTCTTATGGTACAGTACCTAATCAGGCTGTCTGAAGTGGCTGTATTATTTTCATTTTCCTTCCAACTCACTCATAGATTCTGCTGCTGACGCACTGAAACAGTGACTTTTTAGTTAGTTATTTGTATAAACGTAGGGGCTGTTTGTGTGTAACCAGGCCTAAAACTATCCATTAAAAAAACAGCAAGCCCATTACTACATGTTACTACTCCTGAATGTGAAATGCTTGCCACTGTCTGAAGCTGTGTCTGTATCTGGTGCTCTAACTGCATGTGGTGAACTTTACTCCTCTGAAAATTTCATTCTCCCTTTTTCTCATTTTCTACCAAATCGTCTCCAAGAATATCCCTGTTTTCAAATATTTAAAGAGACTTTAATGTGTGAAGTCTCCACACTTTACAACCAATGACAAGATTTGTTAACCTTAAATATCTATGAGAGATAGTTATCTCAGGAAACTGACATTATTCAGCTTGTTCTTGAAATAGTATTTTTATTAAAAAATCTATTTATGTATTTATAATTATGGTAAATTCGAAGAAAAAAAAACTGAGATGTTGCTTTATTGGAAAATGGCACTAGTGTTTTGTATACCCCGGAACTCAATAGTTTGATCTAACAGGGCCCTCTGCTAATTCAAGAAATTATTACAACCATTTTACAGTTGCTTTAGGATCATTGATTTAGACAAATGAAACGTTACTGTACCTTTTCTTACATAACTGAACTGTATGTGCATAGATCTATAATTAACCCAGCCCATGACTACAGTTAAGAGGGGTTTTAATAAGAATGCTGAGGTGATTCTTGACACTTTTGAAAAAATGAGACAAAAAACTACAGTCAGGTAACTACAGTCTTCAGGAAACTCAGTATTTATTTATAACACGGCAACCACAGTCAAAATAAATAGTGATTCGTAAGTACTGATTTGTCTAGCTACAACCTGAGCCTTTTAGCTATAGTTTAAAAATATAATACATTTCAATAATATAACATGCGGGGTCTGCTAGCATTGAGAATTGAAACAAGCTGGGTCTGAAGGCCAGTAGATTCTTAAAGTAGGTCTGCCAAATCACAGACACTCAGCTACATGCTACCCTAGCTGTCTCTTGACACTTTCATAACAGGCGTGGGGTGTCTTCCGGTCTTGCAGCATTAAAAAAGGGTTAGCAATACAAGATTTTAATGGGCTCTCCAGAAGCCCACATGCCTCTTTGTTCTGAGATAAATCCCCTCCTTTGCCTCAGATTGCTGAACTGTTACTATGGCAAGATGCCTTTGCCACACATGCAGTAGAAGATTTAAACCCTGCAGCTGTACTTCAGAAGAAAGTGTGTCACTCTGCCAAAGAGCCAGGCTTGTTGGCATATGAGGTTTTAACCTCCTCTCACTGGCAGTGCTCAGAAGCTGTATGGGCAGTTACATGCATATGAGGTTTTCACCTCCTCTCACTGGCAGTGGTCAGAAGCTGTATGAGCAGTTACATTGCCCCACTTGCATTTTTTGATGTCAGATGGAGAAATAACTGCATTCAAAGTTCATTCAAAGCGATACCAATCACTTTAACAGAACCCCATTTTGTAGGGGAAATTAAGAACAAACGCACCACTCAAAAGCTATGATGTGATCTATATTATTTAATAGATGAATGCAGCTATAGTATTGAACATGCTGCATATACAGTAGCAAGAAGTATTTTACCAATAGCCAGTGAGCCTGAAAAATGGTTTACTGAGGAATGATTACAGATTAATTATAACTGATTACAGATTACAAAGGCACCTTTTAATTGTGGTACACAAACAATGCAAATGTATAATTATTTGCAATAATACCGTAAGGGGAAATACAGAGATACAGCAGTCAACAGTAATCACACATTCATTAACAGTGAGCAATAAAAAAACAAAATAAACTTTATAAAACATTTAGTAGATGTTTAACTTACATTTAACTCACATGCACTGAAAACAATGCAATAATACTTAAAACATTTATAGCATCAATATAAAAGCCAATAATATTGAAAAATCAGCTAAACTACTCTGATCCAATGTGGAAGTGGTTATAGATTAAATTCATAGCTTACAATACTATTTACAATAATTACAATAGCTTTCTTAGATTTCAGCAATAATATATTCTAAATTGATTGCTGTCAAACTTATGAACTTACTAGAAAATACAAAAATGATATTGTCCTCAGGAACTCCTATCAACAACAACAAAAAAAAGGTTGTTTTGTTTTTAGAACGATGCACAGGATGACATCCAAGATAAGGGCCTGGAATGTTGAAAAATCCTTAAAGGTGATTGGTTGATTTCTCATGCATGATTTATAATGCATAACACAGGTAATGTAATTCCTACAGGGTGAGTTACAGCTCATTATTGTATGTTATTTCTATTATCATTATTTGTATTGTTTTATTTGATGTAGGTATTAAAGTGTGTTGTGTTGCGAGAACGAAGGTAAACGGTTATTACTACCAGCTATCTAGTTTGGTCTGCTGAGTTATAGTTTTATAGTTATCTAATATATATATATATATAGAGAGAAAACAACTGCAAAGGCAAATGCTAATTTTGAAAGAAGAATACAGCTATTGTAATGGTATTATGTGAGCAAGAAACACCTCATCTCTTCCTGAATTGTAAGCTCAGCCCCCAATGAGAAAAACGTGCATGTGTTCAGATTTGCTCCTCGATGAAATGTTCATTCTCCCTTTTTCTCATTTTCATCTCCAAGTAAGTCCCTGTTTGAAAATACACATTTTCCATACTTTAGAACCAATACCAATATCCCTGAATCCTGTGATACCCAGAAGGAATAGTTATCTCTGGCAACTGACATCTGTGTATCTATCTAGAGAACTGCTTATTCAAAAATGATAGCATTTTATTTCAAGACTGTGAGCTATATATGTGTGTACATGCACTGCAGTCTCCGGGCTTGTATGGAAGCACATGTCTGTCCTCCCATCCATATCTATCTATCTATCTATCTATCTACAGTATCTATCTATACAGCTGTGCAAAAGTCTTAGACATGTTGCATTGTTCTACTCTGATGCATTATAAGCATCAACAATTCACTCAAAGCCTCCACTAGTGTTTTTTTACTATTATAACAACCTTGACTTGCATAAAGAAGGAAAAACACTGAGTGAAATAGCTCGCATCACTCGATTTTCAAGGTGTGGTATCCGACGCATAATTAAGAAACAGCATCTGTAATTGACAAACCCAGGACTGGAACACCCAAAAAGCCGTCTAACAAGGATGAGCAATACTTGAAGATAATATTCTTAAGGAATAGAAAGAAGACAAGCATTGAATTGACAACAGAACTGGCAGAAGGCACAGGTGTCATTGTATATCCATCAACAGTCCAAAGCACCTTTGACCATTGTTCCATGGTCCAATTTCTGTGTTCTTGTGCATATTTTAGCCATTTAGTCTTTTTCCCCTTTCTTAACAGAGGTATTCTTACTGCAACACATCCTTTAAGTCCTGATTTCAAGAGTGACCTTCGTACTGTTGATTTGATGGATAATGACACCTGTGCCTTCTGCCAGTTCTGTTGTCAATTCAACGCTTGTCTTCTTTCTATTCCTTAAGGATATTATCTTCAAGTATTGCTCATCCTTGTTAGACAGCTTTTTGGGTGTTCCAGTCCTGGGTTTGTCAATTACAGATGCTGCTTCTCTGTACTTGTTGATTATACTTTGGATACCACACCTTGAAAATCGAGTGATGCAAGCTATTTCACTCAGTGTTTTCCTTCTTTATGTAAGTCAATGTTGTTATATCAGTAGAAAACACTAGTGGAGGCTTTGAGTAAATTGTTGATGCTCATAATTCATAATGCATCAGAGTAGGAAAGTGCAACATGTCTAAGACTTTTGCACACTGGTGTGTGTGTGTGTGTGTGTGTGTGTGTGTGTGTGTATATATATATATATATATATATATATATATATATATATATATATATATATATATATATATATATATATATATATATATACTGACAGCTCTATTGTGTTTAAGTAATGATGGGGGATATGGATGATACTCAAATATTATGAAGTGCATTATATTAAAGTACTGTAAAGTATTGTAAAGTTATTCCTCACTCAGTTTTCCTTTACTATTTGATTTCCAGGAATTGTAGTGAAGAGTTATAGGGAAGATGGTGAGGATCACAAAGGCAAGGGAGCCATAAATTAATCTCACTTGAATCGCTTTATCCTCCCCTAAAAAACATAGTGAGAGAGAGAAAACCACATAAAGGCAAAGTTATAGAAAAATGAAAAATAAATGATCACTCATAAAATAGTTATTGTTAAAATGTACAGAACAATTTGTAATAATAATATTTTGAAAGTACAAAAAAGCATTCTTCTCCTTTGGTAAAACTGAATGTAATAGAATTGTAAAAACATTCAGCCAGTTTATATAACACAGTGGGGTGACAAGCCCTTGTCTTGGTATAGTCTGCGATGAATAGATTTTTTGCTTAACCCTCTATTGCACGAACTATGATTAACTGAAATAAAATTAATCAATTGGTATTTTGACTTCATTGTACCCAATAATTAATTTTATACCTAAATATTACATATTTGAACTGACCTTTTTTTGTGATGAGTGTCATTTATATATGACTATGTGCAACTACGCTTAATAATTTTATTAAAAGAATAATTCCAACACAAGAATGAAATCATACAATATTAGTTTGATACATGGAAAATGTATTGCATAATTCATGAATGCAAATGCAAATACATTCCTTTAAATGTATGTATTTATTTTATTCTTTTCACATGGAAGTATTAAAATTTCATTAATTTTGTGTTCCATTTAATTTGATGCTATTTTTTATTAAGTTTTATTTGTTTTCACAAAATAGGT
The DNA here is from genome assembly GCA_030684275.1 of Acipenser oxyrinchus oxyrinchus. NCBI lineage: Eukaryota > Metazoa > Chordata > Actinopteri > Acipenseriformes > Acipenseridae > Acipenser > Acipenser oxyrinchus. Next base: position 12,550,889 of record CM060268.1, read on the forward strand.
CTTATCCATAACTTGAAACAATGACACTTATGAATTCAAGACTATTTTGTCTATAGATGTAAAACCGTGGTTTCCAATCACAGTCCTGGAGGGCCATTCCACTCCAGGGTTAACAGGTCAAATGATATAATTAAATGATACAATTGGGTCGTCTTCAGCTGCTATCTGGATAGAATTATCATTGAAGTGACGATATGCATTTATTTGTTCCCACCTCTTCAAAGACAAAACATCAGCAATTTGAGGGATTCTACATTCTGGCTTCCAGAACATGCAAGTTCTAGGAAGTCCAAAGTGGACATGTAAAAAGTAGCTCCAATAAATTGCTCTTTCATGGTGCACTGCAAATGTGAGTTTATTTTCTTTTGAAGGGCATACAAGTTTGACTGTTCAACAATGTTTTGTATGTCGTCTGTTGTGAGCATCTGTCTGAAATACAAATTAGGAGAATGCACTTCATCTACCTGCGGAAGTTTACATTTCCAAAGGGGAGCTGGGTAATGAGTGCAGACACTGTATCTCCATAAAGGCTTGTCATTAGCCACATAGAATGATGATGGCAGTGACTCTTCATCATCATTTTCAGCTAGGCTCTCTTCACTGCTTTTCTCTTTTCCATTATTTTGCTGTTCATACAGAACATAGGAATCTTCTATTCTTTCCTCATCTGAACTACCATCACTAGCATCACTGCCATTGCTGTTTTCAGGGACTGCTGTAGCAATGCTAATCTGCCTGCCATAAAAACCTTTGGCATCCACCTATAAAAGAGATGATTACAATGTGTATAAAATCAGTGATAGTGTTCATGATATTCACTGAATTTGCATAATGTCATTTATAAATGACACACATGACATCTTATGTCTTCAAATTATCCCTAAAATGCATACTACTCTGGCACAACACTTAAAAAATCACCTAATCAATATTAACTGAAATGAATAAATAAAGAAATAAAGTACCAGCATCCTCTGCATTACTGGCATCACCAGGCTCTGTGGTTAAATTACCAGAGCAATTTGAAGAGCAGGTTTGTAGACTGCAAAATGCAATCCCATTTATATATTTTGTTATTATCATGCTCTTATTGATTAAGAACTGAAAAGCCTCTCCTTCTTTGTCCCCAGATAATTTGATAACCGTCCCATTCTCCAGGGTGCAATGGAACTGGGTCTCTAGATTGGGCGTGGATGTCGGATTCATCTTGGGTTCAGAACCTGGTACAGAGAAATAGATTCAAGTTAGTGACAAGCTGTTCTCCGTGCAGGTTCTGCTGAAGAATGGAGTTGGAGGTGACTGTGCAGGCTTTCTGTTTTGGGAACACTGTTGTTTATTATTTCTTGTTATTATTATTTTTTAACCTATTTAAAATTGCTGGTAAAGACACCAAAAATGCATATGCTACTCTGAAAAAGCAAAAATAAATATAGAAAAAATGCCCTTTCATGTGGTGGTGCGGTGCTATTGTTGTGTATCATAATAGGTCTCTATATCAAGTGTCGACCTCTGTTCACTGGAAGGGGAAACCCAAAGTGTGAGAGTAACTGCATTTTTGAATTGATAAGTCAGAGATCTTATTTAACGTACAAGCCTTATTTGGTGAAAGGACATGTAGCCTAGAAGTACTGCCTGTACATACTAAGAACCTGGTGGGCTTTATATAGTTCACAGTTTATGTGATTTACATACAAATATATCAGAAGCTTAACAATCTAATAACTATGTTAGATATTAGTATAGATCATTTCAACAGGCAGCACCAGTACAGAATAATTAGCAGACTTCATAAATCAAGTAAAATGGTGATGAACCCTCATCACAAATTAACATGAGACAGTATGTGAGTTTGTATTGGATACAAGGAGAGGCAGATAGTAAACATTAATTTGTTTCTTACCTGAGCCGTTTGACTTCACCGAATCGCTCTTCGCTTCATTGATTTGGTTTTTAGCAATGCAGACAAGATCTCCAGTGACATTTTTCTTCAATATTACAATGTGTTCTTTATAACTAAAATAAGCAAGGCTGGTATTCAGCGGCACTCCATCTAAACTCGAGTTAAATGTAGCATTATCCTCTTTATCCACTGTGCAGACCAGCAGCACCTCCCCATGGGACAGACAGGTGGAGTGTACCACAGGCTGGGAGACAGCCTCTGAAAAAGAGTGGCCCATTTATGTATACTTTTTTTTTAATGGTTTTCTATCTCAAAAGTAGGCACACTGTGCTTGAGTCTTAAAAAATAACAAGGTCCTCAAATGTCTACTACCTATACACTGTTTTTAATTTCTTAATAATTGTTGATGTGTCTGATATAGAAACAACAAGACAGCTCTATATAAAGCAAGGCAAGACAAATAACATGTTTATTTTTTCCTACCTGAGCAGTTTGGTATCACAGAGTCGCTCTGGTTTGTGCTGACTTGGTTTGTAGCAATGCAGACAAGATTACCAGAGACATGCTTCTTCAATATTACAACATGTTCTTCATCACTAAAGTAAGCAAGGCTGGTATTCAGCGGCACTCCATCTAAACTCCAGTTAAATGAAGCATTATCCCCTTTATCCACTGTGCAGACCAGCAGCACCTTCCCATGGGACAGACAGGTGGAGTGTACCACAGGCTGGGAGACAGCCTCTGAAAAAGAGGGGCTTTTCAGTTAGGATTTACATCATGTTAAAAACACCTTAAACCCACTTCCACCCCAACACAGGGAAAATGCATTTGGCATCAGTGCTGTAGGGTGCCACATTTAAACTGTTTACTGCAAAAGGTTTGCATTCCCAATTGTCACCTTTTACCTTTGTTTTAACCACCTTTCACACAATTATCCTTGATGTAACCAGGCTACATACAGTATTAATGAAGTTAAGATCCATGTAGTATACAATACAATTCCAATAGCAGCTCTTGTTCACATTTAAACAAATCAGGGAATTAATCTATCTACTTTTGTTTCTGTTTTCTAGGCATCTACTATATAGCACTTCATGTTAAAACAATAGACGATAATATATCAACCCTGTACTTTTTGATAAATGAAAAGGAAAAATTCCAGAAAGGAATAAAAGATTTGAACAAAAACAAAACATGAAAACTATGAATTGCCTCTATCTGTTTTCACTGCTGAGGTAATATCAGGTTGAGTGAGTGAGATCAGAATACAACAAATCAGGTTTCTCAAATCTCAAAGGAGTTTATGACAAGATTTCTAAATAGCAAATGTATCGATTGTTAGCTGGAGTTTAAATCCAGACTCTATCTCCATGCTCGCAGTCTTCTGACCATAACTCTAATTGCTGAGCATTTATACTTTCTTAAAGGGATGATGCCATTTAGCGTGGTACAGTATGCAGATATGATCAGTGTTCATCATAATTTTGTATAAAGATTTTTTTTTTGTTTTATGATATGCTGTTTTAAGTTAGGGCTGCATGGGTGTCTACTGTATATCCTTTGGAAATTGCACATGAAAAGCCGTGTGAAACCTGCAAGTTCAGTTGAGGCAGAAGATCGGCAGTTATTATAAATATATTTCCAAGATAAAAACCATGTTAAAGGACTTTGTTTTATAAAACTTGTAACCATTTGTTATTATTGCTGCTGGTACTTGTCTTATCATATACATACCTGAAAAAGAAGTAATTAAATGAGAATTTGACTTTTTTAAATAACATGTCATACTTTTATGACATAGTTTAAATTTCTCTTAAAACATTAGAAATCAAGGTATTTATCTCTGCACTCGTTTAAGACATGTTTAACTTGAGAAGTGGCAACTCACCTTGAATATAAACCTGCATGCTTCCCGTAAATATGTAAGTACCATCAGTAGTAAACACATCCACAGAGTAATCTCCTGAATCATTTTTCTGAGTCCTGTCCAGTCTGAGGGTTCCATTAGCAAAAATCTCAGCCCTGTTTATATAAGGATCATTGAAGGCCATGCTGTTATTCTTAAACACACCAATGCGATAGACTCCATGCTTCCATTGCACCTCAACACTGCTGTTCAAGGTCGTATTTAAGTGCAGATACACAGTCTCCCCCAAGGCTCCATATACAGGCACACTTATATTTTCTGTAGTAACTGAAAAAAATGATATTAAGTAGTTAAGAGTTTCTGTTGTGTTACAATGTGATATGCCAAACACCCATAGCCCTGTACGCAGCACTTTTTAAATTGATTATTACAAAAACACACACACAAATGAACACACAGATTATGAAATAAATTCAGAAGACTTACAAGCCCCTAAATGGGCAGCAGTGTGGAGTAGTGGTTAGGGCTCTGGACTCTTGACTAGAGGGTTGTGGGATCAATCCGAGGTGGGGGACAGTGCTGCTGTACACTTAAGCAAGGTAGTTTATCTAGTTTGCTCCAGTAAAAAAAAACCCAACTGTATAAATGGGTAATTGTATGTAAAAAGAATGTGATATCTTGTAACAATTGTAAGTTGCCCTTAATAAGGATGTCTGCTAAGAAATAAATGAAATGCCTGGGTTGTTTATTTCTGTTTTGGTAACTTGACTGAATGCATTGTTTTCCTTTCTGAAAGGACCATGTTAATGTGATCTGGAGTAAAATTCTTTGAGAAACTAAACCCCCATCTTTAGAAAGTTACCAGGTGGTGTCTGAATGAATATGAGAACAGAATGGCAGCTGTTGTAAACAAAAGGAAGGAGAAGACAGCAACTGAGCAAGAAAGAAGGGATTTAAAAGATATATGTGCCAGCAGTATTCTTTTTAATGTGTCAGTTACATAATGTGAAAGCAATTTGTTTTTTAACACAATTCATATTCAGCACAATGTACACCCAACTGTACTTAATAACAAAATATTCCATCAGTGGTTTCTATTGTCATACAAAACACAAGAGAACTAGCTAAAACACAGTGTATGTGACTTATATTTAGACCTGTATAGGCACTTTACTGACAGAATGAAAATTTCATGATTGATATAACAATGTATTTATTTATTTATTTTCTAGAAAAGCTGATGTCTGGCAACAGAACATTTCTAATCTTATCAATGAGTGGTAATAACCCAACTGAGCATATAACAGTACTGTTAAACTGTGAAGTTCATTGCCTGAAGTGATCTGTATTTGATTGTCTTTCCAAAGATCCGCAGCACTGATGTTGACTTGAACAGCTTTCTGCTAAAATACACCTGAAGATAACTAACAGTACAATAGAAGAGACAACAAACCTTCTGTGAGCTTCAAGGTCTAACAACCGAGGAATAAAAGCATACCCTACATAGCATAACACACTCCCCCAACTGTTTTGCATTAGTTAATCTGTAATTACTCGTATGGATACATAGTAATTGGACATTCAATTACAAATTATGTTTTTTTTTAAATTATTTATCTATTACTGATGATGTGTTTATCAAACCAACATGAATTGGAGACATTGCCTCACTTTTTTTTTTATTTCTGCCTGCTTTTAAGTAAATCAGTGCTATTTGTAAAAACCTTTCCCAACTGCTTATAAAAACAGTCCTGAAAAATGTGATTCTAAGTTTGTGATGAAGACTGTTGTATTTAAATAATACAAAGGCAAATTTTTGAATATTTGTAAAAAAAAAAATAAAAAAAAAATAGGAATACCGTGATCTCACATATGTAATTGCATATTTAACTTATTTTAGTCTGTTTCAAAACACATAAAGTAAATATAAAAAATACTTACCATAAGCAATTAAAGGAACAGCCAAGATGAGCCCAAAAGGAATGCATTCCTTAAGTTTTGCCATTGTTCAGACCAAAGCTTTAAACTTTGCTGATGAAAATAGGTACAGTTCTCCTAACTAGGAACTAAAGGAATGTGACCAGCATGAACATCACACTATTATTAACAGTTTTCTTTATTTAAATGGTTGGTTTTCCTTATCAACCACCCCAAAGCCACTCTCTATTTCCACTGAACCTAGATAAAGAGGAACAAGACACAGCTGTATAACTTTACATTGGTTTGTGTCTTTGTGACAGGGTGCCCGCCTCATTTCATGTATATGTATTATGTTAATTTGTATTAACATTATTATTATTGTATTGTGTTTATATGCAGGCGGACGAAAACCATTCGTTATTATTATTTATTATTTGAGACCGGCAAAGAAAAAACCGGTCTTATAATGTGTAGTTGGCGTGGATGGGGTTGAATCCCCATCCCGATAAACCTCGTGGGAATGTGTTTGGAGCCTTAATAGGTAATTAAGGCTCCAGCCACAGAATAAAATGACCCACTCCGGGCTCATGCGGGAGGGTTGAGGAAGACGACGGTAGATTGAGAACGAATGCGAATGCGAATGTGAATGCGAATGTGAATACTATCCAATTTGTGAGATCTAAAAGGTATTCATTTTTGTAAAATACCGCTAGTGTTTGTGTTTGTTTTGTTTTGGCCAATGCACCCTTTTCTTTTTTGTGTTTTGTTTAAAATATGTTTGTTTTTATTCATTTAATAAATATAGTGCTGCTGCAGATTCAGCCCCGTACCTCTATTTGTTTGTGTACTGCTTCCCTGATCTGACTTCAGCCCTGCAGCCATCTCTGCCACAGTCTTTCAGTAGATTCTCAAAACACACGTCACAGAAATAATGTTGAAACCAAGCTCAGCTTACCACCAACCACTTAACATTATTGTATTTTCTCATCTTCCCATTTTGCAAAAACACCCTGGTGTCTTCTACTAATTCCAGGGTACCACTGCTTTCTCATTTAAATCATGTGTACATATAAATATGGTTTGAGCAAAGAAAACAGAAATGCATGAGGAAATGAAACAATACTTTGTATTTTATTTTTTAAATAAGAATTCCTTTTTAAATATGTTTAAATTGCACCACAGTTTCCAGGAAAATATGAAAAAAACTAAGATAATTTCCAACAAATACATTCAAAGTGGTTCAGTGTTTCCTGTCACCTTTGCAGAATCCTGTTTTGTAAGGTGAAATGAAGAACAAATGCTGCACAGCACCCTTCTGCATTGCTAGTAAATGAATAATATTTCAGGTACTACTGCACTTGAAGACAGATTGCTCATTACAATTATCTAGTGATCAGATATCTCGATAGTTTAGAGGGATATTTAGTGCCCTCATTCACCCTGAATTCCTAGAACATATCCAGAACACAACGTCATAGCTTACACTTTTAAAGCTAGGGTCTGACTCCAGCCTCCTTTGAATGTGGCCTGTCTTTATAATTTTGAAATAATATTAAAACATGAGATTCTTATGGTACAGTACCTACTTAGGCTGTCTGAAGTGGCTGTATTATTTTCATTTTCCTTCCAACTCACTCACAGATTCCGCTGCTGATGCACTGAAACAGTGACTTTTTAGTTAGTTATTTGTATAAATGTAGGGGCTGGTTGTGTGTAACCAGGCCTAAAGCTATCCATAAATAAAACAGCAAGCCCATTACTACATGTTACTACTCCTGAATGTGAAATGCTTGCCACTGTCTGAAGCTGTGTCTGTATCTGGTGCTCTAACTGCATGTGGTGAACTTTACTCCTCTGAAGATTTCATTCTCCCTTTTTCTCATTTTCTACCAAATCGTCTCCAAGTATATCCCTGTTTGCAAATATTTAAAGAGACTTTAATGTGTGAAGTCTCCACACTTTACAACCAGTGACAAGATTTCTTAACCTTCAATATCTATGAGAGATAGTTATCTCTGGAAACTGACATTATTCAACTTGTACTTGAAATTGTATTTTTATTGGATTTTAAAAAATCTATTTATGTATTTATAATTATGGTAAATTCGAAGAAAAAAAAACTGAGATGTTGCTTTATTGGAAAATGGCGCTAGGGTTTTATATACCCCAGAAGCTCAATAGTTTGATCTAACAGGGCCCTCTGCTGATTCAAGAAATTATTACGACATTTGACAGTTGCTTTAGGATCATTGATTTAGACAAATGAAACGTTGCTGTACCTTTTCTTACATAACTGAACTGTATGTGCATAGATCTATAATTAACCCAGCCCATGACTACAGTTAAGAGGGGTTTTAATAAGAATGCTCAGGTGATTCTTGACCCCTTTGAAAAAATGAGACAAAAAACTACAGTCAGGTAACTACAGTCTTCAGGAAACTCAGTATTTATTTATAACACGGCAACCACAGTCAAAATAAATAGTGATTCGTAAGTACTGATTTGTCTAACTACAACCTGAGCCTTTTAGCTATAGTTTAAAAATATAATACATTTCAATAATATAACATGCGGGGTCTGCTAGCATTGAGAATTGAAACAAGCTGGGTCTGAAGCCAGTAGCTTCTTAAAGTAGGTCTGCTAAACCACAGACACTCAGCTACATGCTACCCTAGCTGTCTCTTGACACTTTCATAACAGGCTTGGGGTGTCTTCCGGTCTTGCAGCATTAAAAAAGGGTTAGCAATACAAGATTTTAATGGGCTCTCCAGAAGCCCACATGCCTCTCTGTTCTGAGATAAATCCCCTCCTTGCATTTTTTGATGTCAGATGGAGTAATAACTGCACTGTGCATTCAAAGTAGTACCAATCACTTTAACAGAACCCCATTTTGTAGGGAAAATTAAGAGCAAATGCATCACTCAAAAGCTATGATGTGATCTATATTATTTAATAGATGAATGCAGCTATAGTATTGAACATGCTGCATATACAGTAGCAAGAAGTATTTTACCAAATGTCAGTGAGCCTGAAAAATGGTTTACTGAGGAATGATTGCAGATTAATTATAACTGATTACAGATTACAAAGGCACCTTTTAATTGTGGTACACAAACAATACAAATGTATAATTATTGCAATAATACAGTAAGGGAAAATACAGAGATACAGCAGTCAACAGTAATCACACATTCATTAACAGTTAGCAATAAACAAGCAAAATAAACTTTATAAAACATTAAGTAGATGTTTAACTTACATTTAACTCACATGCACTGAAAACAATGCCATAATACTTAAACAATTTATAGCATCAATATAAAAAGCTAATGCTATTGAAAAATCAGCTTAACTACTCTGATCACATGTGGAAGTGGTTATAGATTATTATTTGTTTATTTAGCAGACACCTTTATCCAAGGCGACTTACAGAGACTAGGGTGTGAGAACTATGCATCAGCTGCAGAGTCACTTACAATTACATCTCACCCGAAAGATGGAGCACAAGGAGATTAAGTGACTTGCTCAGGGTTACACAATGAGTCAGTGGCTGAGGTGGGATTTGAACCGGGGACCTCGTTGTTACAAGCCCTTTTCTTTAACCACTCGACCACACATAGCTTACAATAATATTTACAATAATTACAATAGCTTTCTTAGATTTCAGCAATAATATATTCTAAATTGATTGCTGTCCAACTTATGAACTTACTAGAAAATACAAAAATGATATTGTCCTCAGGAACTCCTATCAACAACAAAAAAAAAGGTTGTTTGTTTTTAAAACAATGCACAGGATGACATTCAAGATAAGGGCCTGGAATGTTGAAAAATCCTTAAAGGTGATTGGTTGATTTCTCATGCATGATTTATAATGCATAACACAGGTAATGTAATTCCTACAGGGTGAGTTACAGTTCATTATTGTATGTTATTTCTATTATCATTATTTGTATTGTTTTATTTGATGTAGGTATTAAAGTGTGTTGTGTTGCGAGAACGAAGGTAAACGATTATTACTACCAGCTACCTAGTTTGGTCTGCTGAGTTATAGTTTTATAGTTGTCTAATATATATATATATAGAGAGAGAAATCAACTGCAAAGGCAAAGGCTAATTTTGAAAGAAGAATACAGCTATTGTAATGGTATTATGTGAGCAAGAAACACCTCATCTCTTCCTGAATTGTAAGCTCAGTCCCGAATGAGAAAAACGTGCATGTGTTCAGATTTGCTCCTCGATGAAATGTTCATTCTCCCTTTTTCTCATTTTCATCTCCAAGTAAGTCCCTGTTTGAAAATACACATTTTCCATACTTTAGAACCAATACCAATATCCCTGAATCCTGTGATACCCAGAAGGAATAGTTATCTATCTAGAGAACTGCTTATTCAAAAATTATAGCATTTTATATAAAGACTGTGAGCTATATATGTCTGTACATGCACTGCAGTCTCCGGGCTTGTATGGAAGCACATGTCTGTCCTCCCATCCATATCTATCTATCTATCTATCTATCTATCTATCTATCTATCTATCTACAGTATCTATCTATACAGCTGTGCAAAAGTCTTAGACATGTTGCATTGTTCTACTCTGATGCATTATGAGCATCAACAATTCACTCAAAGCCTCCACTAGTGTTTTTTTAATATTATAACAACCTTGACTTGCATAAAGAAGGAAAAACACTGAGTGAAATACCTCGCATCACTCGATTTTCAAGGTGTGGTATCCGACGCATAATTAAGAAACATCATCTGTAATTGACAAACAAAGGACTATAAAACCCCAAAAGCCGTCTAACAAGGATGAGCAATACTTGAAGATAATATCCTTAAGGAATAGAAAGAAGACAAGCATTGAATTGAACTGAACAGCATTGAACAGAACTGGCAGAAGGCACAGGTGTCATTGTATATCCATCAACAGTCCAAAGCACCTTTGACCATTGTTCCATGGTCCAATTTCTGTGTTCTTGTGCATAATTTAGCCTTTTAGTCTTGTTTCCCTTTCTTAACAGAGGTATTCTTACTGCAACACATCCTTTAAGTCCTGATTTCAAGAGTGACCTTCATACTGTTGATTTGATGGATAACAACACCTGTGCCTTCTGCCAGTTCTGTTGTCAATTCAACGCCTTAAGGATATTAAGGCGTTGAATCCTTAAGGATATTATCTTCAAGTATTGCTCATCCTTGTTAGACAGCTTTTTGGGTGTTCCAGTCCTGGGTTTGTCAATTACAGATGCTGCTTCTCTGTACTTGTTGATTAAACTTTGGATACCACACCTTGAAAATCGAGTGATGCAAGCTATTTCAGTCAGTGTTTTCCTTCTTTATGTAAGTCAATGTTGTTATATCAGTAGAAAACACTAGTGGAGGCTTTGAGTAAATTTTTGATGCTCATAATTCATAATGCATCAGAGTAGGAAAGTGCAACATGTCTAAGACTTTTGCACACTGGTGTGTGTGTGTGTGTGTGTATATATATATATATATATATATATATATATATATATATATATATATATATATATATATATGTATATATATATATACTGACAGCTCTATTGTGTTTAAGTAATGATGGGGGATATGGATGATACTCAAATATTATGAAGTGCATTATATTAAAGTACTGTAAAGTATTGTAAAGTTATTCCTCACTCAGTTTTCCTTTACTATTTGATTTCCAGGAATTGCAGTGAAGAGTTATAGGGAAGATGGTGAGGATCACAAAGGCAAGGGAACCATAAACTAATCTTACTTGAATCGCTTTATCCTCCCCTAAAAAACAGAGTGAGAGAGAGAAAACCAGATAAAGGCAAAGTTATAGAAAAATGAAAAATAAATCATCACTCATAAAATAGTTATTGTTAAAATGTACAGAACAATTTATAATAATAATATTTTGAAAGTACAAAAAAGCATTCTCCTCCTATGGTAAAACTGAATGTAATAGAATTGTAAAAACATTCAGCCAGTTTATATAACACAGTGGGGTGACAAGCCCTTGTCTTGGTATAGTCTGCGATGAATAGATTTTTTGTTTAACCCTCTATTGCATGAACTATGATTAACTGAAAAAAAAATGAATCGATTGGTATTTTGACTTCATTGTACCCAATAATTAATTTTATACCTAAATATTGCATATTTGAACTGACCTTTTTTTGGGATGAGTGTCATTTATATATGACTATGTGCAACTACGCTTAATAATTTTATTAAAAGAATAATTCCAACACAAGAATGAAATCATACAATATTAGTTTAATACATGGAAAATGTATTGCATAATTCATGAATGCAAATGCAAATACATTCCTTTAAATGTATGTATTTATTTTATTCTTTTCACATGGAAGTATTAAAATTTCATTAGTTTTGTGTTCCATTTAATTTGATGCTATTTTTTATTAAGTTTTATTTGTTTTCACAAAATAGGTCTTATCCATAACTTGAAACAATGACACTTATGAATTCAAGACTATTTTGTCTATAGATGTAAAACAGGGGTGTCCAATCACAGTCCTGGAGGGCCATTCCACTCCAGGGTTAACAGGTCAAATGATATAATTAAATGATACAATTGGGTCGTCTTCAGCTGCTATCTGGATAGAATTATCATTGAAGTGACGATATGCATTTGTTCCCACCTCTTCAAAGACAAAACATCAGCAATTTGAGGGATTCTACATTCTGGCTTCCAGAACATGCAAGTTCTAGGAAGTCCAAAAGTGGACATGTAAAAAGTAGCTCCAATAAATTGCTCTTTCATGGTGCACTGCAAATGTGAGTTTATTTTCTTTTGAAGGGCATACAAGTTTGACTGTTCAACAGTGTTTTGCATGCTGTCTGTTGTGAGCATCTGTCTGAAATACAAATTAGGATAATGCACTTCATCTACCTGCGGAAGTTTACATTTCCAAACGGGAGCTGGGTAATGAGTGCAGACACTGTATCTCCAAAGAGGCTTGTCATTAGCCACATAGAATGATGATGGCAGTGACTCTTCATCATCATTTTCAGCTAGGCTCTCTTCACTGCTTTTCTCTTTGCCATTATTTTGCTGTTCAAACAGAACATAAGAATATTCTATTCTTTCCTCATCTGAACTACCATCACTAGCATCACTGCCATTGCTGTTTTCAGGGACTGCTGTAGCAATGCTAATCTGCCTGCCATAAAAACCTTTGGCATCCACCTATAAAAGAGATGATTACAATGTGTATAAAATCAGTGATAGTGTTCATGATATTCACTGAATTTGCATAATGTCATTTATAAATGACACACATGACATCTTATGTCTTCAAATTATCCCTAAAATGCATACTACTCTGGCACAACAATTAAAAAATCACCTAATCAATATTAACTGAAATGAATAAATAAAGAAATAAAGTACCAGCATCCTCTGCATTACTGGCATCACCAGGCTCTGTGGTTAAATTACCAGAGCAATTTGAAGAGCAGATTTGTAGACTGCAAAATGCAATCCCATTTGTATATTTTGTTATTATCATGCTCTTATTGATTAAGAACTGAAAAGCCTCTCCTTCTTTGTCCCCAGATAATTTGATAACCATCCCATTCTCCAGGGTGCAATGGAACTGGGTCTCTAGATAGGGTGTGGATGTCGGATTCATCTTGGGTTCAGAACCTGGTACAGAGAAATAGATTCAAGTTAGTGACAAGCTGTTCTCTGTGCAGGTTCTGCTGAAGGTTCTGCTGAAGAATGGAGTTGGAGGCTTTCTGTTTTGGGAACACTGTTGTTTATTATTTCTTGTTATTATTATTTTTTAACCTATTTAAAATTGCTGGTAAAGACACCAAAAATGGATATGCTACTCTGAAAAAGCAAAAATAAATATAGAAAAAAAGCCCTTTCATGTGGTGGTGTGGTGCTATTGTTGTGTATCATAATAGGTCTCTATATCAAGTGTCGACCTCTTTTCACTGGAAGGGGAAACCCAAAGTGTGAGAGTAACTGCATTTTTGAATTGATAAGTCAGAGATCTTATTTAACGTACAAACCTTATTTGGTGAAAGGACATGTAGCCTAGAAGTACTGCCTGTACATACTAAGAACCTGGTGGGCTTTATATAGTTCACAGTTTATGTGATTTACATACAAATATATCAGAAGCTTAACAATCTAATAACTATGTTAGATATTAGTATAGATCATTTCAACAGGCAGCACCAGTACAGAATAATTAGCAGACTTCATAAATCAGGTAAAATGGTGATGAACCCTCATGGCAAATTAACATGAGACACACCTAACTGATTGTAGAGATCTAATCCCTTCAATGCTTCATTACAGTATGCAATCCTAACATACCATCTTGAGTCAGCAGATTGTTTTAAATGATACCTTTCAGTTTGATTTAAAAAATACCAAACTGTAAAATGTATTTATTTATTTTTAGAACGGGGTCTCCTCCTCCGTCCCTGTGTTATTTTGTATTTCTTTTGTTGTATTATTATCGTTATGATTTATTTTTATATAGGACGGCGGCGCCGTGTGTTTTGTTATTGTTTCTGTATTTAGTTATTCTATTTAAATGACGGCGAGAGCCGTGCGCTATAGGTTTTGTTTTGTTTTATTTAAAATGTGGTCTGGCAGAGGCGAGATTGCTGCTTGTCCTCTGCCAGGAATAATTTAAAAACCTTGTGCAGACAGTGGCCATCTCCCGAATTAATTAGGTGATTAATTTGTTGCTAATCGGAAGATGGTCACCTGCATAAAAGCCTGCAGCTGACTGCCCTCGGTGGTGGGTGTGTTCGGAGCCAGAGAAAAATGAAACTAAAATTAAATCTATAGGGTCAGGGAAGGCGATTGCTTAGCCTGACCTGGGTTTTGTTTATATGTTGTCTTCATGATTTTGTTTTGTTTAACCTTTTTTATTTCGCTGTGTGAGCAAGTCTTTTTTGTTAAAACCTTTTATTTATTTTTGTATTTAAATACAATGGCGCCGCCGCGTCTTCATTTTGAACTGCAGTAGTGGTGTCAGTTTTGTTTCCTTCCTGCTTCTGGCCTGACGTCACGACTCAGCCACCCTTCACAGGCCCCTTATGCTGAAACGTGTTAATAAGCCGGAGAACTGTTTGTTGTTTTTGTTTTTTTGTGAGTTGCAGATGAGTAGGAGTCAGGGAGCTGCAGCCAGGGAGCCAGCACAAACCCCAGCGCACCGCTCTCGCCACACAGCTCCAACATCCCCGTTTGCAGAGCACATTTCTGTGCACCATTGGGATTGTTAAGAACTGTTTGTTTTTGTTTGGGACTGAAAACCCGCCGTATACTCCTCGATATCACCTCTGTTTTTAATGTCTTAATAATTGTTGATGTGTCTGATATAGAAATTACAAGGCAGCTCTATATAAAGCAAGGCAAGACAGATAACATGTTTTATTTCCTACCTGAGCAGTTTGGTATCACAGAGTTGCTCTGGTTTGTGCTGACTTGGTTTGTAGCAATGCAGACAAGATTACCAGAGACATGCTTCTTCAATATTACAACATGTTCTTCATCACTAAAGTAAGCAAGGCTGGTATTCAGCGGCACTCCATCTAAACTCCAGTTAAATGAAGCATTATCCCCTTTATCCACTGTGCAGACCAGCAGAACCTTCCCATGCGACAGACAGGTGGAGTGTACCACAGGCTGGGAGACAGCCTCTGAAAAAGAGGGGCTTTTCAGTTAGTGTTTAAATCATGTTACAACACCTCAAATCCACCTCCAACCCCACACAGTGCCACATTTAAACTGTTTACTGCAAAAGGTTTTGCATTCCCAATTGTCAACATTTTACTTTTGTTTTAACCACCTTTTCACACAATTATCCTTGATGTAACCAGGCTACATACAGTATTAATGAAGTTAAGATCCATGTGGTATATAATATAATTCAAATAGCAGCTCTTGTGTATATTTAAACAAACCTGGGAAATAATCTGTCTACTTTTGTTCTGTGTTTTCTACGCATTTACTATACAGCACTTAATGTTAAAACAACAGACGATAATATATCGACCATGTACTCTGATAAATGTTGAAGGAACTGAAAAGAAAAAAAATTCAGAAAGGAATAAAATATTTAAACAGTACAACAAAGCATGAAAGCTATGGATTGCCTCTCCCTATTTTCACTGCTGAGGTCATATCAGGCTAAGTGACAAGCCAGTTTCCAATCCATTCAGACAGTCAGTACATGTACATGGCATTATGATTCCTCAGTAACTCAATCACATGCAATCAGATCTGGAAATCCTAATGCAGCATTTACATTGAAGAATGTGGTTGGTGGTGTGCTGAATTTGTATAGAAAGGTACTTAAATCCAGGCTCAAATCTTCCACAACTCTAATTGCTGAGCATTTATACTTTCTTAAAGGGACGATGCCATTTAGTGTGGTACAGTATGTAGATATGATCACTGTTCATCATAATTTAGTATACTTTTTTTTTTTTACTGATATGTTGCTTTTAGGGCTGCATGGGTGTCAATGTATATCTATACAAAATGCCATAGCTTGTAAAAGTGCCCTTTGGGAATTGCACCTGTTTTTTTTTTTTTGGAAAGTTCAGTTAAGGTACAAGTTCAGCGGTTGTTCCTCTTACAATAAATATGTTTCCAAGATAAAAAAACATGTTAAAGGATTTATCTTTATAAAACTTTTAACCATTTGTTAATGTTGCTGTTAGGTACTTCTCTTATCATATACAGACCTGAAAAATAAATCCTTAAATGACAATTTGACTTTTTAAAATAACATGTCATACTTTTTAAAATAATAATAATAATACTGCAACTTTACATTTCTCTTAAAACTGAAAAAGAAGTAATTAAATGAGAATTTGACTTTTTTAAATAACATGTCATACTTTTATGACATAGTTTAAATTTCTCTTAAAACATTAGAAATCAAGGTATTTATCTCTGCACTCGTTTAAGACATGTTTAACTTGAGAACTGGCAACTTACCTTGAATATAAACCTGCATGCTTCCCGTAAATATGTTAGTACCATCAGTAGTAAACACATCCACAGAGTAATTTCCTGAATCATTTTTCTGAGTCCTGTCCAGTCTGAGGGTTCCATTAGCAAAAATCTCAGTCCTGTTTATATAAAGATTTTTTAAGGCCATGTTGGTATTCTTAAACACACCAATGGGTGTGACTCCCCGATTCCATTGCACATGAACACTGCTGTTCAAAGTCATATTTAAGTGCAGATACACAGAGTCCCCCAGGGCTCCATATACAGGCACACTTATATTTTCTGCAGTAACTGAAAAAAAAGATTAGAATTAAAGTTAAAAATGTATGTTGTGGTACAATGTGATATGCCAAACCCCCATAGCCCTGTACGCAGCACTTTTTAAAATAAGATTATTACAGAAAATTCCCAATTGTTATGCTAATTTTTTCTTCTAAAAATCAAAAACACAAATGGATTCTTAAACAATTATGAGATAACTTCAGACGACTTACAAACCCCTAAATGAAATCCCTGGGTTGTTTATTTCTGTTTTGGTAACTTTGTTGAAAGCATTGTTTTCCTTTCTGAAAGAACCAAGTTAATGTGATCTGGAGTAAAATTCTTTGAGAAACTAAACCCCCATCTTTACAAAGTTACCATCTGTCTCCCTCATCTTTCCCTGTTTCCTAGCCTGCTTGCCAGCTGCCTATGTCTGTGTGTGTGGATACCTGCTACAACCAAAAACACTGAAATGAGGCTTGAAACCCAAGCACACGAAGGTGTCTTGCACAGGACTGTATTTGTGTTCTAATCTTTTAGCTGCGTCCAACTGCCCCTCATCCTCCTGGCCTGCCACTCCTCATTACAGGACTCCACCTCCTGCTCCCTCCCGCTCTTGATGTTGGGCCAGGAACTTCGCACCCCTGCTGAGATAGTGTTCGGTCGGCTGCTAAACCCCTCCGCTGAACCACCCAGACGCCAGGCTACTGCAGGACAGCCTGGAGTTGGTCCACGGCTTCACCAGAAACCACTTGCAGGCTGCGGGCTGGCAGAAGAAGAAAAACTACGACTCCTCTGGATCTGGAGGGAAACCCTGTTATCTGGCAACACTGCTTGTCTTGTTGTTGTTGATGAGTAGAGCTGACAGGATAGGCTGATTTGGTAGTTGCGTGTACAGAACGGGTTGCTTTTTAAGTTTGAATCACAGTTGGTGCTGTGACGTTCCAGCAGGCATCTACCATCTCATAGAAGCCCACTAGAACTGGAAGCTGATTGGCAAATGGTACTGAAACATTTTGTAATGGATCGTTTTTTTTTTTTTTCAAATGCACATAAGCAACAGGTACAGTAGGCTATATAGCAACGTTTTTTCATATACGGAAGTGTTTGTCGTATTGAGATAATTTAGAAAGCAAATAGGTTTTGTAATGCAAGTTTCAAAACTTGAAACTCAGTGAATGGCAACAGTTGCACAGATATTTGGTGAGTTTTTTTATTTTTAAATTTGCAATATTTCTAGCTGTCTCCAAACTCCAAGAGCAGCAACACGCAATGTGGCTGGACATTAAACTAGTATACTTTTCAATAAATTAGACAGTTTAAAAAATATACATTTTATATATATATATATATATATATATATATATATAAGAATTATACTGAAGGTGTGAGAGATAATCTATGTTAGGTGGAAAATCAAAACGAGGTGATGCAATAACTTCCTGTTCATTTTGAGATATCTTAAATGGTTTACAGATATCACTAAATAAACAGGACATCATTTTGAGATATCTTAAAATAATTTAGAGATATCTCTAAATTAACAGAAAGTTATTTAGAGATATATCTAAAAGACAGTTTGGCGTACCATACTAGCAAAACATATTTAAATATATCTGTAAATCAATTTGAGATCTCTCTATTTCATTTTTAGATGTCTCAAAATGAAATGAAGATATATTCAAAATAACTTATTTACAGATATCTCAAATTCATTTCAATATATCTGCAAATGATTTACAAATATCTCTAAATACCTCAAGATATCTTAAAATGCAATTTCAGGTATTTCTAAATGATCATTTGGCTCTTTTTAAATTGATTATTACAAAAACACACACACAAATGAACACACAGATTCTTAAACAATTATGAAATAAATTCAGAAGACTTACAAGTCCGTAAATGGGCAGCAGTGTGGAGTAGTGGTTAGGGCTCTGGATTCTTGACTGGAGGGTTGTGGGTTCAATCCGAGGTGGGGGACACTGCTGCTGTACACTTGAGCAAGGTAGTTTATCTAGTTTGCTCCAGTAAAAAAAAAACCCAACTGTATAAATGGGTAATTGTATGCAAAAATAATGTGATATCTTGTAACAATTGTAAGTTGCCCTTAATAAGGACGTCTGCTAAGAAATACCTGGGTTGTTTATTTCTGTTTTGGTAACTTGACTGAATGCATTGTTTTCCTTTCTGAAAGAACCATGTTAATGTGATCTGGAGTAAAATTCTTTGAGAAACTAAACCCCCATCTTTAGAAAGTTACCAGGTGGTGGCTGAATGAATATGAGAACAGAATGGCAGCTGTTGTAAACAAAAGGAAGGAGAAGACAGCAACTGATCAAGAAAGAAGGGATTTAAAAGATATATGTGCCAGCAGTATTCTTTTTAATGTGTCAGTTACATAATGTAAAAGCAATTTGTTTTTTAACACAATTCATATTCAGCACAATGTACACCCTACTGTACTTAATAACCAAATATTCCATCAGTGGTTTCTATTGTCATACAAAACACAAGAGAACTAGCTAAAACACAGTGTATGTGACTTATATTTAGACCTGTATAGGCACTTTACGGACAGAATGAAAATTTCATGATTGATATAACAATGTATTTATTTATTTATTTTCTAGAAAAGCTGATGTCTGGCAACAGAACATTTCTAATCTTATCAATGAGTGGTAATAACCCAACTGAACATATAACAGTACTGTTAAACTGTGAAGTTCATTGTCTGAAGTGATCTGTATTTGATTGTCTTTTCAAAGATCCGCAGCACTGATGTTGACTTGAACAGCTTTCTGCTAAAATACACCTGAAGATAACTAACAGTACAATAGAAGAGACAACAGACTTTCTGTGAGCTTCAAGGTCTAACAACCAAGGAATAAAAGCATACCCTACATAGCATAACACACTCCCCCAACTGTTTTGCATTAGTTAATCTGTAATTACTTATATGTATACATAGTAATTGGACATTCAATTACAAATTATGTGTTTTTTTAATTATTTATCTATTACTGATGATGTGTTTATCAAACCAACATGAATTGGAGACATTGCCTTTTTTTTTTTAATTTCTGCCTGCTTTTAAGTAAATCAGTGCTATTTGTAAAAACCTTTCCCAACTGCTTATAAAAACAGTCCTGAAAAATGTGATTCTAAGTTTGTGATGAAGACTGTTGTATTTAAATAATACAAAGGCAAATTGTGACCAGCATGTACATCACACTATTATTAGTTTTCTTTATTTAAATGGTTGGTTTTCCTTATCAACCACCCCAAAGCCACTCTCTATTTCCACTGAACCTAGATAAAGAGGAACAAGACACAGCTGTTTTTATAACTTTACATTGGTTTGTGTCTTTGTGACAGGGTGCCCGCCTCATTTCATGTATATGTATTATGTTAATTTGTATTAACATTATTATTATTGTATTGTGTTTATATGCAGGCGGACAAAAATCATCCGTTATTATTATTTATTATTTGAGACAGGCAAAGAAAAAGCCGGTCTTATAATGTGTTGTTGGCGTGGATGGGGTTGAATCCCCATCCCGATAAACCGTGTGGGAATGTGTTTGGAGCCTTAATAGGTAATTAAGGCTCCAGCCACAGAATAAAAGGACCCACTCCGGGCTCATGCAGGAGGGTTGAGGAAGACGACGGTAGATTGAGAGCGAATGCAAATGTGAATGTGAATGTGAATACTATCCAATTTGTGAGATCTAAAAGGTATTCATTTTTGTAAAATACCGCTAGTGTTTGTGTTTGTTTTGTTTTGGCCAATGCACCCTTTTCTTTTTTGTGTTTTGTTTAAAATATGTTTGTTTTTATTCATTTAATAAATATAGTGCTGCTGCAGATTCAGCCCCGTACCTCTATTTGTTTGTGTACTGCTTCCCTGATCTGACTTCAGCCCTGCAGCCATCTCTGCCACAGTCTTTCAGTAGATTCTCAAAACACACATCACAGAAATAATGTTGAAACCAAGCTCAGCTTACCACCAACCACTTAACATTATTGTATTTTCTCATCTTCCCATTTTGCAAAAACACCCCTGGTGTCTTCTACTAATTCCAGGGTACCACTGCTTTCTCGTTTAAATCATGTGCACATATAAATATGGTTTGAGCAAAGAAAACAGAAATGCATGAGGAAATGAAACAATACTTTGTATTTTTATTTTTTTAAATAAGAATTCCTTTTTAAATATGTTTAAATTGCACCACAGTTTCCAGGAAAATATGAAAAAACTAAGATAATTTCCAAAAAATACATTCAATGTGGTTCAGTGTTTCCTGTCACCTTTGCAGAATCCTGTTTTGTAAGGTGAAATGAAGAACAAATGCTGCACAGCACCCTTCTGCATTGCTAGTAAATGAATAATATTTCAGGTACTACTGCACTTGAAGACAGATTGCTCATTACAATTATCTAGTGATCAGATATCTCGATAGTTTAGAGGGATATTTAGTGCCCTCATTCACCCTGAATTCCTAGATCATATCCAGAACACAACGTCATAGCTTACACTTTTAAAGCTGGGCTCTGACTCCAGCCTCCTTTGAATGTGGCCTGTCTTTATAATTTGAAATAATAATAAAACATGAGATTCTTATGGTACAGTACCTAATCAGGCTGTCTGAAGTGGCTGTATTATTTTCATTTTCCTTCCAACTCACTCATAGATTCTGCTGCTGACGCACTGAAACAGTGACTTTTAGTTAGTTATTTGTATAAACGTAGGGGCTGTTTGTGTGTAACCAGGCCTAAAACTATCCATTAAAAAAACAGCAAGCCCATTACTACATGTTACTACTCCTGAATGTGAAATGCTTGCCACTGTCTGAAGCTGTGTCTGTATCTGGTGCTCTAACTGCATGTGGTGAACTTTACTCCTCTGAAAATTTCATTCTCCCTTTTTCTCATTTTCTACCAAATCGTCTCCAAGTATATCCCTGTTTTCAAATATTTAAAGAGACTTTAATGCGTGAAGTCTCCACACTTTACAACCAATGACAAGATTTGTTAACCTTAAATATCTATGAGAGATAGTTATCTCAGGAAACTGACATTATTCAGCTTGTTCTTGAAATAGTATTTTTATTAAAAAATCTATTTATGTATTTATAATTATGGTAAATTCGAAGAAAAAAAAAAACTGAGATGTTGCTTTATTGGAAAATGGCACTAGTGTTTTGTATACCCCGGAACTCAATAGTTTGATCTAACAGGGCCCTCTGCTAATTCAAGAAATTATTACAACCATTTTACACTTGCTTTAGGATCATTGATTTAGACAAATGAAACGTTACTGTACCTTTTCTTACATAACTGAACTGTATGTGCATAGATCTATAATTAACCCAGCCCATGACTACAGTTAAGAGGGGTTTTAATAAGAATGCTGAGGTGATTCTTGACACCTTTGAAAAAATGAGACAAAAAACTACAGTCAGGTAACTACAGTCTTCAGGAAACTCAGTATTTATTTATAACACGGCAACCACAGTCAAAATAAATAGTGATTCGTAAGTACTGATTTGTCTAGCTACAACCTGAGCCTTTTAGCTATAGTTTAAAAATATAATACATTTCAATAATATAACATGCGGGGTCTGCTAGCATTGAGAATTGAAACAAGCTGGGTCTGAAGGCCAGTAGATTCTTAAAGTAGGTCTGCCAAACCACAGACACTCAGCTACATGCTTCCCTAGCTGTCTCTTGACACTTTCATAACAGGCGTGGGGTGTCTTCCAGTCTTGCAGCATTAAAAAAGGGTTAGCAATACAAGATTTTAATGGGCTCTCCAGAAGCCCACATGCCTCTTTGTTCTGAGATAAATCCCCTCCTTTGCCTCAGATTGCTGAACTGTTACTATGGCAAGATGCCTTTGCCACACATGCAGTAGAAGATTTAAACCCTGCAGCTGTACTTCAGAAGAAAGTGTGTCACTCTGCCAAAGAGCCAGGCTTGTTGGTATATGAGGTTTTAACCTCCTCTCACTGGCAGTGCTCAGAAGCTGTATGGGCAGTTACACACATATGAGGTTTTCACCTCCTCTCACTGGCAGTGGTCAGAAGCTGTATGGGCAGTTACATGCATATGAAGTTTTAACCTCCTCTCACTGGCAGAGGTCAGAAGCTGTATGAACAGTTACATTGCCCCACTTGCATTTTTTGATGTCAGATGGAGAAATAACTGCATTCAAAGTTCATTCAAAGCGGTACCAATCACTTTAACAGAACCCCATTTTGTAGGGGAAATTAAGAACAAACGCACCACTCAAAAGCTATGATGTGATCTATATTATTTAATAGATGAATGCAGCTATAGTATTGAACATGCTGCATATACAGTAGCAAGAAGTATTTTACCAATAGCCAGTGAGCCTGAAAAATGGTTCACTGAGGAATGATTACAGATTAATTATAACTGATTACAGATTACAAAGGCACCTTTTAATTGTGGTACACAAACAATGCAAATGTATAATTATTTGCAATAATACCGTAAGGGGAAATACAGAGATACAGCAGTCAACAGTAATCACACATTCATTAACAGTGAGCAATAAAAACAAAATAAACTTTATAAAACATTTAGTAGATGTTTAACTTACATTTAACTCACATGCACTGAAAACAATGCAATAATACTTAAAACATTTATAGCATCAATATAAAAGCCAATAATATTGAAAAATCAGCTAAACTACTCTGATCCAATGTGGAAGTGGTTATAGATTAAATTCATAGCTTACAATACTATTTACAATAATTACAATAGCTTTCTTAGATTTCAGCAATAATATATTCTAAATTGATTGCTGTCAAACTTATGAACTTACTAGAAAATACAAAAATGATATTGTCCTCAGGAACTCCTATCAACAACAACAAAAAAAGGTTGTTTTGTTTTTAGAACGATGCACAGGATGACATCCAAGATAAGGGCCTGGAATGTTGAAAAATCCTTAAAGGTGATTGGTTGATTTCTCATGCATGATTTATAATGCATAACACAGGTAATGTAATTCCTACAGGGTGAGTTACAGCTCATTATTGTATGTTATTTCTATTATCATTATTTGTATTGTTTTATTTGATGTAGGTATTAAAGTGTGTTGTGTTGCGAGAACGAAGGTAAACGGCTAGAAGGCACAGGTGTCGTTGTCCATCCATCAAGTCCAAAGCACCTTTGACCATTGTTCCATGGTCCAATTTCTGTGTTCTTGTGCATATTTTAGCCTTTTAGTCTTGTTCCCCTTTCTTAACAGAAGTATTGTTACTGCAACACATACTTTGTCCTGATTTCAAGAGTGACCTTCATACTGTTGATTTGATGGATAACGACACCTGTGCCTTCTGCCAGTTCTGTTGTCAATTCAACGCTTGTCTTCTTTCTATTCCTTAAGGATATTATCTTCAAGTATTGCTCATCCTTGTTAGACAGCTTTTTGGGTGTTCCAGTCCTGGGTTTGTCAATTACAGATGCTGTTTCTCTGTACTTGTTGATTATACTTTGGATAACACACCTTGAAAATCGAGTGATGCAAGATATTTCACTCAGTGTTTTCCTTCTTTATGTAAGTCAAGGTTGTTATATCAGTAGAAAACACTAGTGGAGGCTTTGAGTAAATTGTTGATGCTCATAATTCATAATGCATCAGAGTAGGAAAGTGCAACATGTCTAAGACTTTTGCACACTGGTGTGTGTGTGTGTATATATATATATATATATATATATATATATATATATATATATATATATATATATATATATATATATATATACTGACAGCTCTATTGTGTTTAAGTAATGATGGGGGATATGGATGATACTCAAATATTATGAAATGCATTATATTAAAGTACTGTAAAGTATTGTAAAGTTATTCCTCACTCAGTTTTAATTTACTATTGGATTTCCAGGAATTGCAGTGAAGAGTTATAGGGAAGATGGTGAGGATCACAAAGGCAAGGGAACCATAAACTAATCTCACTTGAATCGCTTTATCCTCCCCTAAAAAACAGAGTGAGAGAGAGAAAACCACATAGTTAAAGGCAAAGTTATAGAAAAATGAAAAATAAATCATCACTCATAAAATAGTTATTGTTAAAATGTACAGCAGAATTTGTAATAATATTTTGAAAGTACAAAAAAGCATTGGTAAAACTGAATGTAATAGAATTGTAAAAACATTCAGCCAGTTTATATAACACAGTAGGATGACAAGCCCTTGTCTTGGTATAGTCTGCGATGAATAGATTTTTTGTTTAACCCTCTATTGCATGAACTATGACTTGGTATTTTGACTTCATTGTACCCAATAATTCATTTTATACCTAAATATTACATATTTGACCTTTGACCTTTTTTGGGGATGAGTGTCATTTTTACATGACAATGTGCAACTACAGTTAATAATTTTATGAAACGAATAATTCCAATGCAAGAATGAAATGATACAATATTAGTTTGATACATGGAAAATGTATTGCATAATTCATAAATGCAAATGAAAATACATTCCTTCAAAGGTATGTATTTGTTTTATTCTTTCCACAGATTATTTTGTCCCATTTCAAACACAAATGGAAGTATAAAAACTTACACAATTTCATTAGTTTTGTGTTCCATTTAATTGGATGCTATTTTTTATTAAGATTTATTTGTTTTCACAAAATAGGTCTTATCCATAACTTGAAACAATGACACTTATGAATTCAAGACTAATTTGTCTATAGATGTAAAACAGGGGTGTCCAATCACAGTCCTGGAGGGCCATTCCACTCCAGGGTTAACAGGTCAAATTATATAATTAAATAATATAATTGGGTCGTCTTCAGCTGCTATCTGGATAGAATTATCATTATCATTAGCATTTATTTGCTCCCACCTCTTCAAAGACAAGACATCAGCAATTTGAGGGATTCTACATTCTGGCTTCCAGAACATGCAAGTTCTAGGAAGTCCAAAAGTGGATATGTAAAAAGTAGCTCCAATAAATTGCTCTTTCATGGTGCACTGCAAATGTGAGTTTATTTTCTTTTGAAGGGCATACAAGTTTGACTGTTCAACAATGTTTTGTATGCTGTCTGTTGTGAGCATCTGTCTGAAATACAAATTAGGAGAATGCACTTCATCTACCTGCGGAAGTTTACATTTCCAAAGGGGAGCTGAGTAATGAGTGCAGACACTGTATCTCCAAAGAGGCTTGTCATTAGCCACATAGAATGATGATGGCAGTGACTCTTCATCATCATTTTCAGCTAGGCTCTCTTCACTGCTTTTCTCTTTGCCATTATTTTGCTTATCAAACAGAACATAGGAATCTTCTATTCTTTCCTCATCTGAACTATCATCACTAGCATCACTGCCATCGCTATTTTCAGGGACTGCTGTAGCTAATCTGCCTGCCATAAGAACCTTTGGCAGGCAGATTAGCCTGCCAAAAGAGATGATCACAATGTGTATATAATCAGTGATAGTGTTCATGATATTCATTGAATTTGCATAATGTAATTTATAAATGACATACATGACATCTTATGTCTTCAAATTATCCCTAAAATGCATTCTGCTCTGGCACAACACTTTATATTAATTTTGTTTATATAATGTTTTACACACAAAAATGAACTTAGCATGTGGCTGTTATGCAATGTGCTTCAACAGGTGGCAGAGATTGTGTTAGATTCCTTGGTTACCAGTCAGGATGATCACATGACTAATCCCAACAGTTTTATTGGATAGAAGATGAGTAATCTGTACATAACAAAGTACAATACAATCTAACAAATGTTTTTCAGTAGTAAAATAAACAGTTTTTCTTTTTGTCATTGGTGCTTGACGTGGTGCAATAGAGGGCTAATTCTATTTATTATAAATATCTTTAGTCTTAAGCAGACTTATTTTTTTCCTGACTGGTGCTAATAACAATTTGGACTCAAAAGATTTGCTATTTGAGGTCCATTCTTTCTTACCTGAGCAGTTTGGTATCACAGAGTCGCTCTGGTTTGTGCTGACTTGATTTGTAGCAATGCAGACAAGATTACCTGAGACATGCTTCTTCAATATTACAACATGTTCTTCATCACTAAAGTAAGCAAGGCTGGTATTCAGCGGCACTCCATCTATACTCCAGTTAAATGAAGCATTATCCCCTTTATCCACTGTGCAGACCAGCAGCACCTTCCCATGGGACAGACAGGTGGAGTGTACCACAGGCTGGGAGACAGGCTCTGAAAAAGAGGGGCTTTTCAGTTAGGATTTACATCATGTTAAAACACCTCAAACCCACTTCCAACACAACACAGTGCTGTAGGGTGCCACATTTAACCTGTTTACTGCAAAAGGTTTTGCAATCCCAATTGTCACCGTTTTACTTTTGTTTTACTTTTCACACAATTATCCTTGATGTAACCAGGCTACATACAGTATTAATGAAGTTAAGATCCATATGGTATATAATATAATTCCAATAGCAGCTCTTGTTTATATTCAAACATACCTGGAAATAATCTGTCTACTTTTGTTCTGTGTGTTTTCAACTCATTTACTATATAGCACAATGTTAAAACAATAGACGATAATATATCGATCACGTACTCTGATAAATGTTGAAGGAACTGAAAAGAAAAAAAATTCAGAAAGGAATAAAATATTTAAACAGTACAACAAAGCATGAAAGCTATGGATTGCCTCTCCCTATTTTCACTCCTGAGGTCATATCAGGTTGAGTGTTACAAGCCGATATCCAATCCATTCAGGAGTCAGTGCATGTATTTACATCTACCCCACCCCCCCTTAAAAAAAACATACACAAATATACAGTACCTTCTCCAGTACAGATTGAATAAATGAATTAATAATTCAGACTTACCTCTAATCTTTCTTTTTTGTATGCACCCATACAGATCCACAGATCAGTTACCTACTGTTCTATACTGTAGGTCCTCAGATCAGAAAACAACAAATCAGGTTTCTCAAATCTCTAAGGAGTTTATGACAAGATTTCTAAATAGTAAATGTACCGATTTTAATCCAGGCTCTATCTCACAGTCTTCTGACCACAACTCTAATTGCTGAGCATTTATACTTTCTTAAAGGGGTGATGCCATTTAGCATGGTACAGTATGTAGATATGATCATTGTTCATCATAATTTAGTATACAGATTTATTTATTTATTTATTTATTTATTTACTGATATGTTGTTTTTAGTTTGGGCTGCATGGGTGTATATCTATACAAAATGCCATAGCTTGTAAAAGTGCCCTTGGGAATTACAACTGGTTTTTTTGGGGGTTCTCGCAAAGTTCAGTTGAGGTACAAGATCAGTAATTGTTCCTCTTACTATAAATATGTTTCCAAGATAAAAAAAAAAACATGTTAAAGGATTTTGCTTTATAAAACTTTTAACCATTTGTTATTATTGCTTTTAGGTACTTGTCTTATCATATACATACCTGAAAAATAAATCCTTAAATGAGAATTTGACTTTTTTAAATAACATGTCATACTTTTATGACATAGTTTAAATTTCTCTTAAAACATTAGAAATCAAGGTATTTATCTCTGCACTCGTTTAAGACATGTTTAACTTGAGAAGTGGCAACTCACCTTGAATATAAACCTGCATGCTTCCCTTAAATATGTTAGTTCCATCAGTAGTAAACACATCCACAGAGTAATCTCCTGAATCATCTTTCTGAGTCCTGTCCAGTCTCAGGGTTCCATTAGCAAAAATCTCAGCTCTGTTTATATAAGGTTTATTGAAGGCCATGCTGTTATTCTTAAACACACCAATGTGATAGACTCCCCGCTTCCATTGCACCTCAACACTGCTGTTCAAGGTCGTATTTAAGTGCAGATACACAGAGTCCCCCAAGGCTCCATATACAGGCACTCTTATATTTTCTGCAGTAACTGAAAAAAAAAGATATTAGAAGTTAAGAGTTTCTGTTGTGGTACAATGTGATGTGCCAAACCCACAAAGCCCTTTTTAAAATAAGATTATTACAGAAAATTCCCAATTGTTATGCTAATTTTTTTTCTAAAAGACAAAAACACAAATGGATTCTTAAACAATTATGAAATAACTTCAGACGACTTACAAACCCCTAAATGAAATGCCTGGGTTGTTTATTTCTGTTTTGGTAACTTTATTGAATACATTTTTTTCCTTTCTGAAAGAACCATGTTAATGTGATCTGGAGTAAAATTCTTTGAGAAACTAAACCCCCATCTTTACAAAGTTACCGTCTGTCTCCCTCATCTTTCCCTGTTTCCTAGCCTGCTTGCCAGCTGCCTGTGTCTGTGTGTGTGGATGCCTGCTACAGCCAAAGACAGTGAAATGAGACTTGAAACCCAAGCACACGAACGTGTCTTGCACAGGACTGTATTTGTGTTCTAATCTTTAAGCTGCATCCAACTGCCCCTCATCCTCCTGGCCTGCCACTCCTCATTACAGGACTCCACCTCCTGCACCCTCCCGCTCTTGATGTTGGGCCAGGAACTTCGCACCCCTGCTGAGATAGTGTTCGGCCAGCTGCTGGACCCCTCCACTGAACCACCCAGACCAGAGTATGCCAGGCCACTGCAGGACAGCCAGGAGTTGGTCCACGGCTTCGCCAGAAACCACTTGCAGGCTGCGGGCTGGCGGGAGTAGAAAAACTATGACTCCTCTGGATCTGGAGGGAAACCCTGTGATCTGGCAACACTGCTTGGCTTGTTGTTGTTGATGAGTAGAGCTGACAGGATTGGCTGATTTGGTAGTTGTGTGTACAGAACTGGTTGCTTTTTAAGTTTGAATCACAGTTGGTGCTGTGACGTTCCAGCAAGCATCTACCATCTCATAGAAGCCCACTAGGACTGGAAGCTGATTGGCAAATGGTACTGAAACATTTTGTAATAGATTTTTTTTTTTTTTTTCAAATGCACATAAGCAACAGGTACAGTAGTCTATATAGCAACGTTTTTTCATATACAGTGTTTGTGGTATTGAGATAATGTAGAAAGCAAATAGGTTTTGTAATGCAAGTTTCAAAGTTGTCCACACTGCTTGTATATGCTTTAGTCTACCTGTGTGACATGACCTCCATATCTTATTTAGTTTGTGCGTTATGCAGTGTGAAAGATGGACAGAAAGCTTAATTTTAGTATCTGCTCCCTGCTTTGCGGGCTACAAATAGTAATAATAATAAAAATAAAACTATATTAAATAGGTGCTAGTGCAGTTGTAATACCATTGTTTTTAATGGAACTTAATAGCTAGCTATACCCATGTAATGTATATGTGTGTATTATGCAAAACAAATTCAAGTAAATAGAGACCAGGATTACTTTCTTTGGATTATTGAACATGTTTCTAAACTGATTAGATACATAAATAATAAGAAAGTTGCTTACCGTATGAATTTAAAGAAAACAAGAAGAGCCAATAAGGACTGAATTTGTTAAGGTTTATCATTGTACAGCAGGTCCAGCACAGCTTTCTGGTTGATGGCCACAGTTGCAGTATTGTTAGCAATCTTCAACTGTTTTATGATTGCAGTGAATATGTGTTAGTTGTTTCTTCAAAGTAACTGGCTGAAGCCACTCCTTATTTCCCCCAAGCAGATTTGCATAGTGCAAAAAAGGGGAACACATCAAATCTATTTTGCAACCCTTCTCTTATGAGCACTAAAGTCTGTATCTTTCAACATAATCACAAAACACATACCACATAATTAAACATGTGTATCTCCACATACAGCTATGGCCAAAGGTATAGCATCACCGTATAGAATGAACTAATTTTGCTTCATAAAGTGGAATGAAACCTGCTGAATAATGTTTCGTTAACATATTGAATTCCATATACTTAACGAAAAACTGACAAACATTTCAAAATCCAACGTGAGATACTGTACTACTTTTAAGGCTTCCAGTAGCAAAATCATTTTGTAGTTTATTTGATTATGTGATGTTAAATAAAATATCTAAATTATGTTAATGTATTTTTTTTTGTAAAATTATATCTCAATCCTAAAGTTCTAGGTGATGCAAAAAAAGTTCCCTTTCAACTCAAAGATGACCACCAACCAATACTTTTCGGATATGCCTGCCACAGGTCAGGTATTCACTGAGCATTTTATACCAAAGCTCCCGATAGGGTCCTCGGTCCCGCCTACCGAGGGAATAAGTAGTCACTCTATGGAGCTCAAATCCTCTTTTGCCTCTCACTACCAGGTAAGTAAGGTGGGTATATACTAACCTCTTCCAGTTGTTAGATTGTCTCTTAAAAAGAGCCCATCTCTTCAAGTTTATGTAATTCCCTTGTAATTGGTTTGCTGAAAGTCAGCTTGCCACTTCCCCAGAATCAGAACTCAGCTGAAGCCTGAGCATACGCCGTGCAACTGCGCACCGTTTTTTAAAAATAAAATAAAATATATTATTTTAACAGCCTACATCACCTAGCGACTGTAGTCTGCTTCTACTAATCTTGCAGCTTGCTGCCTGTGTTTTTCTATTTTTCCTCTGCCTTGGCAGCTTTGAAAAATATCAGAGAGAGAGAGATGTATCCTCCAGCGGGACCCAGCTTCTGCTGTTCCTGCTGTTGAGGCGAGTACTCTGGGCGGCCTCGGCTCGCACACTCGCTGTGCACGGCCTAATCTGTCCCTAAAGGTTGTCTATTACTATTGTTTTTCTGCTTGCAGTATAAAAAAAAAACACCCTGACAGCAGGTAGATCCCCCTCTACGTTGAAAGTGTACCTGGCAGCCATATCTGCATGTCATGTCCCCATTTACTCAGTGTCCCTAGGCGCTCATATACTAGCGACCCATTTTCTGAAGGGTGCTCGGCGGATACGTCGTCCTAAGAAGGACATTTTCCCCGAATGGAGTCTAGACGTGGTATTGGAGGCCTTACTAAGGCCCCGTTTGAGCCTATACATGCCATAGAGTTGAAATATCTCTCTATGAAGACAGCCTTTCTATTAGCCATCATCTCCGCTAAGTGGGTCAGTGAGCTACAGGCTCGATCCGTGCACATTTCCTGTTTGCGTATGTGGGACAATAGAAACGGTATCGTTGCGCACGAACCCTGCTTTCCTCCCTAAGGTGATTACGGCTTTTCACTTGAATCAATCAGTGGAACTAGAGGCTTACCATCCCCCTCCCTTTGCGGAGGAGACAGACCAGAGATTGAATTCCCTCTGCCCTGTTTGGTTATTGAGAAGTTATGTAGATAGGATGAGAGCGCGGCGTCAGTCTGACCAGCTCTTCATCTGTCATTGTGAAAGGACCCTCGGCCAAGCCCTCTCCAGCAGCAATTGTCCCACTGGATTATGGATACAGTTTCAACTGCGTATAATAATCCAGTTTACCCCCACCTGGGCGGGTAGCTGCACACTCTACTAGAGGAGTGGCGACTTCATGGGCATACTTTAGAGGAGCCTCATTGAATGATATATATACTGCGGCTAGCTGGGCTACTCCACATACATTCACCAGGTTCTACTGACTTAATGTGGTAGATCCCTCTATGCCTTCATTTGGCACAAGGGTCCTTGAGGTTGCACACTCGTACCACAAACATTAGTTTGGCAGTAGCGAGACATCCCTCGTCTGCTGTCCACTCACACTCTCTCGCGGCGGCTTTGGTATACTTTTAAGTACTGGTTGGTCATCTTCAAATTGAAAGGGAACGTTAGATTATGGATGTGACCCTGGTTCCCTGAAAGAGAAGATAACCACCAAACCTCGCATTTGCAGGTTAGATGCAAAAGAGGATTTGAGCTCCGTGGAGTGACTACTTATTCCCTCGGTAGGCTGGACTGAAAACATCACTGCCGGAGCAGTCTATTGGCAGCTTTGATATAAAATGCTCAGTGAATACCTGACCCATGCTAGGCATATCCCAAAAGTATTGGTTGGTGGTTGTCATGTCTTTCAGGGAACCAGGGTTACATCCGTAACCTAGCGGTCTGCTACTTCAGGAGGGGCCTGGGTCCCATCCCCCTGGCTGTGCCGACAGGCTCTATATCACTGAAACTTTTAAAGACATAAAGCCAGTAGGATATTTTGATAAATGTTAGACACTGAATGCAAAGCTGTGCA
The DNA here is from genome assembly GCA_030684275.1 of Acipenser oxyrinchus oxyrinchus. NCBI lineage: Eukaryota > Metazoa > Chordata > Actinopteri > Acipenseriformes > Acipenseridae > Acipenser > Acipenser oxyrinchus. Next base: position 12,583,960 of record CM060268.1, read on the forward strand.
CAAGGGGCCAGCTCAGGAAACCACGTCCTCAAATGCGGATGTTGCTAAAAAAAAAATTAAAAAAATAAAAAATACTCCAAAACCAAATACAATTTCAGACAGAGGCCCCCATTCACAGGTGGATTGAAGTTTTTTGTTCTGAGTAAAATAAAGATTGATATTCATGAAACTGCTCATGTTAAAGCTCACTAAAAAGCACAGCATTCAAAGTACCATTTACTTCATTCCTGTGTAGCTTTAGGCCCTTTATTTCTATTGATTTCCTGTATGCTTCTGTGTAATACATGTAATAATGAATATCACATACAACAGGCTACTTTTTTGTTGATTTCTACCTCAGATTCCATAAACAAGGCTGTTTCTCTCCATGTTTCTAAGACCTTCAAATCTCTGCACGAATTGTCTAATTCATGTTTACATAATAGCACTTTACACAGTTAATAAGAGGCAAAGTGGCTGCTGATTAGAAACAGATGCAGAGGTGATGCAGTGCAGAAATAATCACACACCAGGAAACTGTAATACGTTTGGAAAAGGGTTTCTTAATTAAAACTCCCGGTTTGGCAACCAAACAATAAACCTCCAGCAATACACACCAATGTGTAAAGCACAGAAGAAACAATAATAAATGGATTGCAGTACAAATAATAAACACACTTTATCTGCCCCATAATAATACAGTACACGGTCACCAGTCCGGGTGCGTGCAGTAGTGCAGTAGTGCAGTAGTGCTGTAGTGCAGTAGTGCAGTAGTGCTGTAGTGCAGTAGTGCAGTAGTGCTGTAGTGCTCGTGGTGGGTGATAACAATTATACAGTGACTGTGGTGTAGTTTTGTTCCGGGTAGTGCTGGCCCAAGGCGACAGCTCCGGATATGTCTTAGCCGTCTAGTGATTTTCAAAAACAAAAGACAATTACTAACAGCAATATTCAAACAAAACACTCACAAATCATTTTTCTTATTTTCTCCCGGTCCTTCCAGTTTCTTGTCTCTCAAACCAAGCGAAGGAGTAGATTGTGATTCTCCGTCCCCTTTATGCTATCACGTATGATCCCTTGGTAAACGAGTGCAGTTGTCTCTACTATCTGCAGCTGCTGCGTCGTTTCCCTTCTGGGTCAATACGTTCCTGCAAAGGAGTCTCCCCTTCTTCCAGACTGACTGACTTCCTGGCCCGGGGAAAGAACTGTCAGGCCAGCCCGTCCAAAGAACTTTCGCTGCTTTACAACCAAAACTCATTGTATTTCTGTCACAGGCAGTCATAACACAAAATAGAAAATGTTATGTAGACACTAAACACCTATTTTTATACAAAAAAGCCTTCTAATATTTAACAATATTTGAGTGGGGAAAGTGGATCTGTTTTAGGACACCAGCACATCTGAGAAGCATATACAGTTTTATTCTAAAACAAACCTTTTAGTTTATACACAGGGGTTGGCAACTTGTCCGTACACAGACACGCATGTCCATGGCAAGAGTTATCAGTGTCCATGTGTGGCGGAGTGTCCCTCCCCTATATATTTATTTATTATTATTTATATTTTTGTTTGCGGCGCAGATAAAAGTGCTGCCTCTTTTGTTATTTGTTATTTATAATTTAAAACCTTGTGAGGATGCGTGGCTGATCAGCTACTGGTTATTTAACTAGCTGACAGTCACGCATCCTTACTAAACTCGTGCAGACTGTGGCCGATGGGTAATAAGATAATTAACAGCTAGTTAACCCCTCTGCCAGAGTATAAGAACCTGCAGCTGTCCGTGCTGTGGTGTTGAGTGTTCAGAGGAGAGTACGGGAGAACACGGGAGAGCGAGCGGAAAAACAATTGCTATATTTAAAAATATACTTGTTTCTGTTTGTTTGGCCATCGCGCCTTTTTGTTTTGTGTTTTGTTGTTTGTTTAAATCTTTTGTTTTGTTTTATGAGTTAATAAATAAGCTGAGTGCAGTAGCATTCAGTTTCACCCGCCCATCCACTGTAAATAAGCTGAGTGCAGTAGCATTCAGTTTCACCCGCCCATCCACTGTTTTGAGGTATGACACAGGCCCGGTTTTTGGGATGGAACCGCATAACAGTCTCGCGTTTTGATTGGTCCATGTCTGTCACATGAATATGTCGTCACACGAGTGGAAAAGCTTGCAGGCATTTTTAACATTGTGATCAGAGAGAGAGAGAGTGATCTGCTTTCCACAACCTTTCCATTAAAATATAATATGGTATTACGCTGTACTGATATAACAAACTATGGGTTATTACTTTATATGAATTATCATGTTATGCACAAATGTAAGAATTGGCTTTCTGTGGTGGTGTACTTTTTTCTTTCAAGTAGCATAAATCTATAATTGTTTTTGCGATATATTTTAATATAAAATGTATACACTATTGCAGTTTTGTTAGAGGGTACATTAGTTTATCTCTAATGTAATCACAGTTTTACATATAGACTGCCCCTGTTTTCATTTACGTCGCAAATTCTGGGCCGATTTGGTTTGCAGATAACGTCCCAAATTCTGGGCCGCTTTGCATTTTCGAATTCAGCCCAGTTTTGGGGGCTCATCTGACAGCCGAGTTTCTAAGTCATCCATGCAGTTTACCATAAACTGGATCGTGAATTCATTTGAGAGTAACCCTTAGTACATGAATCAAAGTTAATGTATTTTTTTACTCTCCCCAGAAATTTTTTTTTTTTAATGAAAAAACAGAAATAAAATGTAAATGTTAAAAAAAACGTATTTCTTATTACATGAAGAAACTACATTGCACTGAAATAGATACATGAAAATTAATTAAAGCAGTCGTTTTCCTTTATTAAAGACTAATATTAAAACACATTTTTGGGAAGTAACATGGTATTACGAAAAAAGGAGATCTCATATTCTTATGTAACGTCCATCAATATATTATAGTGTTTCAGGTTCTTTTTGGACAGAAATGAGACTGCAACTGTGAGTAGATGAAGGCTGTTTATTTTGAAAATAATTAAATAATCACAAAATAAAATCATAAAGTGAGGGTAAGGAGACTGGGAGTCGACAGTGAAAATAAATGATTGTAGTAATTTTTCTTTTACCCTACCCTTCCCAGTCTTTCCCTGCCCCTCTTTTGCGTAAAACCTGCACTCCAATTCCCCTCCACACACGTGTACCACCATGCAACCCCGGCACGCACACACCACCATGCAACCCGGCACGCACACACCACCATGCAACCCCTGCACGCACACACCACCATAAGACCCCTGCACACACACACACACAGCATGCAACCCCTACATGTATACACCCACCATGTGACCCCTGCACGCATACACCACCATGCAACCCCTGCACGCACACACCACCATGCAACCCCTCCACGCACACACCAACATGCAACCCCTCCACACACACACCAACATGCAACCCCTACATGCACACACCACCATGCAACCCCTACATGCACACGCCACCATGCAATCCTTGCACGCAGACACCACCATGCAACCCCTGCACGCACACACCACCATGCAACCCCTGCACGCATACACCCACCGTAGCAATTCTTTGCAAAATATATTTTCGGGTATTCAGCCCCATTCATGTCTATGGCAGTGTTAAAAAACACATTTTCAGTCATATCTCTCAAACTAGAGCACCTACAACCACCGTTCGAAGGGTTCTAGACCAGCTTGAATGTAATATGCCCAGTTTCGTAGCAATTCTTTGCAAAAAATATTTTCAGGGCGTTCAGGGTGTTCAGCCTCATTCATGTCTATGGCATGGGTTGAAAAACACATTTTAGGCATATCTCTCGAACCCTAGCATGTAGAACCACCATTCAAAGTGATATAGACTTAGGGGAGCACCCCAAACCACCCCCTAAAACGGTGTGGTGGTTCACCCAAAAACTCGTGTCATGACGAGAAAATTCACTTTGCCAAGCCATCCTGGCGTCTGAACCATGAAAATGGTGACTCCTTGTGCGGGGCCCCATGGGATCCTGCCATAAAAAAAAATCAAGTTTCTAACCCCCACAGAACCCGAGATATGCCCTGTCAAAAATGTCCAAAAACTACCCTTTTCGGGGTCATATCTCCATGACCCTGGGGCCTAGAAACTGGGTTGAACTTCCGAGGGTCATGTCTGGGGGCCCTCTTTCACAGGGAGCCACCCGTTTTCAAATGCTACATTTTCAACAAATTTACACATTTTCAGCATGATGGCATGTCAAGGTTGCATTTCCAATAGCTTTTGAGCTCCAGGTTGGCAAAAAAAGTCTAAACTGGTGTCCTTTCTAGCTGGAGACACGTCGCTTGGTGGGATCGACAGGGGCCCTGAGGTGGACCTCCGTAGCGATTTTCAAGTCTCTGGGACACCCGGAACCCGAGATATAGCACCCTGAAAAATGTCTATGGGAAATCCCATTATAAAACCCCTTTGGGGCAACGCCCACCATCTGGCGGTGGGGTGGCATATGAACCCGTGGCCGATGTCTTTCTTTAGCTAAGACTCTTGTGCACGCAAAGGGTGCCCTTCTGAGTTTGTTGGCCCAGGGGTTGTGGAGATACGGGTACGATAAGAGACCACCCCCTTCCCTATGGTAAATCCCATTATAAAAACACCATCGGGGTAAGGCTTGGCCAATGGCAGTCGTGGGTCATACGAACTCGAAGGAACCCATTTTCTTTAGCTAAGACTGTTGTGCATCTAAAGAGAGTACTAGCGAGTTTGTTGCCCCCCCCCCCCCCGACCGCGATTTCCTATAGCAAAATACATACAAAAAATGTCCATTATATATAAGACCTGAAATGTGCACATTTTGTAGTATATTTATGCAACAGAAGCACCAATTTAAGTCCATTTCAAGTGTTTTGTGATCACAGTATCAGCTTGAGTGTATAAGAGCATAGTTTTGCACCAAAAGCGAGCAGAGGCGAAAAAAAGCACTATATACCCTATTCTTTAAAATATCACTTTGCAGTGCAAATTTGAGGAACGCAACTTGCAAATTGGTACTGCAATTTAAAGGCCTGTAGTGTCAGGCTGGTAGTCCCTGATTCAAGTGTTTTTGGAATGATTCCTGCAAAGACTGATTTATAAGAAAAAAGAGAGATTGACAAACAGCATTTTGCTTTATATGCAGAAACGGGCAACTACAAGAGGGTGTCAAACAAGCTGTGAATGTCCTAGGAGGCTACAGAGTACCTCTGGGTATGAATCCAGATGCTTGCAGTACCTGTTCTTAGATGTCCGAAACCACTGTATCGCTGTATAACTGTATACCCTATAAATATCACTTTTTATTGTGTATTTGAGGAACACAACCAATTACAAACTTCATTTGAATTGCTGTGCTATCAGAATATCAGTGTATAACTTTGCTGGGGATTGCAGTGTATGCTGGGTATCAAAAGGCCTTCACTTTTACAAAAGACTGTCAAAATTTAAAAAAGGGAGTCAAAGTTACACAAAAATAGGTGTGCTCCTAACCCAATACTTGTCTTTTTAATTCTGTGCATCCAAATACTTGTAGTTAAAAGTTTTAAGAATTAAGCCTACTGTTTGTTGTGCTGTCCTAAACCAGCAGTTTATCACCCAAATTTATTAAATAAACAGGGGGGGGGGGGGTCATCAGATTATTCTCCATTTTATTGTAACTGAGGTACCGTTCAGTTGAGCAAAAATTGTAAAGGGGTACTCGAGCTGAAACCTCCAGATAGAAGGGGTACAGTTTCAAAAAAAGGTTGAAAACCCCTGACCTACATTATAAACTATCAGGAATAGATAAGGGAAATGTTGACTAATACAATACAATAGGATTTATTTGAAGTTGTGAAGGGCACTGGTCTCTTAAACCCAGAAGTTCTGATAAACCCCTACGCCTCACTATATATTGATGGACATTACATAAGCAAATGAGATGTCCTTTTTTTTTTGGTATACCATGTTCCTAAATGGGACTGCCCAGTCCCTGACCACATTCCGATGCCTCCTCAAGACTCACCTCTTCAGAAAGCACCTGTAGAACTCCTCTGTTCTTCCCTTGGGACACTTATCACCCTTCCTTAAATGCGCTTTACTTGCTCTTATCTGCCCCCTATTTTACTGCATTTAATCCTGTACTTCAGAGTACTGTAATCTGCTAAGTGTTTAATCTGTAGTATTTTGTATTTTATCATATCCTGATGTAACTATCACTGACACTGTTATCTGCTGTATTATTGAATCGTATTTTGTCACACTTGTACTTGCTTGAACCAAAGTCATTGTATTTATCTTGCTCTTAATTGTATTATTACTTGTACTGTGATACTTGAAATGTATTTGCTTACGATTGTAAGTTAAGCCCTGGATAAGGCGTCTGCTAGAAATAAATAATAATAATAATAAATGTTTTCTGGGGAGAGTAAAAAATACATTAACTTTGATTCATGTACTAAGGGTTACTCTTAAATGAATTAACGGTCCAGTTTATGGTAAACTGTGCATGCATGACTTAGAAACTCGGCTGTCAGCTAAGCAGAATATCTCAAAAACTGGCCTGAATTCGAAAATGCAGAATTCGGGACGTTATCTAAAAACCAGAGCAGCCCAGAATTTGGGTTGTTATCAGAGCGGCCCAGAATTTGGGACGTTATCTAAAAACCAAAGCGGCCCAGAATTTGGGACGTTATCTGCAAACCAAATCGGCCCAGAATTTGCGACGTAAATGAAAACAGGGGCAGTCTATATGTAAAACTGTGATTACATTAGAGATAAACTAATGTATCCTCTAACAAAACTGCAATAGTGTATACATTTTATATTAAAATATATCGCAAAAACAATTATAGATATATGCTACTTGAAAGAAAAAAGTACACCACCACAGAAAGCCAATTCTTACATTTGTGCATAACATGATAATTCATATAAAGTAATAACCCATAGTTTGTTATATCAGTACAGCGTAATACCATATTATATTTTAATGGAAAGGTTGTGGAAAGCAGATCACTCTCTCTCTCTGATCACAATGTTAAAAATGCCTGCAAGCTTTTCCACTCGTGTGACGACATATTCATGTGACAGACATGGACCAATCAAAACGCGAGACTGTTATGCGGTTCCATCCCAAAAATCGGGCCTGTGTCATACCTCATTGTTTTGGTTCAGTTACTTCCTGGTCCGTGACGTCACCACACCTCCCCACTGCAAGCCATCCTGCCACATATGGTGTCCTGCGTGGGACAAAACAATGCCTCCAACAGCCGGACCAGGAAAGGATAGGACGTTTTTTTTTGTTTTTTTCAAATAGTGGTTTTTGTGTTTTGAAAAAAAAAAAAAAAAAATCGGATTGAAGGAAGACCGAGAGGTGAAGGACAGGGAGGAGGAGTGTCTCCTAATGGCCAGAAACCCAGGGAAATATAGCCAACCATCGGAGGTGTGCCCCCTCTGCGACCAGAAGCATCGATTTGCCAACTGTCCCTTCTGCTATTATGAAGAGGAGGAACTAGCGCCCAGAAGGGGGGAGCGCGAGCATCCAGCGCCCAGAAGGGGGCGTGAGCATCCAGCGCCAGAAGGGGGCGTGAGCATCCAGCGCCCAGAAGGGGCGTGAGCATCCAGCACCCAGAAGGGGGCGAGCATCCAGCGCCAGAAGGGGGAGCCCGTGCATCCAGCGCCCAGAAGGGGAGCCCGTGCATCCAGCGCCCAGAAGGGAGCCCGTGCATCCAGCGCCCAGAAGGGGGAGCCCGTGCATCCAGCGCCCAGAAAGGGGAGCCGTGTATCCAGCGCCCAGAAGGGGAGCCCGTGCATCCAGCACCCAGAAGGGGGGAGCCCATAGGTCCAGAACCTAGGCCTCCAGGAGCAGAGCAGCGGGAGCTGCCTCTGTCTCCACCACCTCCACCACCAGGAGCAGAGCAGCGGGAGCTGCCTCTGCCTCCGCCACCTCCACCACTTCCAACACCAGGAGCAGAGCAGCGGGAGCTGCCTCTGCCTCCGCCACCTCCACCGCCAGGAGCAGAGCAGCAGGAGCTGCCTCTGCCTCCGCCACCTCCACCAGCAGAGGGTGAATGCCTGCTGGTTCCGCCTCAGCCGCCGTGGGAGGACTGCTTGCCCCTCCCACCTCCACCAGCAGAGGGTGAATACCTGCTGGTTATGTCTCAAGCGCCGTGGGAGGACAGCTTACCGCTGCCAGCTCCACCAGCAGAGGGTGAATACCTGCTGGTTCCGCCTCAACCGCCGTGGGAGGACTGCTTGCCCCTCCCACCTCCACCAGCAGAGGGTGAATACCTGCTGGTTCCATCTCCACCTCCACCAGCAGAGGGTGAATACCTGCTGGTTCCACATCCACCGTCATGCAGGCTTCGCACCGCCCAAGGATGCCTGCTTCGCACCGCCCAAGGATGCCTGCTTCGCACCGCCCAGGATCCCTGCTCCGCATCGCCTGGGGCTGCCTGATGCTCCGCATCGCCCAGGGCTGCCTGTTGCTCCGCATCGCCTGGGGCTGCCTGTTGCTCCGCATCGCCTGGGGCTGCCTGTTGCTCCACATCGCCTGAGGCTGCCTGTTGCTCCGCATCGCCTGGGGCTGCCTGTTGCTCCGCATCGCCTGGGGCTGCCTGTTGCTCCGCATCGCCTGGGGCTGCCTGTTGCTCCGCGCTCGCCAGGGGCTGCCTGTTGCCGCATGCGCCTGGAGAGCCACCAGTTACAGGGTACTAGGGAGAAGTGGAGCTCCCGCTGCCGCCTCCATGGCCAGGGGCTCCCCTCCCGAGTTCACCTCCCGAGGGTCCACTGCTGCTGCCGTCGCCTGCCGAGGTCGCTGCTGCTGCCGTCGCCTGCCGAGGTCGCTGCTGCTGCCGTCGCCTCCCGAGGGTCGCAGCTGCTGCCGCCGCCTCCCGAGGGTCCTGTTTTGCCTGGGGCCTGGGGTCGCAGGAAATACTGTGGCTGGAGCCCCATGAAGGGGAGCTGCCGGCCCACGGAAAAGTGGGGAGGTCAGGAGATCAGCTCCCCAGCCGCACTTTGCAGCAGGAAATACAGTGGCTGGAGCCCCATGAAGGGCAGCTGCCAGCCATGAAGAAGGGGGAGGTCAGGAGACCAGCTCCCCGCAGCAATTTAAGCTGCAGGAAAAGCGGGTGGCGGAGCCCCACGGAGGAGCTGCCGGCCATGAAGAAGGGGGCAGGTCTGGAGGCCACCTCCAAAATTTCCTTGGCGGAGGAGCGGCCTGTGCTTGGTCCACTGGGACGCTACAGTTGGGATGGGAGGAGGACATCCCACCGTGGCCGCCACCTTTGGCCCGTTGCTGCCCCTGTTCCTGGGCCAAGACTGCTAGCCGGGACTTTGGGGACTAAGGGGGGAGGTGTACGAAAAGGCCATGTGTGCTGCGCACAAGGGGGGGAGTGTGGTGGAGTGTCCCACCCCTATATATTTATTTATTATTATTTATATTTTTGTTTGCGGTGCAGATAAAAGCGCCGCGTCTTTTGTTATTTGTTATTTATAATTTAAAACCTTGTGATGATGCGTGGCTGATCAGCTACTGATTATTTATCAATCATTGCACAGTAGCTTATGCTCCTTCTGGCTGGAAAGCCGGATTCACAGATACAGGGACTCTTTTAATTAATATGTTTTGATATCTAGTGCTCTTACATGGTAAGTAGTGGTGGAAAGGGCATGCTGTAATTAAGCTGTTAATTCAAAATAGACACATTATACTGCGAATTTAGAGCTTGGGCTACTTGTTACAAACCAGGACCTATATGTTCCACTATGGGAAACATGGCAAGCAAATTGACCAGTGAAGTGGGTAGTTTGCCCACAGTAACAAATCGAGCCCCACATGTGATAGCAATAACTGCAGAGCAAAAATAAATGTGACAGCTTACTGTCTTAAGTTGTTTTAACACCTATAGGCAACACAGAAAGAGAAGCATCATATACTCCCCCGCACCAGAAGAGGCTGGGAGTGAGGTGGTGGTGGTTGGGGAGTGAAGTGGTAATTTGAAGCACGGCAAGGCTGCGTTTGCTTTTGGCTTGTTGTTTGACCAATAAAATGCGATGTACAAGGAACTGTATTAATGATACTATAGATGTCCTGCCTGAAAACCTTGCAAGCTTTATAGTAATATTATTGACACAGTCATTTTTATTTAATTACATTTAATAAATATGTACTGGTGGGCGGCACGGTGGTGTAGTGGTTAGCGCTGCTGCCTGACAGCGCCAGGGTTCTGGGTTCGAATCCGGCCTAGGGTACTGTCTGTGTGGAGTTTGCATGTTCTCCCCATGTTTGCGTGGGTTTTCTCTGGTTTTCTCCCACAGTCCAAAGACATGCTGTCGTGTGGTGCCCTGTGATGGACTGGCATCCCGTCCAGTGTGTAGTCTCGCCTTGCGCCCTGGGTATGCCAGGTTAGGCTCTGGCTCACCGCAACCCTGTAAAGGAGTAAGTGTTTCATCATGATGGATGGATGGAAATATATACTGAAGAGCAAACACTGGTGCTGGCTTAAACATAGAGGCAGCCACTTCCATTTATTGAGTTGTTTTATTTTGGACTCAATGTATTATACATAAAGATGACATGCACCTGTTTTAGGCCTACATCCTCTCCAAATCAAAAAATCCAAACAGAAAGTGAAAGATGGTGATGCGTATTTGTGGTGCAGTTTTAGAGGGACTTAAAATATTGTTATAGTTCATTCCAGTGGTATCTGGCTAGTGACCACAGTAGCTAACTGGTTGCCAATAGTAAAAATGAATTTAACATGTTCACTTTCTTTTTCAGTCAATTCTAAAGCCGGGTCCACACCAGAACAATCAGTTGCTCAGCTTGATTGCGTGAAGCTGAATCGCTTATATGCGGACGTTTCTGCAAGCAGTTGCGCAACTGGTTGCTTACAGTAGAGACAAGCTGTACTTTCGTGTGCCCCTACGAAGACCCCGTCTTCATGAAGGCCTTCAGTCGGTGAGGTAGAGTCGATGGAGGATTGAATCCACCTGAAGGCTGCCGTAGACAGACCGGGACAACTTCCTCACCTGCCTCGAGGACCAAGGTTGGACCCTCGCTGATGCAGAGCCCAGGCCATATACTGTGTGCTGCCCCGGTCAGGGTGAGGTGGAGTTGCCACCTGCGCCGAAGAGGAAGAAGGGGAGGAGCAGCCATCCCCGGAAGAAGGTGAAGAAGCCGATGCGACCTCCAGAACCCCAGTCAGGATTTGGGGTGGTTTTTAAACTTTTCAGAGTCTGAGAGGTCTTGTCATGATACTGTCTCAATTATCTTAATACTGTTACTATACATAAAGGTTGTAACCGTGTACAACCTACAGCAAATAAGTGTGATCACTTTAGAAAGATCTGTTCAGATCATGTAGAATAAATCTAATGAGATGTCATAGTCAACCATGTTTAATATAACCAAGTTTAAATTACAAATGTGTGACTACAATGGAGTATTATTTTATAGCAATCAACTTCAGAAAATACCAGAAAAGTATACAACACACATTAGGAAACACATCTACTTAAATAAAAGAAAAATGAAAAGAAAAAAAAAAACTTTATTAATACAACTAATGCAATTGTTTTGCATATTTTAGATACAAACTTTATATGTAAAAACAAAACAGCAACTAGAACTGAATAGAAGCTCCTAAACTTAAAGCCAAAGAAAGTTAAAACTGACTTATCAAAACATTAAAACACAATGTTTTTCATTATTATGCAAAGAACTAAGAAACAAAAAAATCACCACCCAGGCATGTATATATTTCATGAGAACTGCACAGCCTGTCATGGTTTATACCTTACAGATACACACACACACACACAAACATATATATATATATATATATATATATATATATATATATATATATCTCAAACAATGCCTTCAATTATATATTTCTTCGTTTGTTAATAGCAGCATAAACCACGCTGTCATCCTGTTGTTGATTATTCTTGTCTTTCCCCTTAACTTCATCATAAACCACAGATTCGTCATGAATAGGTTTCTTCTTGCCTTCTTTTATAACAACCTGGGCGTAAACCAGCTCACCGTCCTCTTTAGGCTTGCATTTGGATTTCTTTTTTCCACCTTTATTAACACCCTGAGTATAAACCTGGTCATCTGTTAAAAAAAAAAAAATATAGATATAAAAGCAAATAACTTCCAGTGAACCATTCTGTGAAAAACTTTTGACACGCTGGTAAAAGCTGACCACTGGAAATACTTAGAAAAAAAGTTCACAGTTCTGCTTTTTTATGATGAGTGTATAAGAACTGTATGAGATGTCTGAAACATGTGATTTAAATAAGAGCTCAGAATTTCACAAAGGAATGATAGTTCTGTAAAAACAGTGAAGTCTTTAAGAGTTGCTGTATTGTTTGGGTAATGTTTTTGCTGATTGTATCCTCCAACGGTAACACAAAATGATCGAAAGAAAAGCATTTAGGCGTATTGTTCAAGCAATACATTGTTAGTTTATAAGTTTTCAAATCCTCACCACTCATCCACTCGTTTAGATTAACATACACATGTATACAAGTGAGAAAGTGACCTGTAGAGATACTTGCCTTGGATTGCTGTGCTTGCAGTCTCTGGTATCATTGTGGATAGGGAAACTTGCTGTTCATCACTCCTGTTTTGTGTAATCACCGAATGGGCATTCTCTTTATAACAAACAAGAAGAAACTATTATCTTGTGCTTCTCTCTTTTAAAGGAAAACTAAGAATATTTTTTAATGCTTAAGCCTGGAAGATTTGATTCTATCTATATCTGAGGCACAACATGCCTCAAAAGACACATGTGGGTGATGTATAGCACTTTTTTGCAACATGGCAAGAAACCTTCAAATCAGGATGCATTGTTGTGCAAAAAAAAAAAGACTCACCCTTCCTTTTTTTATTCTTGCACATGTACAAGAGTGTAAATGAAAGCATGACGATCACAAGAAGAGCACTTCCACCAAGGACATATTTAAGAATATCTGTAAATAAATAAAAATATTGAATGCTTATGCTTATAATGTTTTTCAATATGTTAATACACTTATTAAGTCTTTCTGTCCTAACTGGTAGATATTGTGTCTGCGCTAAGTATTTACCAAATTGTCAGTTATCAATACTGTATGTTGGTGTGGGTTTGCAGAGGTACATTTAAAGAGAGTAAGACGGAGAAAGAAAAAGGTCTGTACAGGTCAGGTCATAAAAGACACATACAGGGGAGGAATGATGATCACAAAATAGCTTCACCACAAACATATGTCAAGGCACTAGGAAATATGAAATATAACTCCACCTGATTATATACTGTAGTAATTTATTAGCAGGTGAAGCCAGAGGAGTTGAATGGTCACAATTTCACAATGTTTCTCCACAGTAATGCAAGCAAGATTATAGCCAGTTAAAGACAAAACCAGAAGATCAATAGAGACAACATCATTAAAAAAATATCTCAATATTGGAGCACCAGAACTAATTGTTGTTTGAAATCTCCTGTGATCTTTATGAATGTTTTAAACTGATGTCTAAAAAAGTGTTTGTGATGTGACCTAATGAAACGTATGTGACAGATCTACAGGATGAAACATAAAATATCACAAACATCTGTGTACCTTTAGAACAGTACATTTGTTGTGTACCTTCATTTCCATATAATTGTATTGGACTGAATACTTAAATACATTTGAGAATGTAAATCTTAAACATTATCTTTAAGATATTTAGACAGTCAATAGACTTCCAACAGATCTGTAAATGACTAATCCATACAGTAATTGCTACCTAATCAATATTAACTGAAATGAATAAATAAAGAAATAAAGTACCAGCATCCTCTGCATTACTGGCATCACCAGGCTCTGTGGTTAAATTACCAGAGCAATCTGAAGAGCAGGTTTGTAGACTGCAAAATGCAATCCTATTTGTATATGTTGTTATTATCATGCTCTTATTGATTAAGAACTGAAAAGCCTCTCCTTCTTTGTCCCCAGATAATTTGATAACCGTCCCATTCTCCAGGGTGCAATGGAACTGGGTCTCTAGATTGGGCGTGGATGTTGAATTAATCTTGGGTTCAGAACCTGGTACAGAGAAATAGATTCAAGTTAGTGACAAGCTGTTCACCATGCAGGTTCTGATGAATGGGTTTGAGTTGACCATGCAGGCTTTTTGTTGTTATCTAGATTTATTATTTCTTGGTAGTTTGATATTTTTTAAACTGTTTGAAATAAATTGCTGGTAAACACATAAAAATGCATATAGTACCCTGAAAAAGCAAAAATAAAGATATAAAAAAATGGTTAAGTGTAAACCTGGTGAGTTCCCCTATCTCTAATCTCCCTGTCAATCACTCTCCCTCTTCTATATAAGTCTCTTGTTTCCACTTTCCCTCCTTCTCTAGCATTTGTTTGTTTTCGTACCCAACCTCCTCCCCTTCTCCTTTGTGATTCAGCAGCCCTGCACTGGTCTCTCTCTCCTTCTCAGCTGTCGACGTGAAGTCTGTCTCGCAGTCCCTCGATCTCTTTCTAATCTCTCTACTTCTTTCTTTTTAGCTCCAGGACTCCTGTAAGCTCTGTTCCACGATCCAGTCCCTCTAACTTTTTCCCTTTCAAGGCTCTCCTTCGGAGGTTCGTTCGGTGCTGGTGGGTAGCTCCATGCTCAAGTCGCTCAGCTGCAGCGGCTCTCCGAGAGTCGGGTCCTGTGTCCCTTCAATCCCTTATGGGTAGTTCCGTTCCCAAGCCGTCACGTAAGCGGCTCTCTGCAGTGGGGGATTCTGTCTATGTGTTTTCAGGTCTTGGGTCACCGGACAAGCCTTCAGCAATAAGGTTCTCCATCGCTGAGAGCAAGACTCCTGTTCTATCCCTTTAACTCCCTTTGAGTATCATGGCTCTCTCTGAGCTGTCATGAAGCACTACACTTACCACTTACCATTGCCCTGTGAAACAGTTTAAACTGCCCTTTTGTGTGGTGGTGTGGTGCTATTGTTGTGTATCATAAAAGGTCTCTATATCAAGTGTCGACCTCTGTTCACTGGAAGGGGAAACCCAAAGTGTGAGAGTAACTGCATTTTTGAATTGATAAGTCAGAGATCTTATTTAACGTACAAACCTTATTTGGTGAAAGGACATGTAGCCTAGAAGTACTGCCTGTACATACTAAGAACCTTGTGGGCTTTATATAGTTCACAGTTTATGTGATTTACATACAAATATATCAGAAGCTTAACAATCTAATAAATATGTTAGATATTAGTATAGATCATTTCAACAGGCAGCACCAGTACAGAATAATTAGCAGACTTCATAAATCAGGTAAAATGGTGATGAACCCTCATGGCAAATTAACATGAAACACACCTAACTGGTTGTAGAGATCTAATCCCTTCAATGCTTCATTACAGTATGCAATCCTAACATACCATCTTGAGTCAGCAGATTGTTTTAAATAATACCTTTCTGTTTGATTTAAAAAATACAGAACTGTGTTAAGACCAGAGTTATTTTCTTATTTTATGGCACTATTCAATCCAACATCCTAAGAAGAGCATTCCCCTACCATACAAATAATAATGTTCAGCAGAAGATTAGAGCGTGAGACGTTGAAACATAAAATAAAGAAGTGGACACACTATTAAAAATGAAACTGCTGATAAGGTGTTGTGAATAAGTTCATTTCTGCAAAACTGTCTGCTCTACAGTATGAAAAGCAAATTCTAAAGTCAATTTAAATACAAGGAGAAAAAAACAATTGTATGAATACACAAGGCAGACTAATGCCTTGTGTATTCATAATAGAACAACATGAGAAAGATACCAGGAAAGAAGAGTATACCCAGTCCCCTGTGACTTCAGTATGTGAGTTTGTACTGGATACAAGGAGAGGCAGATTTAAACATTAAATCATTTCTTACCTGAGCAGTTTGACTTCACAGAATCGCTCTTCTCTTCATTGATTTGGTTTTTAGCAATACAGACAAGATCTCCAGTGACATTTTCCTTCAATATTACAATGTGTTCTTTATCACTGAAATAAGCAAGGCTGGTATTCAGCGGCACTCCATCTAAACTCCAGTTAAATGAAGCATTATCCCCTTTATCCACTGTGCAGACCAGCAGCACCTCCCCATGCGACAGACAGGTGGAGTGTACCACAGGCTTAGAGACAGGCTCTGAAAGAGAGTGGCCCATTTATGTATACGTTTCTTTTAATGGTTTTGTATCTCAAAAGTAGGCACGCTGTGCTTGAGTCTTAAAAATGACAAGGTCCTAAAATGTCTACTACCTATACACTGTTTTTAATTTCTTAATAATTGTTGATGTGTCCGATATAGAAACAACAAGGCAGCTCTATATAAAGCAAGCCAGGACAAATAACATGTTTTTTTCCTACCTGAGCAGTTTGGTATCACAGAGTCGCTCTGGTTTGTGCTGACTTGGTTTGTAGCAATGCAGACAAGATTACCAGAGACATGCTTCTTCAATATTACAACATGTTCTTCATCACTAAAGTAAGCAAGGCTGGTATTCAGCGGCACTCCACCTAAACTCCAGTTAAATGAAGCATTATCCCCTTTATCCACTGTGCAGACCAGCAGCACCTTCCCATGCGACAGACAGGTGGAGTGTACCACAGGCTGGGAGACAGCCTCTGAAAAAGAGGGACTTTTCAGTTAGGATTTAACACCTCAAACCCACTTCCACCCCAACACAGGGAAAATGTATTTGGTATCAGTGGTGTAGGGCGCCACATTTAAACTGTTTACTTCAACAGGTTTGCATTCCCATTTGTCACCTTTTACCT
Source organism: Acipenser oxyrinchus oxyrinchus (assembly GCA_030684275.1). Classification (NCBI taxonomy): domain Eukaryota; kingdom Metazoa; phylum Chordata; class Actinopteri; order Acipenseriformes; family Acipenseridae; genus Acipenser; species Acipenser oxyrinchus. The sequence goes on from CM060268.1 coordinate 12,600,714, forward strand.
TTGTTTTAACCACCTTTCACACAATTATCCTTGATGTAACCAGGCTACATACAGTATTAATGAAGTTAAGATCCATGTAGTATACAATACAATTCCAATAACAGCTCTTGTTCACATTTAAACAAATCAGGAAATGAATCTATCTATTTTTGGAATCTATCTGCTTTCTAGGCATCTACTATATGGCACTTAATGTTAAAACAATAGACGATTATCAACCCTGTACTTTTTGATAAATGTTGAAGGAAGTGTAGGAATAAAAAGATTTGAACAGTACAACAAAGCATGAAAGCTATGGATTGCCTCTCCCTATTTTCACTGCTGAGGTAATATCAGGTTGAGTGACAAGCCGGTTTCCAATCCATTCAGACAGTCAGTACATGTACATGGCATTATGATTCCTCAGTAACTCAATCGCTTATAATCAGATCTGGAAATCCTAATGCAGCATTTACATTGAAGAATGTGGTTGGTGATGTCTTGAATTTGTATAGAAAGGTACTTACATGTATTTACATCTACCCCCACCCCCTTTTTGAATAAATGAGTTCATTTACTTACCTCTAATCTTTCTTTTTTGTATGCACCCATACAGATCCACAGATCAGTTACCTACTGTTCTATACTGTAGGTCCTCAGATCAGAAAACAACAAATCAGGTTTCTCAAATCTCAAAGGAGTTTATGACAAGATTTCTAAATAGTAAATGTACCAATTGTTAGCTGGAGTTTAAATCCAGGATCTATCTCCATGCTCACAACTCTAATAACTCTTAAAGGGACTATGCCATTTAGCATGGTACAGTATGCAGATATGATCATTGTTCCTCATAATTTAGTATAACGATGTATTTTTTTATGATATGCTGTTTTTAGTTAGGACTGCATGGGTGTCTACTGTATATTATTATTATTATTTGTTTATTTAGCAGACGCCTTTATCCAAGGCGACTTACAGAGACTAGGGTGTGTGAGCTGTGCATCAGCTGCAGAGTCACTTACAATTACATCTCACCCAAAAGACGGAGCACAAGGAGGTTAAGTGACTTGCTCAGGGTCACACAATGAGTCAGTGGCTGAGGTGGGATTTGAACCGGGGACCTCCTGGTTACAAGCCCGTTTCTTTAACCACTGGACCACATATCATACTTTTATGACATAGTTTAAATTTCTCTTAAAACATTAGAAATCAAGGTATTTATCTCTGCACTCGTTTAAGACATGTTTAACTTGAGAAGTGGCAACTCACCTTGAATATAAACCTGCATGCTTCCCTTAAATATGTTAGTTCCATCAGTAGTAAACACATCCACAGAGTAATCTCCTGAATCATTTTTCTGAGTCCTGTCCAGTCTGAGGGTTCCATTAGCAAAAATCTCAGTCCTGTTTATATAAGGATTATTGAAGGCCATGTTGGTATTCTTAAAATCACCAATGAGTGTGACTCCCTGCTTCCATTTCACATGAACACTGCTGTTCAAAGTCATATTTAAGTGCAGATACAAAGAGTCCCCCAGGGCGCCATATACAGGCACACTTATATTTTCTGCAGTAACTGAAAAAAAAGATATTAGAAGTAAAGTTAAGAGTTTCTGTTGTGTTACCATATGATATGCCAAAACCCCATAGCCCTATACACAGCATATTCTACAGAATATTCACACAAGGTCCCTACAACCTGGGTTCATTTTTCCCCCAAATTGTTATACTAATATTTGTTGTGTTCTAAAAAACAAAAACACAAATGGATTCTTAAACAATTATGAAATAACTTCAGATGACTTACAAACCCCTAAATGAAATGCCTGGGTTGTTTATTTCTGTTTTGGTAACTTTGGGGCAACGAACTTGCAGAGTTATTATGGAGCTGCGTTCTAAGTTGAGAACTAGCTAGTATGGTACTATCTCCGGATCATACGGTGGCCCTGAAATGCAAAAACAAGCAAATAAAAAAATACAGACAAACAAAAATGTGTATCTGCAATTAAAAAAAAGCTTACCTGCAATTAAAAACGACTGCAAACACAAAACAAACCCTGCATCTTAAAATGTGTGTACAAACACAAAAAAACGCCTGCATCTTAAAATGTGTGTACAAACACAAAAAAACGCTTATATCTTTTTTTGTGCTTGTACACACATTTTAAGATGCAGGTGTTTTTTTGTGTTTGTACACACATTTTAAGATGCAGGTGTTTTTTTGTGTTTGTACACACATTTTAAGATGCAGGCGTTTTTTTGTGTTTGTACACACATTTTAAAATGCAGGGTTTGTTTTTGTATTTGCAGTCGTTTTTTTAATTGCAGGTACACATTTTTTTGTTTGTCTGTATTTTTTTATTGACGTAATCACACATAGACATATATACCCGACATACGCCCCTTGCAAAGGATCCGGCGCTTTTGTAGGTATCGGCGCTATGCTTCAGTGTATATATAATGTGTGTATTTTATATGCACACATTATTATTTCAGCAAAAATAAACTGCCAGTACATTCTGGGACTTTCACATGTATTACACTATTCCACTTAGTACGATATTAAAATTCTTAGTCCATAGCAAGAGCTAGACTAAGTTAGTCCCGTATTTAGTATCCTCTAGAGGGCAGCAGCAGTTATTTTTGGGTTTGTTGCAATTGAAACCTTTTTTAGTACGCAGCTGGGGACTAACTTCAGCCACCAAGTTCGTTGCAATTGGTATTTAACTTGCGTACTAGTTTAGTACGAAGCTGCATACTAACCACGGGATCATCCCCAGTTAGTATGCTGCTTTTACTTCGTTGCAATTGACCCGTTATTGAATGCATTGTTTTCCTTTTCTGAAAGAACCATGTTAATATGATCTGGAGTAAAATTCTTTGTGAAACTAAACCCCGATCTTTAGAAAGTTACCAGGTGGTGTCAGAATGAATTTGAAATGAATATCAAAAGGAACGAGAAGACAGCAACTGATCAAGGAAGAAGGGATTTATATATGTGCCAGTAGTCTTGTTTTTAATGTGCCTGTGGCAAAGTGGTGAGTGGATACAGGTGAGCGCAGTGCAGGTACAAATCACACGGACAATTACTAACAGGTGCAAGGGTGTATTGATAAATTACTACAATGTCCAGAGCCTTAAGGCAAAACACCTGTAAATAATGATGCTAGAAGTGACTACAGCGGCGTGTATCACTTCGGTTTTGTAAAATCCCACGGGTTTGACCCGCAACCAAAAAGTCCAGTTTTATCACCCACACAAAACGATAGGTTGCAGATGCAACCCCGGTTCCCTGAAAGAGAAAATAACCATCAAATATGGGATATTGCCGTCAGGCAGTAGCGATTGGCTGAGCTTTTATAGCAAAGCTGCCGATAGGCCTCTGCGCGATGTGCCACGTAAGCTCGCCCCTTGGGAGCTTACTATCACGCAGCGCAGAGACTCACGTCCTCTTTTGCTCTTCAGGCCGTGAAGGCCTCTGGAGCGACCAGCGGCTTGATGGTTATTTTCTCTTTCAGGGAACGGGGTTGCATCCGCAACCTATCGTTCCCTTCAAGTCGAAAATAACCATCAAATATGGGAACAGTGTACCCAAGCTGTCGCGAGGGAGGATTCTCGGCAGTAGGACAGACTTACGTCATAACGCAACTGCGTAGGGAATACATCTACGCATATGCGGAGCTGTGCCTCAGCGTCTATGCTCGCAATGACACCTGTCCTAAGGTGGAATAGTCAACACCATGCTGTCAACCACTCTATACGTCCGCATCTTGAGGGATCATAGAGTGTAGTACAGATGCTCCAAACAGTGGAGCAGAGGAATCCAGTACGTTCAACCGGTAAAACCTCATGAAAGTATGCGGTGTAGCCCAGCTGGCTGCAGCGCAAATGTCAGGCACCGGCACCCCTCTAAAGAGGGCCCAGGATGTCGCCATACCCCTAGTGGAATGAGCCTTCAACTGCCCTGGTGGCGGAAGGCCTGCAGATTCATAAGCTAATTTAATAGCATCCACTATCCAGTGGGAAAGGCGTTGTTTAGACAACGGTTGACCCAAAGTCCTAGAACCATGGCATATGAACAATTGTTCAGTTTGCCTCACAGCCGTTAATACGGTCAATATAACATCTCAATGCCCGCGCGGGCAGAGCCTGTGTAACCGTTCTTCCTCTGGGGAAGAAAAAGGAGGAGGATGGAACTCCATCAACTTCGACTGGTTGGTTCATATGAAGCGGGGATATGACCTTGGGTAAAAGGCGGGTTTGGGCGCATGGAGACCTTAGAACCGTCTCCTGCGAAGCGAGTACATGATGAATGCACTGAAAGTGCGTGTAACTTCGCCCACGCGTTTTGCTGAAACCACTGATAGCAAAAGCGCAGTTTTTATAGACACGAGCTTCATGTCCGCGCTGTGGAGAGGCTCGAGCGGTGCCTTGGTAAGGGCTTCCAGCACCACATCAAGGCTCCATGACGGTAAACTGTTCGTCCTTGGAGGCCGCAAGCGTCTTGCCCTTCAGGAACTGCGATGCCAGAAAATGGCAACCTGGTGATAAACCGTCAATGCATTACATGGCAAGCCGATATGGCGGCTAAGTACACTTTAAGTGTAGAGGAGATTTCCCCTCATCTAACAGTTTCTGTAGAAACTGTAAGATCACTGCCATAGGGCAGGATATTGGGTCATGGCCTTCTGCCAGACACCAACTTTGAAACAACTGCCACTTATGCGTATACTGCGACCTAGTAGAGGGTGCTCTAGCACTCTGAATGGTCGAAATAACCGCCGTCGATAGCCCTAAGGCTGACAGGCTCCCGTTCAGGGGCCAAGCCCATAGCTGCATGAGCTTGGGGTTCGGGTGCCATAGCCCTCCTTGGGCTTGGGACAACAGGTCGCTTCGCAGAGGGAGCTCCCTCGGCCGACCGTGCAACAACTGCACCAGGCTCGGGAACCATATCCTCCGAGGCCACCGAGGAGCGATTAGAATCACTGTCGCTTGCTCTACCCTGACCTTCTCTAAGAAGGCGGGGAGCATCGGAATCGGTGGAAACGCATATAGGAGCCCTGGTGGCCATTCGTGAGCCAGTGCATCGACTCCTAGGGGGCTGTCGAGATCCTTCACTGAGAACCATAGGGGGCAGTGCGTGGTCTCTTGCAAAGCAAAGAGATCCACCTGGGCTGTGCCGAACCATTCCCAGATGCGCTCTACCACTTGAGGGTGGAGACGCCATTCGCCAGCAAGAGGGCCTCCTCTGGATAGGAGATCTGCTGCGTAATTGACTCTGCCCGGTAGGTGAACCGCACGCAGAGAGGTTAAACGCGGTTGTGCCCATAGCAACATCCGTGCTACCATCCGGTGAAGACCGGGGGACCGCAAGCCGCCCTGGCGGTTGATGTACGCCACAACTGTGGTGTTGTCTGACCGCACTAACACATGCTTGCCTAGAAGCACTGGCAAGAAGTGCCGGGGGCGAGGTCCACCGCTCTGAGCTCCAGAGCATTGATGTGGGCTGACCTCCAGGGTCCTGACCACACTCCACGGGTCCCTGTCCCGTTCCAGACTGCTCCCCAACCGTGGTTGGAAGCGTCGGTCGTGATGACCTGCCTTCTGAAAATGGGACCCAAGCGTGCGCCTTGGCGGAGGTTTGATGGAACTTTCCACCAGCGTGGCGCTTCCCAGCAGGCTCGGGATCCCCTTAGCCTGCGGTGTTTGTCTCTCAGCGGATGCAAGCGAAGGCATTGAACCAGGCCTGCAGAGGTCTCTGGTGTAGTAAGCCCAAAGGAAGGGCTTGCGAGGCGGCAGCCATCAACCCCAGCATGCGCTGACACAGCTCCATGCTGACTGTTTGTCTCAACATGAATAGGGAGAGACACCGCTCTATTGAGGCAACTCTTTGTGTCGACAGGGTCGCTTCCATGGACACTGAGTCCAGATGCAGACCCAAGAATTCGGTCTGTTGGCTCGGCACTAGGCGGCTCTTTTCTGAATTGATCTTCAGACCTAGCCGCTGAAGATGTTCTGTAACCATCACTGTGTGCTGTGCCACCTGCTCCTTCGACTGCTTGGCGCAGAGCGAGGCCAGTCGTCCAGATAATTTAGCAGTCGGACACCTTGAGCCCGCAAGGGAGCTAGAATGGCATCCATACATTTCGAAAAGGTTCGAGGAGCTAGTGACAGGCGAATGGAAGGACACAAAACTTCGTATACCCTGCTCTGAAATGCGAAACGCAGATACTTCCTGTGACCGGGCAGATGGGAGCGTGAAAGTGCGCATCTGTCAGGTCCACGGTGGTGAACCAGTCGCCGTGTCGGACTGACTGAATGATGTGCCTGTGCGTAAGCATCCTGAACGATAACACCCGCGGGTATTTGTTCAGTACACGCAGATCTAAAATAGGGCGGAGCCCGCCGTCCTTCTTGGGCACCAGGAAGTATTTGGAATAGAACCCTGGTCGATCAGAGCAGGGTCTACTTGTTGAATGGCACGCTTGCTGAGCAATGCCTGTATTTCCACATTCAGAGCTGAGGACTGAACCGAGTCCTTCACTGCAGTTACAACCACTCCCCGGAAGGGGGGAGGTTTTAACTGGAACTGAAGGGTGTACCCGGTGGATATAGTTTTGTGCACCCAGATGTCGCTGGTGCATTGTTGCCAGAACTGGAGCTGGGAGACAGTGTAGGGGCGGGTTAACAGCTGCCTGGTGTTCTCAGGGCTGTTTAGGCTGGGCTCGTTCACGAGGGGCCTGGCCAGAGCCCCGAGGGCGTGACCTGCCACCACCTCTAGGGCGCCACCCTCTGCGCTGCGGTCTTGAAAATGAAGGTTGACCGCGCGCTGCTGTGCTCGAGGGAGAGGACTTAGTACCCCCTGGCCGTGGCTGGTGCTGCAGTGGTGGTCTACGCCACTGGTGCTCCTGTTGGCGCCTTGGCTGGAAGGGCTTATGCGGCCACATCTTAGCCATTTGCTGAGATGCCTCCCGGGCCTTAACAGAGCGTTGGAGCATCTCCTCCACCGCTGGGCCAAACGTGTGCCCTGGCGTAATAGGGGCATCTAACAAAGGGGCCTTGTCAGGCTCTTGAACTCTCGCCTGCGAGAGCCAGAGCTGCCTTCTGGCGACCACCAGGGAAGCAATACTCCTGCCTTAAGCCCGTGCGTTCAACTGGGCTATTTTGACAAGGAGTTGTGCGACCAGCGCCAATTCCGCCCTCAGAGACGCCGATGGGTGCTCTGGGAGATCCTTCACCAGGGACGCCTGGTAAACTGAAAGGAGGCTGGCCACGTTGGACAACCGAACTGCCTCTGTAGCCGCTAAGTAGCCCTTCTTTAAATGGATCTCAGTGGTCCTGCACTGCTTGTTAGGACATGCAGGGTCCTTAACCAGACCCGAAAGTGTCGGGGTCTTAACCAGGGCTGCAAAAGCAGCATCGACCGGTGGAAAAGACGCCAGACCAGCCTCACTCGCTCCCTGCATGGCAAACGCGGAGGCCTTCCGCCGAAGTTGCCGGTGAAGAAGCAGGGGCCCCAGGTGGACTGTACCTCCTTAATGAAGTCAGGGAAGGCAGGGAGCCCTGGGCAGTGGAGACCGTGCCGATGGCGACTCAAACAGCGACCGCCGAGGTAATTCCACGGCTGGCCACTCAAGTCCCAGGTGACGAGTTGCCCGCTCCACCAACGACCACAATGGATCACTGGTGTCCAGCACCTCCGAGTCAATGTCCTGCTCGGAATGCTGGGATGCCAGGTCAGTTTCTACACTGTCTTCCTCAAGGAGAGGCTCTCCTTCAGAAGCATCCCTGGAAATGGCATCTACATCCCATACCCCTTGGGGTTGTTGGACAACAGGGACGGCCAGAGGCTGTGGCTGAAGCGCCCGGCTGACTGGCAAGTGGTTCGGCCGGTGGTGCCCTGCTGGTAAGGGACATCAGCAACGATTGCTGGCCCATCATGACATCCATAAACTGGGACATCTTGGATGTGAGCTCTGCCACACCTGACTTGTCCCTATAAGCGCCTGTCCCGCCCGAGGAGAGCGGGGCGTCCCCTGGCGGGGTGACAGGGAGCGAGACCGTGACCGGCGGGAGCGTTCCCTGCGAGGGAGGAGCCTCGGGGCGAATAGGCGGGCTATGACAACGGTCCCGGGCATGTTTACGGTCTGGAGACCTTTGGCCAGCTGTAAGCTGAGAAGGGCTGCTGGATACCCGCAGTGTGGCGGCGGAGTCGCCGTGGATGGCGGCGGGGCAGACAGGGTGTAAGAAGACCCTGAGGAAGGGGAATGGCCACCCACCGCTTTCCTCGCCCTCTGGCGAAGAGTGCGCTGTTGAAAATTAGCGCAATCTGCGCCAAAGCGATCTGTCTGCTAAGGCAGGCGGCGTGCTCTGGTCCCAGGCACGCTACACAGTCGTCGTGGGGATCACTCGCTGGCAATTTTGCCTGGCAGGTGACGCAACGGTGGAACCGGACATGGTTGCCACTGTTGTAAAGGCGTCGATGCACCCGGCGTCGGCGCCAAAGCGTCAGCGTCGAGGTGCGTGCACCGGCGTCGGCGCTGAAGCACCGGCGTCGAGGTGCGTGCACCGAAGCGTTGAGCGTCGGCGCACCGGCGTCGGCGCCCGAAGCGTCGAGATGCGTCGCCGGCGTCGGCGCACCGGCGTCGGCGCCCGAAGCGTCGGCGTCGAGTGCGTGCACCGAAGCGTTGAGGCGTCGACGCGACCGGCGTCGGCGCCCGGCGTCGAGCGTCGAGTGCGTGCACCGGCGTCGGCGTCGGCGCACCGGCGTCGGCGCCGAGCGTCAGCGTCGAGTGCGTGCAACGGCGTCGCGGCGTCGGCGCACTGGCGTCAGCGCCCGAGCGTCGAGTGCGTGCGCCGGCGTCGAGCATCGAGTGCGTGCACCGGCGTCGAGCGTCGAGTGCGTGCACCGGCGTCGGCAGCGCCCTAGCGTCGAAGCACTGGCGTCGGCGTCTAAGCGTCGGCGCTAAGCACCTAAGGTGCGTCGTCGAGCACCGAGCACCGGCGTCGGCGTCGAGCACTGAAGCGTCGGCGTCGAGCACGGAGTCCCAAGCGCAGAAGCGCTGCACCAGCGCCGGCGCTGCACCAAGCGCCGGCGCTGACACCACGCTGAGTCGCGAGTACCAAGCGTGAACACGCTAGCACGAGACGCCTGGCGTCAGCTGACCCGCAGAGCCGGAGGCGCTTAGTGCTGGTACAGTGTCTGGTGCTGTATATACTTACCTAGGTGCTAGGGAATATGTGCTTTGGTGGTCGTCTTCCTAATGGTGAAAAAAAGGGATTTTTTTTTTTGTGTTGTGTGGGACGCTGCAGCAACACTATGGTGCTTAGTGACTGTACGCGTGCAGCTACCACGCGGTAGGGATGGAACACACCGCAGTGGAGGAATATATAGAGGCTGCAGAGCAGGCTCTACACACACGCGGTCTAGCCAGGCAAGACCGAGGCTGCAATGGGCGTGGCCAAAGGCCACGCATAGCGCGTCCTAACAAATATATATACAAATATATACAACAAATATAAATATACACAAAACCCAAAAACACACGATAACAATTACAAAGTAATTATAGTAAAGGAAAGAGCGGAGACCACGGTAATAACAGAAACGCGATGCAAGCAAAGCGTGAAGGAATATAATGTAATATAAATTATATATATACAATTATATAACCCAAATATCAAATAATTACAACTGAAATAAACTCGGAGAAGGGAAAAACCAGCTTCTCAAGCCTAAGCTTAATGAGTACAGACAGTTGAGCTCTAAGTACCTACCGCTACCAAGGCTGAAGACAAAGAGGATCGTGAGTCTCTGCGCGCTGCGTATAGTAAGCTCCCAAGGGGGCGGGCTTACGTGGCAGCTCGCGCAGAGGCCTATCGGCAGCTTTGCTATAAAAGCTCAGCCAATCGCTACTGCCTGACGGCAATATCCCATATTTGATGGTTATTTTCGACTTGAAAGGGAACACAAAGATACAGACACAGTTCCTACGGTGCGTGGTTTAAGCGCTTGTGGAAAATGAAGTGGTTTAATGAAAGTGTCCGGGTTTAATGCTGGCCTGCGGCTGCAGCTCCGGATCGTGTTAGTAATCTTTTAGACAAAAGAAACAAACAAACAACGTTTGCAAGACAGACTAACAGAACACTCACGGTTATTTCCTAACCATTCACAAAAGGAAGAGATCACGTCCACTATGACCCCTATTTATATCCTCGCTCATGACCCCTAGGTTAACGAGCGCATCCGATCCTCCAATCCTAAGATGTCACATAGTTTACTGTCTGGGTCACTGAGTTTGGATACCGTAGCTTCGCCCCTGTCCTAAATGACTGACCTCCACCTACCCTACGGAATAAATTGTCGTGCAATTTAGTTAAGGGTACACTGTTCCTTTTACACAGTGCCCTCCCAGGTCGAGAGGGAGATCTAAGAATCATTCGATCTCTGTCACAGTCAGTTACACAATGTGAAAGCAATTCATTTTTAACACAATTCATATTCGAATACATAGTAATTACACATTCAATTATGTGTATTTAAAAAAAAAGAAAAGGTTTATATTTACATATATCATGGGTGCAATGAACACAGCAGCATGCAATGAACAAAACTAATTATGTTTTCATTATTTATCCATTACTGATGATGTGTTTATCAAACCAACATTTGCACTGCTAGTATTTGCATTCCTCCTCATCCAAAAAAACCTAACTGAATTGGAGGCATTTTACAAATGTAAAATAAAAACAAATAGGAATACCGTGATCTCACATATGTAATTGCATATTTAACTTATTTTAGTCTGTTTCAAAACACATCTAGTAAATATTAGAATGAAAAATATTTTAAAAAAATACTTACCATAGGCAATTAAAGGAACAACCAAGATGAGCCCAAAAGGAATGCATTCATTAAGTTTTGCCATTGTACGCCCAGTGCAGAGTTCAGACCAAAGCTTTAAACTTTGCTGATGAAAATAGGTACAGTTCTCCTAACCAGGAACTAAATGAATGTGACCAGCATGTACATCACACTATTATTAACAGTTTTCTTTATTTAAATGGTTGGTTTTCCTTATCATCCACCCCAAAGCCACTCTCTATTTCCACTGAACCTAGATAAAGAGGAACAAGACACAGATGTTTTTATAACTTTACATTGGCTTGTGTCTTTCAGTAGATTCTCAAAACACACGTCACAGAAATAATGTTGAAATCAAGCTCAGCTTCCCATGAACCACTCAACATTATTTTACTTCCTCATCTTCCCATTTTGCAAAAACACCCCTGGTGTCTTCTACTAATTCCAGGGTACCACTGCTTTCTCGTTTAAATCATGTGCACACATAAATATGGTTTGAGCAAAGAAAACAGAAATGCATGAGGAAATGAAACAATGCTTTTTATTTTTATTTTTGATTTTTAAAAAAATGTAATATGAAAAAAAACTAAGATAATTTCCAACAAATACATTCAAGGTGGTTCAGTGTTTCCAGTCACCTTTGCAGAATCCTGTTTTGTAAGGTGAAATTAAGAACAAATGCTGCACAGCGCCCTTCTGCATTGCTAGTAAATGAATAATATTTCAGGTACTACTGCACTTGAAGACAGATTGCTCATTACAATTATCTGTTGATCAGATATCTTGATAGTTTAGAGGGATATTTAGTGCCCCCATTCACCCTGTATTCCTAGATCAACACCTGTAAAACTCAACTCTTCCCTTCTGGACAATATAGCACTCTGCCTTTAATGAACTTTAACTTGCACTTATCTGCTCCCTATTTTACTGTATTTAATCCTGCACTTAATCTAATCTGTAGTATTTTGTATTTGCACTCTTATGTAACCCTGATGTAACTATCAACACTGTTATCTGCTCTTGAACTCCCCGATATCAAACCATACTGTATTTTGTATTTGCTCTTATTAGGACTGAAGTCAGTGTATTTTGTATCTTGCTCTTAATTGTACTGTAATTCTTGATATGTATTTTTTGTACACAACTGTAAGTCGCCCTGGGTAAGGGTGTCTGCTAAGAAATAAATAATAATATAATACTGCTCCCTGTGGTACTCCACTGGTTACCTCGCTCCATTTTGAGGTTTCTCCTCTAATCATTACTTTCTGTTTTCTACATGTTAACCACTCCCTAATCCATGTGCATGCATTCCCTGGAATGCCTACTGCATTCAGTTTGAGAAGTGATCTGTAGTAATGCTTTAGTAATGCTTGACAGAAGTGTCAAGTATGTCTTTCTCAAAGCCTGTTAAACCGTTTTGCTTGTCATCACAAGGACTAAAAAAAAAAAAGCAGAAGCTAAACTAGGAAGTTGCTTCAGACTGAGTTTCATGCCGTGTGCTACAATATTAAGACAGGTTCAGGGTGTTTTTTTTAACCTGATTCACAGTATTCAATGAATACCAAGGACAGCAAAACCATACTGTTAACTGGTAAATACAGCTTTATTTGTGAAACGCCACTAAATATTTGATTCTGGCAGTGATAAAACAGAACATACAAACATTCATGAAAAAAAAAAAGTTCAAACCATCATACACTTATTTTGCAGTGATACAATAGTTTACAATATTATTAAATTCACCTACAAAAAAATACACAAGGCATTTGTTCAATTCACAAGAAAGTTATACAACTGATGCAAAACCAGAATCCGGTTAATAAATGTGTCTTTCAGAGTTATCAAATGTTAGTGTTCAACCAGTTAAAAATGACTTTGTGCACATGGAGAAGAACAATGCACATGTGTTTTACACTGACATGCCATAAACTCAACATTACTCATCTGTTAATCTTGTACAGTTTAATTCCAAAAGCTAATAACCAGTCTGCAGTATGACCATCATCAGTGGTGAATAGTATTGTGCTTTATGGTGAATTAATAAAGAGCTTTTCTGATACTTGTACAGTAGTTGCTGATGTAAAATATGTTCATAGTCCAGGTTACAGTACATTACAACTGCTTAATAATGTGCCATATAAAAAAGTCAACCCTGCCAATAGTGGTTTAAACATTTGAAGGTATTTTCTAGTGCAGTGAAAAAATATTTTACTATGGATTTCTCCAAAATATATCACTGAAACTTTTAAAGACATAAAGCCATTAGGCTATTTTGATCAATGTTAAACACTGAATGCAATGCTCTGCACAAGGGCCCAAGCTCACAAAACCACATCCTCAAATGCGGATGTTGCTTTAAAAAAAAAAAAAATGCAATTTCAGACAGAGGCCCCCATTCACAAGTGAATTGAAGTTTTTTTGTTCTGAGTAAAATAAAGATTGATATTCATGAAACTGTTCATGAGTTAAAGCTCACTAAAAAGCACAGCATTCAAGGTGCAGCTTTAGACCATTTTACTTTATTCCTGTGTAGCTTTAGGGCCTTTATTTCTATGATGTCCTGTATGCTTCTGTGTAATACCTGTAATAATGAATATCACACACAACAGGCTCCTTTTTTGTTGTTTCCTACATTTCTTCCTCAGATCCCATAAAAAGGTTGTTTTTCTCCATGTGTGTAAGACCTTACAATCTCTGCTCGGATTGTCTATTCATGTTGTTCACACAATAGCACTTTATTTTACAGTTAGTAAGAGGCAGGCAGAAAATAATACAAAATAGAAAATGTTATGTAGACACTAAACACCAATTTTTACACAAAAAAATGCCTTCCAATATTTAACAATATTTGAGAGGAAAGTGGATCTGTTTTAGGACGTCAGAACATGCCTGAGAAGCATATACAGTTTTATTCCAAAACAAACGATTCAGGTGCGACAGAAATGGAAACTGAAATTCTCCCTTTTTCCAATAGAGGGCGCACATTGCACAGTACCTTATGCTCTGTCTGGCTGGAAAGCCTGAATCACGGATAAAGGGACTCTTTTAACTAATATGTTTTGATATTTAGTGCTGTTTATTTAGTGCTGGTTGAACCCTGAACTAATGTGTCAATGAAGGCTTGAATCCATTTCTGGCAATAAAATTGCCTGTCCCCAAATGTTTAGAATCAAAAAGGTCCCAGTACTGAGTATAACCCTATACCATCCAATTTTAAACACTGATATTAAAATACTACATTTTGTTGAAATGATTGTTTCATTTGTTTACTCTGCGTAAAAAGTACACAATATTGTAGTGTATCTAATTAAATAAATTTAAAGTATATAATAAATTAAACAGCAATATCTTATTTTTACTATGGTATGCATCCTTTTTTTTTGTTATGTACTGTATTTGCAAGTTCATTTTGACAGAAACAGTCTGGTTATTAATCTTCTTCCACCTCTGTCAAACCCCAGTTTGTCCATTTATTAGCAACATCATTTCACACTGCTCGAACTAGCTTTAAAAAGTTTGTCCCTTGCTTTAACAAACTACAGACCCATTATAACCAAGTAAAGGCTTATAATACACAACTCCCCATAAAACTTCATAAAGATATGCTGCTAGAAAAATCATTAGCAGTTGATTGTTATTTTTTACTCAGAGTATATCAATATTTATAGCAATTTTGGTAGACTGTTTAAGCATTTACAAAAATAAACACACTCGCACATCAGCACGGAACAAATTGCATGCTTTCGTGACAACACCAAAACTGCATTTCAGATTTTAAAAAAAAAGAGTATAATAATTGGGAAGTTGGAACATAAAAGAGGCCTTAAAGTGGCGTCTGTTATCAGAAACCCTGCAAGGGGCTGTCCTTACAAAGGTGAAGAGGACAGGCCCCTGTTTCTGCCTTGCTGTCTCTTACTCCTACAACCAAGTGTCCAAATGCATGGAAGATGAAAAAAAAAAGTTTCTGGAACTTTTGATATTAAAGCTGAAGTATCCATGTTCTCCTTAAAACTGTTAATTACCAAACTCCAATGTGACATTTAACCACAAAACAAGTGCAGAACAAAATCCTTCTTCTGAGTAAAGCCAATGTGGAATGTCTAAAACCCCTTGTCCAATGGAAGTCACAGAGGAAAGCTGTTTTCTACAGTTTCCTCATTAGTTATTTAGTACTCGATATGGAAAGCAGTGCTGGGTTACAGCTATCTGTAAATAAAGCACAGAAGCAGTGCCCGACTGGGTACTTTGTAAACATGTATCAATCCTCATTAGGACAGACTGTTCTTATTTGGTTGATGATGGGTAATTTAATGTCTCTGAAAATATACGTGCCGAATTGTATAGTGACCACTGAAATGGATAGGTCTGTTATATTGTAAGCTTTGCTGGAGCCACCTAATTTCTTAATAATTAGTCAAAAATATACACACACACACCAAAATGTGATTTCTGTCATTTCTAATTGTTCTATTGAAAGATATAAACTAAAGTAGAGATTTATTGCGTAACATGTATTAAATGAAAAATAACATCAAAAAGTATTTGGGCAATCAACATATTTTGTATGAAACCCATTTGTTGCTAATTATTATCATGATTGAAAACCAACACCTGATGATAATTATAGAATAAATACATAATCATTAATGCTGAAAAATAAATTGGAAATATGTGATTAAAAAAAGCAACAAAAATGGTTAAAACTAAAGAGTATAGCAACTAAACGAAAAAGGACAAACTACCAGAAAAATTGCAGAAAGACTCGGTTTACCAAAAAGCACTGTGTGTGCTATTATTGACAAAGACAGGAGAACAGGAACTACTGCAACTAGCTCCAGGTGTGGAAGACCAAGAAAGATTTCTGCAAAATCTGGAAGAAGAATCGTTCGAGCAGCCCGGCAAAATCCTCGGATTACTGCAAAAGATTTGACCCAAGAATTGAGAGAAGATGGTCAAGAAATTCACGAGCGAACAGCTCAACGATACCTTAACAAGATGAATGACCGTTGGCGAAAACCGAGATGCAAGCCTTTGTTAAAACAATACACAAAATAAAGCAATTGGAGTTTTCCATTGAATACTTGAAGAGGTCAGATGATTTCTTTAACCAAATTTCATGGTCAGACGAATCCAAAATATAACTTTTTTCACAAAGAAAGCAACAATATGTTTGGAGGAAGAGAGAAGAACTTAAAGAGTAAGTTCATCATGCCCAGTGTTAAGCATGGTAGAGGTTGTGTGATGGTATGGGCTTGTTTTTCTTCCTCAGGATTGTATTGTAGAAGGATCAATGAATGCTGCAAATTATCAAGTAATTTTGCACTCTCATTTGTTACCCAGTGCTAGAAGGCTTATTGGACGGAAGTTTGTATTCCAGTAGGATAATGACCCTAAGCATTCTGTGAAGTCTACAAAGGAATTTCTGAAAAAAAAGAAAGATTGCAGTTATGGATTTGCCATCTCAGTCCCCAGACTTGAATCCCATCGAGATGTTGTGGATTGACTTGAAGGCTGCTGTTGCAAAAAGGAAACCAAAGTCGATTGCAGAACTCAAAGCTGTATGTGTTGAAGAATGGGCAAAAATATCTCTGGAAAGATGTCAGGAATTGATTTCAAAATACAAAAGAAGACTGCACGCTGTAAAACACTAATGTAAAGGTGCTCACATACTTTTTTCAAAGTATGACATTATTTTTTGCATATTACTTTTCAATTTATGCATTATGTAATAATATGTTGTTTTATTATAAAGCTGAATCTCTCATTTATATCTTTCAATAGAATAAATAGAAATTATAGAATCACTTTATTTGTGGTTTTTCTCTTTTTTTTTAACTGCCCAAATACTTTTGTCTGTGACTGTGTGTGTGTGTGTGTGTGTGTGTGTGGGCAGGTATTACTATCAAAGTGAGGACACAATTTGAGAAAATATCCCCACAAAGATAGTAACTCCTGAAAAAACGACATTGTGGGGACGTCCCCTCTTTGTAAAACACATTTTTATGAACTAAATATGCCTTAAAAAAAAAAAAAAAGTGCCAAAATATTTAGTTTGTTGTCAACTTTCACCCTGTGTGGAGTTTTGTCTGACTGGAGTTAGAAATAGTAAATACAAACATATTAAAAGTCAATGAGAAGCCCCCATGTGTGTGTGTGTGTGTGTGTGTGTGTGTGTGTGTGTATGGAAAAAGAAAATCTTATAAAATACATTTATGCTCTATTTTTACAACACTTTGTTGTTGATCAACTGATAACAACTAGCTTACTTGAATATTAACACATGCCAAACATAGAGTAACTCAATTAGGAATACATTAAAAAAAAAAAAAAAAGTATAATCAGTAACATGCTGGGGATAGCCTTACTGGGGGTTTTCTTTTTTTTTCCTTTTTTTCCTCCTTTTTTTCTGTGATGTAATGCACTAGTCTTGCCACTAGGATTTTTAATAAGCCGTCAGCAGTGACAGCTATTTTCCACATTCCCATAACCCCGCTATTATCCAAATCTAGAGGCCTTGGAACAGGTCCATTTTTGTCCGAATCTGAGTGCAGTGTTCAGGTTTGGGACCCTTTTTAAACACATTACATTGACTTGGAGTTGATAATTCTGAAGTACAGGGTAGTGGAATGGGGCGAACAGTAACAAAACTTTTTAAAATCTGTAAACATGCAACATAATGTTAGTTTACTAAATCTAACAGTTACTAAACAAAAAGTGCATCTTAAAATCAGCATGATCAATAATACATGTACTGCAAAATATCCTGTGTTGCTGTAAGTGCAGTATATTCAGTATCAACAGGACAGCAGTATGCTGATATATTGCACATATGTGTAAAATACCAGTCCTGCTGTAAATTGTATGTATAAAATGTACCTTTATACTTTATAACACGCAACTGTAGAAAAGCGAGTTAGACATTTAACTTCTTAAAGCCTGGATTTATACTAGAGCCAAGCCATTAAACCAGAAGCATGATATAAAATGTGCACTTATACTTTGACACATTATATACTATCATTAAATCAAATCAGTTGAAAATATTAAATTAAGCAAGACCTTATTGAAACAGGATTCTAAATGGACAACATCAGAACTGACTCACTATTTGTGTTTCTACACATAATATATAGTAATTACTTGAATTAGTTAATTTACATAAACTATTGCCAATCAGCCTTGGATAAAGGTGTCTGCCAAATAAACATTATTAATAATAATAATAATAATAATAATAATAATAATAATAATAATAATAATAATAATAATAATAATAATCAGCATTTAACCTACAGAAAAAAAATATTAGTGCAAAACTAGTTCTGTGTAAATATAATTTTAAACAAATCGAGTAATCATTGAAGACTGGAAGAAAAATGAACCACTTAAAGAAAAGCTCATCTACCAATTTACATGTTTGTGGTGATTAGTGTTTACTTGTGTGGATAAGTGTAAAAACTGCAGCTGTCTAAAAAGTATGAAGAATAGTTAAGTTGAAAATTACACATTTTTCTGTTAAGATAATTAATATCTGCTTTTCATTCATACTGTAGTATTTAAAATTTGAATTGAAATTGCATGTGGGGTGTTTCTGAACTGTAATACGTCTTTGTACTGGCAATAGTATTTCAATCTCTCTTAAAAGGGTCATCTTTCTTCGGGGGCGAGATTCTCACCATTAGCACACTACTACAGTTTTCAAATTCATTTTAAAATAATAATGATAATACTATTGCAAGCCCCAAAATAAAATGGCTCAATTGTTTTTGGTTGTATTTTTGTGGTGCTAATGATAATTGTGGGTAAAAAAAGATTCTATCCCAGGGTGTTTCATGAAAGCAAAAACCTTACTACCAAGACAGAGTATGCTGATACTAAAAGGCCAAGTCTTTAAATGCTTACACACTACACAGATATTGTTCTATTTATAATCACATAGTTGTTCTAGTGCTTGTGCTTAAATAGATACAGGCTAAAGATAATGCATTCACTGCAAGTCTAGTAATCTCTTTGAGAAGCGTCTTCTTCAGTATTACTACAGAGTTCATTTCTTAAGCATTAGGCTTTCAAAGTAGCTTTTAGGGGGCTAGGGTGTGCTGTTCTTAAATAGTTAAATCAGCATTCATTCAACCAGTATAACTATAAAAATGTAATATGATTTAAGATGAGTGTTCCAACACTATACTTAATTTTATCAAGCTGTTTTTACTTCAGTTTAACAACACACAGGACCAGGAATAATCTTTTTAAAAAAAAATTAAAATCAGGAATACTGCTTACAAAAACAAAAAGTTCTAATTATTAATAAATGTATAAAGTAATAAAACATTTTCAATATGAATCAGTTTATCATGCTTCTACAATTTCTGTTTTAATAGATATGAAGTATGTATATGTATGTATATATATATAAAAATGATAGTGTTTTATAATACCATTCATATTGACTTAGTGGAAGTGTAAACAGGTTTCAAGTAAGATATGAAATGCGACGGACTTCAGTTCCCCTGGTGATCCGACCTCTGACAGCTCCTGGATGGAAAGCTGATTGGAGACTTTAAGGAGAGTCTTGCAGCTCATTTCCCAAATCCGATAGTTCAACTGAAAGAAAAGGGGATAGGAAATCGCTAACAGGCTTTCCCATACACTATAAAGACACAAAGAGTGCAAATGCAATTTCTTAACATGCAACTGGCCAATGGCTGTAATAGTGAAACAGGGTTATTGATTATAAGACAGATTCATTTCGAAAATATACCAACGCTATACGGTGTAGTTCAAATAAACAACACAACAAAACACCCCTTGAACATAACACTGTATTAGTATAGCAAAAGCATATAGCTTCTTAAACATTTCAATAAAGCAGAAAATAAATGCACATTGTTACTTCAAAGAGGAGAGCGTGTCAGAAACTGGATATGCCAACCAATTATTATTTCTGTTGGATAGGTTTGTTTCCCATTGTTGCTTTATTTTCTTATTTGTAAATATATTTAACAAATATGCAAAATGCTAAATAGTTCTGCAGTAGTTTCACAGTGCACTGTGATATTAAATCAAAAAGTTAGTTCCTAAGAAAAGTAAGATGTAAGGTTTCATTCCCACTTTACTATCCTGGCATGCACATATTTACAGTGACTCAAAAGTATTCACCCCCCTTGGACTTTTCCACATTTTATTGTGTTACGACATGGAATCAAAATGGATTTAATTAGGAGTTTTTGCCATTGATCAACACAAAAAAGTCCATAATGTCAAAGTGAAAAATAAAATCTACAAATTGTTCTAAATTAATTACAAATATAAAACAGAAAATAATTGATTGCATAAGTATTCACCCCCTTTGCTATGACACACCTAAATAAGCTCTGGTGCAACCAATTGTCTTTAGAAGTCACATAATTAGTTGAATGGAGTCCACCTGTGTGCAATTAAGGTGTTTCACGTGATTTCAGGTTAAATACACCTGTTTCTGGGAGGTCCCACAATTGTCCTAGTACATTTCCTAACAAAAACTACATTATGAAGACGAAGGAACATTCAAAGCAAATCCGGAATAAGGTTCTTCAAAAGCACCAATCAGGGGTAGGATATAAGAACATTTCCAAGGCATTGAATATCCCCCGGAGCACAGTAAAGTCTATTATTAAGAAATGGAGAGAATATGGCACAACTGTGAATCTGTCTAGAACAGGCCGTCCTCAAAAACTGAGTATCCGGGCGAGAAGGGCACTAGTCAGGGAGGTTACCAAGAGGCCTATGACAATTCTAAAGGAGTTACAGTCTTCCACGGCTGAGCTGGGAGACACTGTGCATACGGCAACAATAGCCCGGGTGCTTCACAAAACTGGCCTTTATGGGAGAGCCATTGTTGAAAAAAACTCACATCAAATATCGGCTAGAGTTTGCCAGAAGGCATGTGGGAGACTCTGAGACCAAGTGGAAGAAGATTCTATGGTCTGATGAGACCAAAATAGAGCTTTTTGGCCTCAACGCGAAGCGCTATGTTTGGCACAAGCCTAACACCGCACATCATCCTGAGAACACCATCCCTATCGTGAAGCATGGTGGTGGCAGCATCATGCTATGGGGATGCTTCTCTGCGTCAGGGCCTGGAAAGCTTGTGAAGATAGAGGGCAAAATCGATGCAGCAAAGTACAGAGAAATCCTGGAGGAAAACCTGCTGAAGTCTGCGGTGAGACCTGGGACTTGGGAGAAGATTCATCTTCCAGCAGGACAATGACCAAAAAACATACAGCCAAATCCACACTGGAGTGGCTTAAAAACAAAAAGGTCAATGCCCTGGAGTGGCCCAGTCAAAGCCCGGACCTCAATCCAATTGAGAATATGTGGAAAATTCTCCAATTGAGAATAACTGAAAATTGCTGTTCACTAAAAGTCCCCATCCAGCTTGACGGAGCTTGAGCAATTTTGCAAAGAAGAATGGGCAAAAATTGCAGTGTCCAGATGTGCAAAGCTGGTACTTATCCAAATAGACTCATGGCTGTAATTGCTGCCAAAGGTGCCTCCACCAAATATTGACTGAAGGGGGTGAATACTTATGCAATCAGTTATTTTCTGTTTTGTATTTGTAATTAATTTAGAACAATTTATAGATTTTATTTTTCACTTTGACATTTGGACTTTTTTTGTGTTGATCAGTGGCAAAAACTCCTAATTAAATCAATTTTGAGTCCATGTTGTAACACAATAAAATATGGAACAGTCCAAGGGGGGGTGAATACTTTTGAGAGCCACTGTATATATATATATATATATATATATATATATATATATATATATATATATATATATATATATATATATATATATATATATATATATATATATATATATATATATATATATATATATATATATATATATATATATATATATATATATATATATATGAAGCCAAATATGACATATGGAACTATTTATTTTTGAGGAGTGCCCAAAGTAATAAATCACACGTCTGTTAGAGAAACTTATTTGTTTTAAATGGATTCAGGTTAATATAATTTAACCCATTGATGAATTGAACAACAGGTCTTGTTTTTCTTTGTTGCTGTCTAGCTGCAAACGCTGGTTTCTGGCTCTGTGGGGTGGAAATATTGAATGTAAACAATAGGAATAATAAAATACAAGCTTGGTACACATAGTTTTATCTCAGCCAAGCAGGGTTGAGATCTCATTTCTTTGCTATTTCTGGCCCACTGAGACATCAGTGTTTGCAGCTAGTCAGAAACAAAGAATTCATTGAAAGTTATCTCATACCCTTTTTACACAGCCTAATGATATGCGATTATCATGCTTTGAAAACGTGATTGTGAATGAAGTGAATGCCAATGACATGGTTTAATTCAAGCTGATCTTTCAGCAGAGTGGATAGAATAAGGAATCCTCTGTTTTTGTCATGTTTCACTCTTCAAAACACTAAGTAGTTCAAGCTCAAATGATACTTTAGTGCATCTTAAGCTGGATGGGTTTGCTGCATGGGTCCTTACTTAGCAATTGCTGAAGAAGTGCCGGAGCGGTGGAAGTGAACGATCTGCCACTTGCCGTCACGGCGATGCCAGATGCGCGTCTCCTCGGACTGTGCGGTGCGCGGCAGACCGTTGCTGTCAATGTACTGGGTGATACGGATATAAGCAATGCAGGCAGCTTCCTCACCAATCAGGTGGATGTGGGGGTTCAGGATTGTGGTGTGGACCGGCTTACTGTTCTTAGACCACACTGAAAAAAGAAGACATTTAAGCTGCATTTCGACAAGGATTCGACATTCAAAATATGCAAGTTACTGGAATTATTGTTAAGGAATTTAATTTTGAATATACATGTTAATCATGTGAAAAAATATGGTTATAAAACAGAATAATTCATCAACTTAAGTTTGCTTAAAACAATCAGATCTTAGTTTGATACATTTTGCAGGGGTAGCCTACTGAGCTCACATCAATATTTACTATAGCTTAAATTCCCACGATTTAACCAGTTATAAAAACTCAGTTGCCTACAGTTTTCAAAATAAAATCGATGGAAGTCAAGTCCCTCCACCAGGTTTCCTAGAGCTTCGGGTTCAAAAGCGGTGACACTCGGGTCGCACATCTTCCTGAAGAATAAAGCAAGTGACAAATGATTAACATCAAAATGAGTGAAGGGTGAGAAGTCACTATACTGATCCCCTCATACAATTAATAGTGTTTTTATTATAGGATCCCACCAAATAGTTCAAAATCTGGACATATCGCAAAATAGTGGTATGAACTTGTGCATTAGAAGTTCACACAGGTTATTTATTTTTTAATTGTGTAAAAAGGGTACCTCTCCAAACACAAGTTGGCTGGTTGTTGCGCCCAACCCTGGGTTTACAGTATGTACTGGATAGTGAACACAAGGAGGCTGTGTGGTCCAGTGGTTAAAGAAATGGGCTTGTAACCAGGAGGTCCCCGATTCAAATCCCACCTCAGCCACTGACTCATTGTGTGACCCTGAGCAAGTCACTTAACCTCCTTGTGCTCCGTCTTTCGGGTGAGATGTAATTGTAAGTGACTTTGCATCTGATGCATAGTTCACACACCCTAGTCTCTGTAAGTCGCCTTGGATAAAGGTGTCTGCTAAATAAACAAATAATAATAATAATAATTTTACACAGACCCCAAATCCAGGGGTATGTGAAGAGCAGTTCTCTGCTTTACAGGAAGTGCAGCCGTTTCAGAGGAGCATTATGCTATCGAGATCTGCTGTATGTCAGTATATGAGAGGCTAGAATATGAATAAACTGCAGTGGTGAGAACGTTTTTACCAGGGAGTCCAAACAGGGATTCACAATAGTCAGTTCAGGACAAAAAGCATGAATAAAGAACAGCAAAGTCAGTTTGGTTATAATAAGAAGTCTATCAATGTTTCGTATCTGTATAAAATAAAATAACTTACGTGTAATACTCAAAATCCCCATTGCTGATAGCTTCAATCAACTGCTCTGTCACTTTAATAATCTCCTGCTTCCTCCCTGCAATTACAGAATAGGGTTATTTGTGTACAGGGAGTTAGGTCTGCTACTAGATAGTGTAATAACCAACTGCATGCAATTTCCATCAAAGTACTGATGTTTATTGCACCCTGAAAGGAGTTTGTAATCAGAAAAATTACACATCCGTTTCCCAATTTAAAATAACTAAAATACTCTTTATGAATGAAAATTTTACAAATGTTATCTGAAAACAGCTGTTCACACTCAGGTAAATGAGGATTGAGAGATTGTGAGTAGAATCAGAAAAGATTATGATATAAATTTATAAAGACAGAACAGTGCATATATTACTGGTGTGTGTGTGTAAGATATACAATATGTGGACATTCAAGGGCACTTATTTATTAAATGTCTACAACTACGTACTAACATATGACCATATATGTGCTGTTAATAGTATGTTAACATACAGAATCTATATAAACCTATTTAAGAACATAAGAACATAAGAAAGTTTACAAACGAGAGGAGGCCATTCGGACCATCTTGCTCGTTTGGTTGTTAGTAGCTTATTGATCCCAGAATCTCATCAAGCAGCTTCTTGAAGGATCCCAGGGTGTCAGCTTCAACAACATTACAGGGGAGTTGGTCCCAGACCCTCACAATTCTCTGTGTAAAAAAGTGCCTCCTATTTTCTGTTCTGAATACCCCTTTATCTAATCTCCATGTTATTGTTCAAACTATTTTTAATCTCTGTTCCAAATCAATCTCTGTTGTAGTACACAGCCTCTGAATGTTGTGTAGACTGCTTCTTGCTGTCATATACATTCAATCTATATATTTAAATATAGTATAGCAAATAAAGTTAAAGAAAAAAAAAAACAGTTTTTAAGAACATAAGAACGTTTACAAATGAGAGGAGGCCATTCAGTCCATCTTGCTCGTTTGGTTGTTAGCAGCTTATTGATCCCAGAATCTCATCAAGCAGCTTCTTGAAGGATCCCAGGGTGTCAGCTTCAACGACATTATTGGGGAGTTGGTTCCAGACCAAGGAGAGGTACATTTAAAATGTACCCCTCCTCTCCCCCTCTACTTTAGGCACTTCAGGCCCGATTTTCTGCACACTGAAAAATATATGCATTTTTAAAAATACTAAAAGAAACCAAATAAATTATGTTTTGACTAGAAGCCTTTTTCAACTCAAGACATTCAGTTGAAAAAATGGAAATGTTTGTCACTGAAAACATTTTCTTTTAGCGTTTCAAAATTTGTTTTATATTTATGTAGCTAAATGTACACCGGAACTCCAAGGAACCCGACTGAGAGCAAAAAAATTATCTTTGAGAGCAGACAAAAAAAAACAACAACTCACCGTATTGGCCATAGCAGCACAAAGAGGCACCGTGCAAACAAATCAAACCCACAAGACATGAACTGAGAAGAAATGTGGCCTGGGGATTGTGCCTCTGCATTTGGTACCGGATTAATTCAAAGTAAAAAAAAACAATTCACTTCTCTTTTTACTCCTGTTATAAAAGTGTTAATGGCTTTTCTGTGTTGACACACATAACAGAACTTCTTCCTGCCTGTAACATTTCACAGTTTTCTTTGGTGAGGACATCACACAAAAATAACCCAATAGCACTATTGTATCAGACTGTCAAAGCACACTTTAATCATACATGCCAACAGTCCCTATATGGTCGGGACAGTCCCGATTTCCTAGCAAATGTCCCGCGTCCTGATGCATAGGAAGAAAGTCCCGATATTTACACATAGAAAAAAAAAATTATTCTGCACAGTAGAGTTAGTGAAAACCACACGCTGTGCTCTTCGTGCGGCTGACACATCTGCTGATCACTAACTTACCGGTATACAAAGGTAAGAACTCTTCATTGTGTCTGTGTTTACTGTCATGCTGGTCGTGTGGTGTTGAGATGAGGGGATACTATTATATGATAGAGTGGTTTTTGCATATGACCCCTCCCATGTGTATGAAGCATATACACCTCCCCACTCCCAGGGGATGAGCGTCCCGCTGAACAGTTTCCAAATGTTGGCAAGTATGTTTAATTAGTCCATATATTAATCAACCAGTTAATAAGCTTGTTGTTAACAGTAAATACATTAAGATAGTGCCCTTTTAAATTAAAGATGGTAAATGCATGTAGGTGTGTGGGTGTGCATGGATGTGAAAAGTCAGTGCTTATGAGAAATAGACAGCCCTTCCTATCATTTTGAGTCTGTATTCATATCAAGCATATTTCATATTAATGTGCATTTACAAGCCAGACGGAAGCATTGATTTTCCACAGCAAATTCTCCCGTTTGGAACATGGGCAAATCTCAAGACTTGAGGTGATACTCTATCTACAGTTTACAGTTACCCCAACAACACAGTTAACACCACGAACAGTAGGTCTGGATAAGGTTCTGAAAGGATCATGTATGATGCCAGTAATCATCCCCTCTGGTATTGGCTCCTACATCATGTAGAACATTGGCTGCCTGTTCAACAAAGAATTTAGTTTAAAGACCTACTTCTGACCTATAAGGCTTGGCTCTGATTACATCTGTTCCTTCTTTCCGCTTTGTCTCTATGGCTGTGTGAAATGGTCCTTTCTAAGGGTTGTGTGAATTCACTGGGCAAGGACACAGAGACAGTTATTTAACATTATCACACCCAGTGAATTCCCACAACTCTTAGAAAGGCACCTTTCACACATTTGTTGGCAGCGGTGGGATGGTCATGTGTGTAAACACAAGGGGGAGGATATGTGACAGAGTAGAGGCTCTGCACATGGGGGCACGGGTGTGTGGGTGTGCACGTGTGTGCGCGAGAGTTTGGTGGCTGGCAGCCATCTTGGTAAAGGAAGCTGGAATCAAGATGGCCAACCTTGCACAGCCACATGACATGGTATAAAAACAAAGGACTGCTTGTTTGGAGAGAGTGTGTTGGAGATAGTTCAGTGAATGTGTGTTGCCCAGCCTGAACAGAGAGAGAGAGAGAGAGAGAGAGAGAGAGAGAGAGAGAGAGAGAGAGAGAGAGAGAGAGAGCAGTAAGAGTCAATAACAATTGCTATTCATGCTGGTTCGCACCAGTGTGATACTTGTTAGTGTGTTTTGTTTAGTGTTTTGTTTATTTTGGCCATTGGTTTTCTGCCATGCCACCCTCAGCAGGCAGTCTACATGCTGCTGGTGAGAGTGTGCCAGAACAAACAAAATATAGCACCCAAGCTTCGGCTATCCTGGTGTTCTCTTACTTTCTCTCTATCTATCTCCAATCTATGAAAGGCGCTATAGAAAAACACATTGTATTGTATTGTAGTGTATTGTATAAGGATCTGAGGCACCTCTAAAGTGGTCTGCTGTGGATCGCCTGAGAAGCTGTTACTAGACCGGTTCCACAGTCTGCAAGCAGATCCAGGATTGTAATCATGCAATTTGCAAATTAATTGCAAACAGCGCTAATGATAAAAATACTGCAGTCAGTTGTTTGTCCTGTGTCTCAAACTGATGGACTGTCTTGGTTAAAAATAGAAACATAATGAAAATAAATATTTTGAAAATACTGTTGCTTAACAGTCTATGAAACGTTTCACTACCTCTGGTATCCTCATCCTCAATGGTGGTGTTAGTGCTTTCAGAGGATTCCTGGAAAGAAGATATGAGCACAATTAGTCTCTACTTTGTTCTCCTTAAACAAACATGTTTATTACGCCACAGCAAACCCGAGGGCTGAATTCACACATCCTTTGTGAAAGCAAAATGCAGAGTGCATTTTTTTCCCCAAAGGATATAAAAAAACACCAAAAAATTGCACTTCAAAAACAAACGGAACACAGCCCCTTTTTTTTCGTTAGTTTTGCATGGGAAAAAAGTGCCTTAGTGTGAATTTATAAATGTGGTATAAATGAACAAACATTACATTAAAATGGAATGTTATAAAAAAGAAAGTCCAGCTCCATTTGAATTATATTGCATTTTGCAATAGTTGTGACTTAGAAGAAAATCCTCATTCCTCTGTGGTGCAAGCCACCACACGCTGTCAAGAGGGAATAGCACACTCACCATGAGCTGGACGCTGGAACTGGACTTCCTTTTCTGGAAGAGAAACGAGAATAAGTTAGACAGGAACAGGTAGAAGGTAATGGAGACGGAGAGGAGGACATGGGAGACAGCAGAGCCAGAGAGCTCCATTGTGTTTCTGGTGTGTGTGTGTGTGTGTATGTGGCTCACATTTGAGCAAAAAAACAAAGAAACTGGTGCCCTGCCCAAAGAAGAATTCCTTTTAATCAGAGAACGTGCTGCTGTGACATGTTCTGCTTGTCTTGTCACAACCTGTTCTGCGGGAATTCCCAGCGATTCCCTGAATAGATTCCTTTATGCTCAGAGTTTACGGTTTGGCTGTCAGTATTACAGGGGCTGCTTGAAATCTATAGTTTGTTTTTGAGTTGCAGGGGATATCCCAGCACTAAAATTAAAGTGCTTGAGATGTAACATGCCCAAGACATGCGAGTAGTGCTAAATATCCAATGTGGATATTGGTTTTCACGTTACAGGCTGAGCTTTAGACCTCTCAGTACAACAGTCTGCCAGGCCAGCTTTTCACGATTGAGGACTCAAGGTTCCACTGAAATTGAGAAATGTGATATTACATAAACACAAAGGAAAATGAATATACACTTTAACTGTATTTACTGTGCAGGAATGATCCTATACATATCTCAAGATTAAGGACTTTGTGGATTACAGAATCATGAAAACTGAATCCATACCACTCTGTAAAATAGGTCTTGCATTTTATATTTGTATTGATTGTTTTAGTACATATTGCATACTTGGTTGCCTTTTCAGTACGGTGTGAATTTACATTGTTCCACAATTTCAGCAAAGCCTCAAATTCAAGCAGCTAAAATTTGCTTTTGGTAAAACTAAACTTCTAAGGCAAACAGGTGTTTGTTTCTGCAGTTATATTTTTTCAACATTGAAAATAATTTCTTGCTTCAATCTTAAATGTCAAAAAAATGATATGTGGATTGTTTGTATGTTTATTGATTTGAGCCCTGAGAATGAGATATGTAGCCACTTGCACAGTGAACAAGCACCACACACACATTCTGTAAGCATTAATAAAGGCACTGTTCCTCCCTACCTTTACCCCATCGTTCTTCTTGTTAGCTCCACTCTTATTCCCTGAACAGAAAATAAGGAAAATCAGTGAGACCAGGAAGGGAATAAACCCCCAAAACACGAAAGCAAACGGCATTGTTATGGAGCCAAAGCAACTCAGCATTGAATTGACAGAAATCCAAAGAAATCCAGAGAAGTCTGAAATGCTGCAGCCTTTTGTAGTCAAATTATTAAAGAAACTGCCGACACTGGGTCCACATGTCGAATCACGTAATTGTTCTGAAAAATATACGTATTTCCAATGTTAGTTTTCCGTTTGTAATATTTGTTTAAGAAATTCAAAATTGCTTGTCCGACAAAAAAAAACACACAAGAGACATCCTGCTTCAGCCTTCAGAAGCTGAAAAGAGACCAAAGAAGAAAGTAAAACCAGAGACCAAAGAACTGCCTGACAGGGGACTAAATAAATGCATCAGTATGGAATATTCCAGTGGTTACTCTATAACTGGTTAATTGTGCTATACTAGACTGCCCAGTTGAGCTAACCCCTGTATCCTCTTTGATACCTTATGGTTCTGGTTTGCTTGTTTTATTTTTATCAGAGAATTTTAGACCAACCTCTATCGGATCATATGGTCCTCGTTCTGTCAGCAGCCCTATTGACAGCATGATAGGCAGGTGACCCTCAGTCTCTGGGGCTTGGTTTCAGTCCAGAGGCTTATCATGCCTGATGGTGGGGCATCCCCTGAATCCAGGCCACTGCGTTATTCAAGGAGCTAATGATAAGCAAGGGCCACTCACATTTGCCCCATTAGTCTGTTAGAGGGGGTATAAATAGAACAGTAAGCTGGTTCTAAATCCCTCGGTGTGCTTTTCTGGTTCACTGGAACACAATTGTGGCAGAGGTATTAAGGTTATTTGTGTTGACATTATTTACCCATGATAGCTCAGATGCCACTTCTTGTTTACAGCATGCTTGTGCCTAACTTAGAAGAGCCACCATTGGCTTAGAACAAAACCTCTATTCTAAATAGACCAATACAACAGAGCCACAAGCAGGTATTACTGTAAAATCACATTTGTGCTAAATATATTGTGACTAGAAATCCATTGTTCCACATTATGTACAGTACAGAATCTCGTGCTCCTGCTATATTAGATACCAGGCTATAATGGACCACCATGTCTATTAACACACCATGTATAGTCATTAAGTTCTTCCTGAGCTTCTTTATCACTCTTCCATGTGCTGTTATATATTCTTGAGTGTTCTCTGAACATTAAAAACATCTTTCTAAAGATGACAAGCACACAATCAGTCATTTGCAACAATCAGGTATACTTGAGAAAATGACCACAGCACAAAAACATATATTTAGTTCTTAATTCATATTAAAAAAAATGTAATAAAGCTCTGATGCATGCCCACATTTCCTACAGCATGAGGCCCTCACAGCTCTGTTGCACTGTGTAATTAAGATATCTTTGGGCAATGTTTTTATTATACAGTCTTAGTTATCAGGCTCTTACAGTATATCCAAGGTAGGACAGTAGACAATGTTGAAAAGATACTGTACTTTAATTTTTATCCTCCAAGAGCAACAATATTATTTCAAATTGGGATAAAGTTTACAGTATGTCACTGTGGCGGGGACACCCTGCCCAGTGCGCATTTTGTTTATTGTTGTATTTGTGTTGTATTTTTATTATTTAACTGTATGCATTTGGGCACTGTTGTTTTAGGTAGGCAGGGATGGGTTAATCGCCTTCCCTGCCAAATCACTTCACGTGCAGAATGTGTCTGAGCCTAACTGAATGATTAACAAGCAGTTGAGCTCAAGCACAGCTGCATAAAACAGGCAGGAACCATCAGTCTAGGTTGGGCGTTCAGGGAGTAAGAACGAGAGAGAGAGAGAGAGAGAGAGAGAGAGAGAGAGAGAGAGAGAGAGAGAGAGAGAGAGAGAGAGACGTGAGTGAAAAGAAATAGAAACAATTGCTACTCGTGCTGGATTTGGACCCGCACGATACTGTTTTTGGATTCTGTGTTTCGTATTGTCTGTTTGTCTTGGCCAACATGCCTTGTGGTTTGTTAAGTGTTTTTGTTTTGTTTAAATCTTTTATTTAATATAATAAATACGTGCATCAGCGCTTCATCCCGCAGTACTGTGTCCGTCTATCTCCTGGTCTGATGTCACCACCAAGCCATCCATGTAGCAGTCACCTTTCTTTATAAAAAGATTTATCGTGGAATATCATTGTAAAATCCTAACATGGTGTCTGCATTATGAAAACATTGTAAACTCCTTAATTACTGGAATAAACCTTCATATGGGTTGCTACAAACCAGCCAATCCTAACAACAGCAGATTTTTAAAATGTATTTCCAATACAATTTAGTTTCTGTAGCCCTTTATGGAACTTGTATCTCTCTCCGTGCTGTGGTGAGATTCAGCTGTGCAATTCTGTTCTTTCCATTCTCTGAGAAAGCTGCTCAGATAGCTGTCATAACAGGATTAAACTAAAGAGTCCCTCCAATTAGCAGTGCTGTCAGTATGCAGACATGCGGCTCAGTGTCACCAGTCAAAACTTTGAGCAGGAGTGCAGGGATTCATCTCCTGCAATAATGAAGGGACAGCCAACTATTTTATAACAGGCCATGGCTCTTTAGTAATAGTCCAAAGCATGGACAAGGTTGTGTAACTGTTTAATTAAAGGGTGAGTGCTTCATTTAGCCTGTCATTCTTGTAATCAGACTGTAGCTGTTAGTTATTGGTCAACAATTGCTAGTGTTAGCTTATAAAAGTGAATTCTTCAAAAGGACAGCTCCAAGCAAAGGGAGCACAAAATATATACTATAAATGTTATTAAAATGCAATAGTAGATCATTATTAATTTAAAAAAAAATCTTATTGTGTACAATACAATGTTACAAAAGGGTAAATTCGGCATTCCAAAAAGCCTGCTTTAAAATGGGAACATTGAGCTTTTAACTAGCTGTGTTTAAAAAACAAATACTTTGTAACAAACAGTTATGACTTCATAATAATGACCTCTTTAAACAGTCTAGATGTTTAAAAAATCAACACTGCAGAACTGTGTAGCATGCAGTGTATACCCTCGCTGATAGGTTTTCACTGCATACAGCATATAAGCAACATTGGTTTAACATCATGATAGTGAAATAAGTGAGAGAAAAGAAATGATCCAGATGGCACCAATATAAGTGGGCTGCATTGACAGGCCTTTTCACCAGCACTTTTGTTATGGACCTCTTTTAAATTCTGTTGAAGAACCATTATTGCACAGATGGTAAACAAAACATGAATTATATTATATATTGTATACTATATCTGTGTGTTATGTAATTTTGCTTCGCTAACACGTCTAATTGAAGGTCAGGGATACCAGCCAAAAAATTACCACTCCAAAAAAATCATTGTTCCTCTTCCACCTCCACTTCTGTGAGAAAGTGGTTCAGGCCCCCATGTTTATTACAATCAGGCTGTCTCTTTTTAATTTGCCAAACTGGAGTTGCCTCGAGGATGTGAAATATGCTAATTTGTGTTGTTATGAAACCCTCAGACTCAAAGCCACTGCCTATGAATCTCTGCTTTGAAGCAGCAGTGTCCGCTCATGAAGCTCCCCAGGAACAAACTTAATTCCATTCCTTCAGCAATGAAAGCATGTGTTTTAGATCAAAAAGTTATGACCATGTGTCTTGGATCAAAAAGTTATGACCTCCTCTGATCTCTCTATCTCCATTCCTCTGGAATCAACCACACACTCTCCCTCTTCCTCCGCTAAGAATCTCGGAATCACCCTGGACCCCTGCCTCTCTTATTCCCAGCATATCTCCACTCTGGCACGCACTTGCCGATTCTTCCTGAACAACATACGAAGAATCCAACCCTTCCTCACCAACTACGACACCCTGCTCCTGGTCCAGGCCCTGGTACTCTCCTGCCTAGACTACTGCAACTCCTCCTGCACTAGAAGACTGGCTCTACCTCCTCTACGCTCCCCTGCCTCCAGAGCCCACTCTTTCTCCACCCTTGTCCTGCAGTGGTGGAATGACCTTCCTACAGATGTCAGGACTGCCCAGTCCCTGACCACCTTCCGGCGCCTCCTCAAGACTCACCTCTTCAGACAGCACCTGTAGAACTCCTCTTTTCCCTCTGAACACTATTACTCTTCCTTAAATGCACTTTACTTGCTCTTATCTGCTCCCTTTTTTACTGCATTTAATCCTGTACTTTAGAGTACTGTAATCTGTCAAGTGTTATTTAATCTGTAGTATTTTTTATTTAATTATATCCTGATGTAATTATCACTGACACTGTTATCTGCTCCGTTATTGAATCATATTTTGTCATACTTCTACTTGCTAGAACCAAAGTCATTGTATTTTATCTTGCTCTTAATTGTATTAATACTTGTACTGTGATTCTTGAAATGTATTTTTGTTTATGACTATAAGTCGCCCTGGATAAGGGCATCTGCTAAGAAATAAATAATAATAATAATGGATCTACAGTACTGTGTGTGTAGAAGAACTTACCTGAAAAGTTTCTTGTCGCCAACATTGTAGTGAGGATAGCTCCCTAAATTAAAAGAAGGAAATGGTGAAATAAAACAAGAGGAATTTTAACCCTTTTGGTACATGGATTGCTGATTGAATAATAGTTTTAATCATAACTGTTCAACAAATAGGTAAGATAGCAGCCTTTTATACTCAGACTGAGGATTGTATCTGATATGCAGAAATGCAGCATACTACAGCAAAAAGCCTAAATTGTTCACTACATTTTCACTTGCTTTGTGAATTTGCTCCAATTTTCAATGAGAAATAAAACATGTGGAAACAGGATTCAGCGCCAGTCACCAGGAGTCCTATGTGAATGAGAACATAGGACTCCTACTGTTTGATGAATTTTTCGTGAAGTACAGTAAGACTAGATCAAAGTAAGAATTGCAATTGCTGCTGTAATGCAAACTCTTAAAAGTGATGAAACGAGGGATCGAAAGAAAGAAAGAAGGGTCACTGCCACTGTACCTTGAGCTTCCTCCTCGCATTGAACTTCTTCAAGCATTCCACCGTCTCCTGTCTGTGCATGCAGGACGCCACCGTGGAGCGATGCTGCAGAGATGGAAAAACAGACGTGTAAATGCTGGGTAAACTCATCTCAGAGACATGATCTATAAACTAATGGGAATCATCTCAAGTTACACCCCAAACATACCGAAATCCAGGGGTGTTTGAGAGACTCCGCGGCAGTAATACGCTTTGCAGGGTTAATGGTTAGCATCTTGTTGATGAGGTCCTTTGCTTCAGGGGTAACGGTGTCCCACTCTGGAGAAGGGAACTGAAGAGAAGAAGTAGAGTTGACTTCTATACAAGAGATGACACTTGCATTTAAGTTTTGAGCTTCATTTTTGAGAAATTAGTTCATAAATTGTAGTTATGTATTTAATCCTGCCATCACTATAACCATGCGTGTCGTTATTGTTATTAATTAATGATCTGGTAATTGGTTGTCTTTTCATGAAGTTGCTGTTTTGTACTCTACATAATTATCACTCACATCATAAGCTCCAGCCTTGATCTGCTGGTAGAGTCTGTGCTGGTCCTCATCCCAAAATGGTGGATATCCAACCAGAAGGATATATAAAATAACACCTTAAAAAGTATGACAGGGACCGATTATTAAAGATGCAATTCAAGTGTAGAGTGAAAAACCTAGCACTCAGTTCAACATATATATATACAGTATACTGGCCCACAAAACAAAACTCACTTGTCATTAAGGACACTTTATTAATTCTGTTTTGATTAAGTATGTTTTACAAGTGGGCAACTGTTCAAGACAATTGTTATAGAAGATAATGACAGTCTAGAAGAGATTCTTTAATATCAAAATGTACTTATATTATCAAAATGATTGAAATGACTCCAGAGTTAAAGCTTGTGAATAGAGCTTGTTTGGTGTGGTTTTCCTAGTGATTCGCAAAGTGACACTCAATTCATGGTGAATTCCACACACATTCCAACCCTTGTTCACACAAACTGCCAATGATTGTGAAGTGGTGCCCTACTATCTTTAGGCAATAAAACATTGACCTGATAAATATAACTCTTATTTCATCCTGCTGATATTGTATCTGGGAGTTCAGAGAAGCTGTACGATCCCGTGCCCTGGAAACCCTTAGCAAGGTCTATCAGTGCATACTTCCCCAAGCGTTCACCTGTGCTTTTTCTTTAACACATGCTGTCAGATTTGAGAATAGCTCTTTGAGCACAATACCATATAGGGCTCTTTGTGCATGTCCCAGCCAAGGGGCTGTGCTTATGTTCTGTCAGAGATCTGGTTTGGAATGGAAAAGAAACTGTTCTGTTATATTAAGAGTAGCACTTTGCTTTTAAGAAGTTTTAATCATAGAAGGAAATCCCCTCTCCTCAATGTGTTGGTACACCACAGTAAGGGCATTATAAACCATTCTCGCTATGATTTAAATGGGATTTGTGACCCCTGCAGGTAAATCAGCAGAAAATAAAGGAATTTGATTATGATGATGACACAGATATGTCTTTATTTTATTTATAACAAGCCATGTTCCTTCATATTGTGTCTCAGTCTTACAGTAATTATTTGTGTATGTGTATTATATCGGTGCAGCTGGAATTTGAACCAACAAGGTCCTGTTTATTTATTTATTTTTTAAATGAGAAGTTTCAAATTCTAGAAAGGTATAGTATTGCTGTAACATTTAATGGGGAGGCATGACCAAGGAAGAACTTCCACAAATTAAAGGAGGCCTGAGCTAATACAGTCCTGGAAACTGGTGTCCAAAATAGGGTGAACAGTGCAGTAGATAACCCCTAAAACTAGCATTATACTTCTATAACAATAAGTTATATAATTCCACACACTAATAAGATAATTGTTTAGCTACTGCAGTAAGATTAGCTACCTGCAGCATAATTATCTGTAATCGTATTAATCTATTTTATGTTCCACACACATAAAAAAATATCTATTGAAGGAGTTTTTGCTATTTAAACATGTTAAATTGACTGCACACAGCCATTATCTATTGTATTCGCTGTCATCCTGTACTGATATTGAAAACTAAATCAATGTTCATATACGTTATACGCATCTGACCCATATTTCCCCAGAGCTCAAATAAGGATAACTTATATCTATCTATATGGAGAAAAGAAAAAAAAAATTCTGCAGAACGTGTCATAAATGAAAATGAATTCCATGTCAAGAAACTATTAACCATGATCTCTCCACCCACACACACACACCCACACTCCCTCCCACACGCATATCAAATCTGAAGATGACACAATTGTACTAATTCCCGGAAACCTGTATTTTTATTTAAACTTTTTTTGTACCTGGTTTAGCAAAAAATATCATATACAGTACAACACAGTAGATGTTATAAACAAACTTTGTGATCTTGGATTTGTGAAAAGAGAATGAATGCACATTTTCAAGGTAAGCAGAATTCATGTTTTTTAACCAAGGAGGGAATTACCAATTAACTCAGAGAAAAACATATTAATATACAGTACTGTGCAAAAGTTTTAGGCAGGTGTGAAAAAATGCTGTAAAGTAAGAATGCTTTCAAAAATAGACATGTTAATAGATTATATTTATCAATTAACTAAATGCAAAGTGAGTGAACAGAAGAAAAATCTAAATCAAATCCATATTTGGTGTGACCACCCTTTGCCTTCAAAACAGCATCAAGCATCAATTCTTCTAGGTACACTTGCACACAGTTTTTGAAGGAACTCGGCAGGTAGGTTGGCCCAAACATCTTGGAGAACTAACCACAGTTCTTCTGTGGATTTAGGCAGCCTCAGTTGCTTCTCTCTCTTCATGTAATCCCAGACAGACTCGATGATGTTGAGATCAGGGCTCTGTGGGGCCATACCATCACTTCCAGGACTCCTTGTTCTTCTTTACACTGAAGATAGTTCTTAATGACTTTCGCTGTATGTTTGGGGTCGTTGTCATGCTGCAGAATAAATTTGGGGCCAATCAGATGCCTCCCTGATGGTATTGCATGATGGATAAGTATCTGCCTGTACTTCTCAGCATTGAGGAGACCATTAATTCTGACCAAATCCCCAACTCCATTTGCAGAAATGCAGCCCCAAACTTGCAAGGAACCTCCACCATGCTTCACTGTTGCCTGCAGACACTCATTCGTATGCGCTGTCCAGCCCTTCGGCGAACAAACTGCCTTCTGCTACAGCCAAATATTTCAAATTTTGACTCATCAGTCCAGAGCACCTGCTGCCATTTTTCTGCACCCCAGTTCCTGTGTTTTCGTGCATAGTTGAGTCGCTTGGCCTTGTTTCCACGCGTCGGAGGTATGGCTTTTGGCCGCAAGTCTTCCATGAAGGCCACTTCTGACCAGACTTCTCCGGACAGTAGATGGGTGTACCAGGGTCCCACTGTTTTCTGCCAGTTCTGAGCTGATGGCACTGCTGGACATCTTCCGATTGCGAAGGGAAGTAAGCATGATGTGTCTTTCATCTGCTGCAGTAAGTTTCCTTGCCCGACCACTGCGTCTACGGTCCTCAACGTTGCCCGTTTCTTTGTGCTTCTTCAAAGAGCTTGGACAGCACATCTGGAAACCCCTGTCTGCCTTGAAATTTCTGCCTGGGAGAGACCTTGCTGATGCAGTATAACTACCTTGTGTCTTGTTGCTGTGCTCAGTCTTGCCATGGTGTATGACTTTTGACAGTAAACTGTCTTCAGCAACCTCACCTTGTTAGCTGAGTTTGGCTGTTCCTCACCCAGTTTTATTCCTCCTACACAGCTGTTTCTGTTTCAGTCAATGATTGTGTTTCAACCTACATATTGAATTGATGATCATTAGCACCTGTTTGGTATAACTGTTTAATCATACACCTGACTATATGCCTACAAAATCCCTGACTTTGTGCAAGTGTACCTAGAAGAATTGATGCTGTTTTGAAGGCAAAGGGTGGTCACACCAAATATGGATTTGATTTAGATTTTTCTTCTGTTCACTCACTTTGCATTTAGTTAATTGAGAAATATAATCTATTAACATGTCTATTTTTGAAAGCATTCTTACTTTACAGCATTTTTTCACACCTGCCTAAAACTTTTGCACAGTACTGTATGTACATGTGTTTTCGCCGTAATAAATTAGCAATCAAATTGGCACTTAAATTGTTATTGCTATCCATGTTTAACCAGATTGATCATGCTTGTAACGCCAAAATAGAATTTGCACAATTTTTGTGAAAGAAAAACAAAACGTGTACCAAAGATCTCAGATAGTTAATTTCATGACTTAAAAGTGTGTGTACCATTGCAGCCAACACCTGTAAGTGATAGGTGCTTCTATTTGCCTGCAGTGATTCCATCGCTGGGTTAATATTCCAATACAGCAGAATGAATTCAGCATTGCTTCATGGCCAGTTTGAATCTCACCTCAATACTGTAACCCAGTCCAGGAGGACTGAGCAGACTATCAAGGCAATAACCTCTTTCACCCAGCAATCCTAAGCAAAGGATGGTGCCAAGTTACGGAACCCTGAAGGAGACAGTTTGACCAGTCTCTGCCTGACCTCCTCTGGCACCTGACCAGCAGGGGTCACTGTGGTGCAATGATTCAAACCAATCCCAGACAATGGTCTTTCCATAACCCACTTGAGTGCAAAGGCCAATGTACAGTAATGCTCTATGTGGTGTCCCAGTCAAGTCCAGCAACTTGGCGCAACTGGAATTTGAACTGACAAGGTTCTGATGGCATGATTCACCCTGTACTCCATATGGCAGTGCCTTTACTACGTGGACAGTGGGAGAAACATGAAGCAGGACCATGAGACCAGTACAGGGGCCGATACTTACCACAGGCCCACAGATCAACTGGTTTTCCATAAGGGTCTTTCCTCAGGACCTCCGGAGACAGGTAGCCAGGGGTTCCAGCAAAGCCTGCAGTGAAAGGAAGCAAAGGGCCATTTGAAATGACTCGCTAACGGTCATTTGATTTCCTTGCAAACCCGAAAAACAGAACTCAGGAAATCATTAGCTCAATTTGTTGCAGAAATTTTCTGCAGATCAATAGAACTTTTATCAGGCTGTCATTTCAAAGGAAATGTGGTATTGACTAAATCACACTATGCCGGTAGTTATCAAGATTATGTAGCACAGCATATGTCTGACACCATAGCTGATATAACATGGGCTTGGCGATGGATAAGCATTATTATAAAACAGCACACATCACTGTTTCAACAGTAGTATTTAACCTTTTCCAGAACTAGTTATTGGCTTAGCGCTACACAATTACGATCTCTATCACAATGTCATTGCAACATGATATTATTAGATCATTGAAAACAGGAACCAGTAGTCTGCTACATACAGTATACATAGGCTATCTATAACTGATCTTTAAATGCAAGTGTTCTATTTGATTTCACATATCTATTAAATATCTCTAAAGTGATCATTTATAAAATATATCTAGAGGAATGTGTGATCTCTCATTAAATAATGAATATCTTCAGAAGCCTTTTAATTGCATTTTTTCTCAAGTGATTCTAAAAGTTGTTTTATAGATACAAAATATGTATAATAATATTAGAGTACCAGAAGAACTCAGAATCATTGGAGATATCATGAAAGGATTTATGAAATATACATAAATATCCATCTTGGCAGCCATTTTAAAATTACTTTTTTTTTTTTTAAATACTTTTTACCCACCCACCCTTTAATACAAGTACCAGTAAAAAGTAAAAATTGTTTCAGGTAGCTTATTTCCTAAAGTGCTAAACCAAAGATTGTGTCTGACTCATACCCCTGCACAGCAACCTTTAGAGGCTTGGGTGCTATTATAGAAGCATTATTGATCACAGGGATGACCGTTGAAGACCGTTAATCCTGTGTCACTATTTCTTTAGCCATTGGTATGAGGCATCCAGTTTTAATGAGAGATCCAATTTACAGAATGTAATATAAGCAAGAAAAAAATATCAAGAGCAAGCATGGTTAAGCTGGGATTTATACATACAAGTAACTCTACATTGCAAAATGCTGCTTTCAGACTACATTTATGTATTGATCTATTTAATGTAACATGCCCCAAGTTGGTTTCTGACAACTTGGGTATGGTGTAGCTATGGAGGACTCAGGAGCCATAATACACCGCTACTACTACTACTACTACTACTACTACTAATAATAATAATAATAATAATAATAATAATAATAATAATAATAATAATAATAATAATTAGTCTACAGTGTGGCCTTCACAATTTCAAACACATGTCAGGAATGGCAAATATTTGTTTAATAATCTCATTCTTTATACATTGTGTTCTGCTAAATCAGAAGTAAAAGCCAGGACCAGCTCTTGCAGTCAGTTTAACAGCTAAAAGACCTCAAAGCAGATGTGAAGGTCTTGTTGTTGAGCCATCAGTAGTTATAATTATATTGTAGATTGAGTTGCTGGGGTTAAAGGTCAACACGATGGGTTGCAACCTGGCAGGCGATGTCAAAAGTCATCAGTTACAGTAACCTCCCATGCTTTATGGCATCAATCTTAAATAATGCAAGTACACTGACCTGAGTAAAACATAAAAGGAGTACAGATATATGCTGGGAATTCACAGCAGGTAATGTGCTTATGACATATAACAGTCAGTAATAATGGCACTGAGACCATTTCTTATTGTTACTGACTTAGTGAACAACACAATCCCTAAATCACATTTCTTTAAGGTTGAAATGTCAAATGTAAATGTGTTTGGAGGACGGCTTCACAATTCTTTTCAGACTGAACTTTATAATAAGGACACAATTATCTCACCCAAATCACAGCTTGATAAGCAGGCATGTAGAATAACTGCCTTATTAGCCAGCAAGCAGATCCCTTATAAAAGTTTCCCATAGTAAAAGCATAGCAAAGTGTAATAAAGCATAGTTAAAGACATGCCAACCCATGGTAGACCATGGTCAATGCCTAGTATAACCGTTGTAAATGTATAGTGGCACACATTGATAAGGGATATACCATACGGTATGTAACAGGGGGAAACTTAAGAGAGAATGAACAGGCTTATTCCTGCAACCAGAGGGAGATTGAGTAAACCCATCCCATCAGGGAGAGTATAACCTTACCAGTGGGCAGGGCAATGCGGAAGACTAATCATGGTTATTACCCAACACAACCAAATATAAATGTAGTCCTTTTCCTGAACCTTACATACAGTACAACAGCAAATCTAGTACTAAGGATATAGCATTAGTTATTGTCAGTGTGAGATATATTCAGATTTTGTACTATAGATTATAGGATTGGTACAACATGTGAGTTTTTTAAACATCCACACTAACTCAAGTCTTGGTAACAGAGCTACAGAGAACCTCACACTCAGAAAGCATTATTATATCTGATCATCCCCTGCGATGTGCAAAGCAATGTCAGCTGCAAGGAATTCAGTGATTGTACATTCAACTGATATCGATCCCTTCAATTAAAAAAGGGGGGGGGGAGCTTAAAGAGTGCATGTTGTCAGTCTCTTTGTGTTTTACTGTGTGGGAGGCATGTCTAAACACATGTGATTTATAAAGGGAAGGCTGCGATTGTTTCTGTCATTCCTTTGCATTGTGGATCTTTGCAGTGGTGTTTGCTGTTCTTACCAAACCAAGCCTGCTGGTCTCCTTCCACTTCAATCGCCAGGCCAAAGTCAGCCAGCTTCACCGCCGCTCCCTTCAACTTGGACGCTAACAGCAGGTTTTCAGGCTTCAGAGAAAAAGAGTACAGCAAAACTGTAGATCTAATATGTACAGTGGACCCTGTCTCTGATCATATAGGAGAGAGCTCTTTGAGTGGGCAAGAGGACAGTGAGATGACACTCTCATATAAGAGACAGGGTCAACCTTACATATTAACTTATTGTACATCACATTTTGGCTGAGAGTGGCTTAATGATTTAAAATATACAAACTAAATAAAGAAAAACAGACAATGGTTTTCTGCTCCTGTTTAAGGTGTAATAATTATTTTGAGCCAACTGGGATTATGCCGCCTTCACTTCGTAATGTAAAAATTTCCTCTGCAAGTAAAATGTAGAACTTATCAAACTGTGAATTAAAAACTGACTCCCTAGTGTGGATATGTTCGTTTTCTTTCTTTAATTAAGAATCACAGTTGACTCAAAAGTAATTTATAACACTTAGTCATGTAGGAAATCAGACTGTTCTCTGGTAAAATGGAATGCATATTTGCTAAACAGTTAAGCCCACAATAGGATATTTATTCAGTTTTATAAACTTTGATAAAATCTGCTTTTTTTTTTTGCTACAATAGCAAGAATTGTTAAAGCAAACATACAATTACTGCCCATAAACATGCAAGCCAGCATAACTTAACTATGCCCTCTCTTTGTCATCTTCTAGTACAAAGGGGTTTAGTTACACCTATAAAAGTGTATTATGGTAACAGCGTGTAAAAGAGTGGTACACAGGGAGAGTAAAAGGGAAAGCATATTAAAAAGCAAAGCATTGTCCACGTTTAGTGGTAAATGTGCATGGTAAATTATTACTACGTCATTTATTTTCCAATAACAGCTTTTGGTTGCTATGCAACATATAACATGCAATATCCAATAATGGCTGTTCAGCAGCCTTTATCCTCATAATCCAAAGCCAATTCAAGTTCATAAATCCTTAGCTCTATTAGCTATGCCCTTATGTTTTTCAAAGGAAGGTTTTTCAAAGGACTTCTCCTGTCTCCTGTTTTAATCAAAAGACATTGATTATGTGTCTGGGAAGAATTTTCTACCGCAATAACTTTTTCAAGTCAATACGCTTCAAGAAGCATAAAAGTCTTAAATTAAGTCTTTACAATAGTTTGAACAGGATTATTAACAAAAAAAGATTTTACTGATTATTTCGTATGACTGATGGAGTCTTATTGGGATCATACAATACTTTAATTAACATCCTGCTTGCTTTTGTGCTCTAAAGTTTTATCCTGTAGTTTTATTTCTAAATCTTTGGGATAGAAGATCGTTATTTGATACAAACTGTGGTTGCTGAGACAAAAGATTACTGGCCCCTGATTAAATCTACGCTCATGGAACTGAAAGTGTCACACAATGTGCCACACAGAACGATTGCATCTGCCGCCACCACTTATGTTAAATTGTCTTTTTTTATTAGCAGATGAATGCATTTTGTATTATGTGATTTTTGACGATAAGTCGAATTACAAATAAGACACTCCAACTGGGGTGATTTGTGTCTCCAATCACTTAGCAATCATATTTGTGGCCTAGAACTGAAATGGTGAATGTGTATTCAAAATCATTTTAAGAAACTGCTCATGAAAAGTTATAGACCAATTAAATAACAGAGCTGTATTGCCCCTTTATTATATATTTAAAATATATGAGATATATTTCAAATATATTTTAGACTGTAATCCATATATTTATTTTATATGGATTACAGACTAATGAAAATATATGGTGCACCATACAGTATATTTTCAACATATATAAGGATCATACTTTTCTACCATATATTAAAAATATATATTTTTTCCAAATGGGAATTTGGATAAAATAATAAAAATCCAGCATTGTAGAGCCAACTGTCTTTCAAAATTCCTTTGCTGGAGGTACAACAGAAGGGTTGGCAAAAATGGCAAACCTGTACCTGTTCAAGGCATTATGACAACAACTACTAGGTTGATATGTAGTCCTCACACCACTCAGGGTGCTTGTGGATTTTCTTTCACTAGCTGCTGTGAAGATGCTATATGTTGGCAGAGATGTTTTTTTCTCGAATCCCAAAGCAAACCAAGACGTCCATGCACGGCACCACAAGCCACTGAGGAATTAACAGCTGGCCAAAAACACAAATGCGTCATGCACACTCTATTATTCACTGTGAAAAAGTTGAAGTGTTTCTTTAGCTGTAGCTGAGCTGTGAAACGTACCTTCAGGTCCCTGTGGACCACTCCCATCTGGTGACAATGAAGAACCGCCTCCAGGATTTGCTGAATACAGTGACTTGGGAAAAAAAATCAATTCCCTTTGGGGTTAAAAAGCTGTTCATTTTAGTCCTTTACACAGAAAAGTGTAGTGCATTAAAATACAAGATTTTTTAATGTCTAAATATAAGAAAGTATGACTGTCTTCAGACTGCTCTATCTTAGCTAGGTTGTAATGCCATCGTTGGCGTTACTGTATCCGTTGACAGATTGATGTTGTACAGTTACAATTGTGTCTGCTTTTGTATTCTTTCTTTTGTCCCTGTGATTGAAATGATAAGGATAATAAAATATATATACAAGGTAGATACTACTACAAGTGAAAACATTTAAAATATATAGGAGGGTGTGTTTGCAAATAAAGGAACTGGTACAACAGAATTATTGATGATACCACAGCAATTGTGTAACCCGTGGTTGGGGGAGAGGTTTTATTGTAAGAAAAATGATAATAATCAAAGCAAACCACTTACCTGGCATCAGCCTCACTATAATACTCCCTCGCAACAATATCTTCAAAAAGTTCTCCTCCAGTTATTCTAACAAAAAGAAGGAAAATAAGGCAACACATTCATTGATACATTTGTGCTCTAGTGGTTCTGCAGTCAGGGATAATGACAGCACAAGGGCAGCTACAGTGGCATGTGCCAGCGGTAGAAAGGCATGATAGTGGAAACGTTATCATATTTTGACACATCA
This sequence comes from Acipenser oxyrinchus oxyrinchus, assembly GCA_030684275.1. Classification (NCBI taxonomy): domain Eukaryota; kingdom Metazoa; phylum Chordata; class Actinopteri; order Acipenseriformes; family Acipenseridae; genus Acipenser; species Acipenser oxyrinchus. The sequence continues at coordinate 12,645,436 of CM060268.1, forward strand.
GTGGTGGCATAATGGTATTGCACGCTGGTAGTTCATCATTATCCCTTCTGCAGTAACAGTGTATTTTATTACCAGTACAGTATGTTGCTGTATAAGAAACATTGGGTAAATAAATGTGCAAAATCTTTGGTGTGCTTGTTTGTTCCGCTATGGCTTCTTCGGGGTAATAACTCTAGTTTTATAATGATCTCCCAATAGTATTTTTCTGCAGGCAAAAAGTAATTCCATATTTATTTTGTTCACTTACATTTCCTCCAGTATTCCCTCTGGCTACAATGATGAGATTGAGCGGGACCTTGGGCAACATTCTGTAGAGAACTCTGGCGTTTAGAATGTCTACCCACCACCAGTAGCCTGTTAGTACTGTGTAACAATGCACAGTGCATCTTCCTTCAGATCTGCGTTTACATTAGCCTTAAGGTGGCACACAAATGTTACATAACCATGTATTTATTTCCACAGGTTGTTAACAATAGGAACACATAAAAAGCAGCAGCTGTAATAGCTGCATCCAACATTGTCAGAGCTATTTTGTACCTGCTATGCTGAGCCATACCTAACTGCAAAATCATGCATTTCTTTATAATGTTTTTCAAATGGTATAATTAGATTTCAGAAGTTTAAAAGGCAGTTTTGTTCTGGTGAATGCCATCCCAGCAATCCATTAAAAACACTTGCAGAATGTATATTATAAATATCATCCCATAGACTAACTAAAAGGCCTGTTAATGTGAAAGTCTGTGAACCCATAGCCTCCTCAAACCACATCAAATCTGCACAGTTTTTCCCTTCTATGGCTCATATATAACCTTTAGCTTTATATAAGTTTTACTCCAATCCTTTGAATTTGCCTGTGCAGTTGAAAGCAAATGTAATCGTGTGTCTGTTACATGCAAATAGTCATGTTCGTTCTGACAACTCAGATGACACATAGAATAAGGTCAGCCAGGCTTAAAAATTGAATTCGACAACAACTCTATCTTTAATTAGCACATACATGCTTCCGTTGCCAGCATTGTCTCCACTGCAAGTGCTAGATTGACAGAATCATTTATTAGTCAATGAGCCATTTCTGAAGGAACAGACACCACAGAAATCAGACCCTACCACATTTAGTAAAATGCAAATACAATAGGGATGATGTATTTCTGATAGTGTCATTCCTTCAATGAAAGGTACCCTGTTCATCAAGATAGACATTGTGGGGCGGACTTGATCAGCAACAATATTCAGGTGCAGAGAGGGTGTAATCTCTAGAGCAAATGAGGAAGGAGTAATCAGTGGTGAGTGTGAAGCTTCCTGCTTAAGGGGGCAGCTCAAGTTGTGCCAGCAGTCTGCCAACTCCACGTGGGTTCTATAGGGTGAAACAGGGGACTATTTGATAGTACTGGCCTAGCTAGGCAAATGTCCCCTTTGAATTCTATTCTTTACATTTATACAAATGCACATAGTTTACTACAGGACAAATACGTTTTGTATCATTGACTGGAACGAAACAGTTTGTGTCATTATCAAAAAAAGCATGAATCGGCTAAAAAAGTTGACTTATGAGAGCTATCAATTAGGTGTTGCACTTGGTGGGGGTTTTTTTGTGTGAATTTGTATAAGCAAGACTATGTTAAAGAAGAACAATTTGGTGACGTTGGTGTTTTGTAACTGAACTTTATCCCGTTAAGTCCGCCCATGCAGCATTTGATAGGCTGCACAAAATGTCAGTTTATCAGCCAAGATGATTATTGGTTGTTAGTTGCATTGGAAATTAATTATATTTTGTGGTTACTTAGTAAAGCCCCGCCACGCAGCATTTAACAGGCTGCACAAAACGTGACAATAAGCGGGTTTGTGAGATGTTATTAAGAGAGGTAATTTCTCAAAGAACCTATGGTGCATAGCGAGTGGCTTTTTAAAAACCGTGATAATAAACAGGGTATGATATTAGGCGAGGTGATATAAAATGGGTTCATCTATATATACAGTATATATATATATATATATATATATATATATATATATATATATATATATATATACATACACACACACAGTCGCAGACAAAAGTATTTGGGCAGTTAAAAAAAAATTGAAAAACCACAAAGACAGTGATTTCTATAAGTTCTAATTGTTCTATTGAAAGGTATAAATTAAAGTAGAGATTCAGCTTTATAATAAAACAACAAATTATTACAAAACATCCATAAATTTAAAAGTAACATTGAAAAACTAATTTCATTCTTTGGCAAAAGTATTTGGGCACCCTTATGCTAGTATTTTTGGTGCCCACCATTTGCTTCCTTTACAGCTTGCAGTCTTTTTTGCCCATTCTTCAACACATACAGCTTTGAGTTGTGCAACAGACAACAGCAGCCTTCAAGTCAATCTACAACGTCTCCATGGGATTTAAGTCTGGGGACTGAGATGGCAAATTCATAACTGTAATCTTCCTTTTTTTCAGAAATTTCTTTGAAGACTTCACAGGATGCTTAGGGTCATTATCCTGCTGGAATACAAACTTCTGTCAAATAAGCCTTCTAGCACTGGGTAACAAACGAGAGTGCAAAAATTCTTGATATTTTGCAGCATTCATTCTACAATACAAAAGCTGCTAGGGCCTAAGAAGAAAAACAAGCCCTTACTATCACACAACCTCCACCATGTTTAACACTTCTTTAAATTCTTCTCCTCTATTCCTTTCTTCCTCCAAGCATTGTTGCTTTCTTGGTGAAAAAAGTTATATTCTGGATTCGTCTGACCATAATATTTGGTTGAAGAAATCATCTGACCTTTTCAAGTATTCAATGGAAACTCTCTTTTTCTGTGTATTTTTTTTAACAAAGGTTTGAATCTTGGTTTTCGTCCATGGACATTCTTGTTAAGGTATCGTTGAGTTGATTGATTGGTAATTTCTTGACCATTCTCTCTCAATTATTGTGTCAAAATGCAAGGCTTTTTCCCGGCTGCTCGAACGATTCTTCTTCCAGATTTTGCAGAAATCTTTCTTGGTCTTCCATACCTGGAGCTGGTTGCATTAGTTCCTGTTATAATAATAGCCCACACAGTGCTTTTCGGAAAACCAAATCTTTCTGCAATTTTTGAGATTGTTGCTATACTCTTTAGTTTGAACCGTTGTTGTTGCTTTTTTAAATGAAATTTATTTTTCAGCACTTGATGATTATGTATGTATTCTATAATTATCAGGTGTTTTTCAATCATGATAATTGTCAATAATTAGCAACAAATGGGTTCATACAAAACATGTTGACTGCCCAACTACTTTTGTCAAAGTATGAAATTAGTTTGTGCATGTTATTTTTCCCCAGACTTGAGAGATGTTGTGGATTGACTTGAAGGCTGCTGTTGCAAAAAGGAAACCAAAGTCGGTTGCAGAACTCAAAGCTATATGCGTTGAAGAATGGGCAAAAAAGACTGCAAGCTGTAAAGGAAGCAAAGGGTGGGCACAAAAAAATACTAACATAAGGGTGCCCAAATACTTTTGTCAAAGAATGAAATTAGTTTTTCAATGTTATTTTTCATTTTATGCATGTTTTGTAATAATTTCTTGTTTTATTATAAAGCTGAATCTCTAATTTATATCGTTCAAAAGAACAATTGGAAATGATAGACATCACTTTCTTTGTGTTTTTTCTCTCTTCTTTTTTTTAACTGCCCAAATGCTTTTGTCTGCAACTATATATATAATTTTTCTCCATTTTAAAAGGGAAACTTAAAAAATATGGCCACAGGGTAGTAAAAGTGTGCTACAGGAGCAGCAGTGTGGAGTAGTGGTTAGGGCTCTGGACTCTTGACTGGAGGGTCGTGGGTTCAATCCCAGGTGGGAGACACTACAGCTGTACCCTTGAGCAAGGTACTTTACCTAGATTGCTCCAGCAAAAACCCAACTGTATAAGGGCATCTTTTAAGACATAAATAATAATAATATGACTATAACATGTACATGTTTGGCTGAATGCTTTGCTTGACAGAATGGCTGAAACATTATTTACAGCCCTGGCGCACACGTTGTAATGCAGTTTTCATAAGTGAGACACTAATCTCCAGCGGTTGCAGTTCTTGTTGAAGGGCAGTATTTAGGATATATATAATGAGTCTTATTATGTAACACAGAAACACTCCTTTGTTGTTTTGTCTTCCTTATTGATTCTTGTTTCTGTTACCCACACAGAACCATAGTATTTCTGTTTATCCTACTTGAAAATGATTTTTAGTTTTTAAACTGATTTTTTTTTTTTTTTAAATCTGAATCGGTCATGCTTCAAATACTAGGTGACACACTATAATTACGTTTTTAATTCAAATTGTAATACATTATTCATTACAACAGCTGTCTGCTTGGCTGGCTTGTATTTGTGGCATGTTTGTATTTTCACAAGCTAGTTATGGAAAATAATTCTGCATAACCATAACTGTGAATTAACTGTAAAATAATTGTCAAGGTACAACACAATTAGTCAAACTGCCATGTTTTTTTGTGTGTTAAGGTTTATGGTCGAATTTGAAAAGTCTAATTCTAATAGTACATCCGCTAACACAAACTACTGTATATTAATAGCTTTGGGGTGTTTTTCTCTGTACTGTTTTTTCTTTCCTTTTGTGCTGTTCCCAAGGCACTGTATGCTTGCAAGAAATAGAGGAGAGAAACCAGGAGCTGATGGATGGGTCTGGGGGGCTAATTGATTTCTGAGCTGAAGGTTGTACTGTTTTGCAAGCGCTCAGGGGGGTGGTTTTAACATGCAACCTGTACAGTAACAGATTTCATATCTTGTAAAGCACCATGATGCATTTCAGAAAGCCAGCCAACTGGAATGGCATAATCTGCAGTGTTTCCACTCAGGTTACAGTATCTCTGCAGCCACTCTGAAAAATCTCTCTGCTTTTTGAGTTTTTTCTGTGCATGCATCTGGGTGTGTGACTTAAAGCCAGCCACGTACTGTATTAAGTGAGAAAGCACTGCTAGGCTAAGATTAAACTTATTTTTATTAGCGCTATAGAGATGCCGTGTGCAGTTTTCCTCATTTCATTTATAATTTTAATGGTGGTGTCAATTATTACCAAAATAGATTCAAATGTTGACTTGACCTGACTCAGTGACAGCCCTTGCTGGAATTAGAGTATTATTTTGTCTATTGAAAAGTTGGAAAAGGCAATCCATTATGAAGCAACAAGTGACCCATTACTGTGATACTGAAACTGTTGAGATGTGCTGGTTAAACCACATACCTCTCTAAAACCCATTCAAAAGCCAAAGAAATCTCAACCTTCTAATTTCTGCAAAGAAAATCATTACATTGAAGAACAGCCAGGTGTCCATTAAGAAAGAAATTCCCAAATCATTTTTTTTTAAAGTCATCTTTAATGATAACATGACTAAGGCTATATTTTTTTCAGGTTTATCACAATTTCCGTGAAATGACCCATTGCTGTGTAAATATAGATGTTTTTATCACTTTAAAATAAATACAGCAAACGTTTCCCTTATTGACGCACTACCTGTTACACTGCATTTACAGCAAGAACCAGCAGCCAATTTATTTTGCTTCCAGTACATGATTGAACACACTGCATAGAGCTGCACGATTTCTTTAAATTATATTCAATGAAAAAGACAACAGCTGTATCAAAGATCAGAAAAAAATTTCTGCCAATGATCATTCTGTCCAGTACAAGAAAGAGGCATTCCAGGTTTCTGTTGTTATTTTTACATTTATTCTGTTAATATAGCTGATGGTAAAAATAGAATGTATTTAAAAGGTGGACATAAACTAAATATTTTACAATTTAGTATTTACTGTTTTTCAGGTAAGCATTTAAATATTCAGGAACATTTCTTGTATAATAACTCTAGAGAAAATGATCCATTTTGAATGTGACAATTTTTAGAAAGTGAAATGCCATCAAATAAGTAATTTTTACAGTGAAAAAAATACAGCCCGAAACATGATCTATCGTGACAATGTGACCTTTGAACTCTGCTGACCCCACCTAACTTATGGTAAAATATAGAAACAGGTTTAATCAACAAAGTCCAGGAAGCAAAAAAAAAAAAAAAAAAAAGCAAAATGAAGCATGGAAAAACTACACAGGAGGAAGGCAGACAGATGGATCGTATATGGCATCTATATAGTACTTTAAATTAAACATTCATATCACATTGTGGCAAAGTGCCCCCCCTGTGTATTATATGTTACGTGTTGTGTGTAAATGTTGGTGTATAGTCATCGGGACACGGGATATAAACGGGTCTGTGTTTCACGTGTGATTTAAAAATGTAGATTTGTATTTAGGCACGAGGAGGGCACAAATCACTTCACGTGCTGGTTAAAATGTAATGTGTGGTCACGGGAGTGCACTTAATTAATTCACGTGCAGTTGTACCGAGATTCCAATTGAATGATTGACTAGCAATCGAGTCTCGGTACAACTGCATAAAAACAGCATGTTTTCACTCACTCGGGGTTGGGTGTTCCAGAGTGGAGAACGGGTGAGCAGAGAAGTAAATTAAATATAATAAGTGTTTTTTTACTCACCGTGTTTGTCTCCGTACACCGCTTGTTTAGTGTTAGTCTGTTTTTGTTTATCTATTTATTTTGGCGTAAGTGCCGTGTCCTGTTTTGTGTTCTGTTTAAATCTTTTATTTTATTATTAAATGCTGAGCACAATCACGCGCTCAGCTTCATCAAAACCCCAAGTCTCTGTCGTTAATTGTTCCTGCCTCTGCCGTGACGTCACCGCCCAGTCGTCTTTGTCACACACATATTGCTCCAGTCTTTAATTATTTCCTATTTTTGTAAAAGGAGAAAAATGTACAAGCCTGATTTTTAAACAATTTCAAAGTTTGCTTCTCCCTTTTGTAACATGATTTTAAGACATTAATGCTCTTTTCAGAAAATGTAAGACTCTATTCAGGTAAAACGTTTTGAAAAAAATCTCCTTCAAACATTGGTACATGATTTATTAATAAACACATTTGCCATGATGTAGTGGGGTCGTGGTATCTTACTGAATAGAGGTGATCAATTTCAATAAGGCTTTTTTCAGTGAGATCGATAGAGTAATGAAATGGCAAATGGTGAACTCAGTTAATCAATAGGTTATATAAATTAAGTATACACTTGAGAAATGTGTGGTTGGAAACACTTATGTCTACTCCAGCCTCAATACATTTACAATATATCTCAGTGCTGCTGTGAAAGAAAAATAAAATAGCTAACTAAACTAATCTGTGATGATGAGGTTTGGAACTACCGTCTTAGAAATCCTGTCTTCTGCCACTATTAGTGTTATTGTATGCTAATAACAAAAGCCCTCAAAGAAAAACTGTGGTTATATTTTATATATATACAGTATATATATATATATATCCTCTTTTTTATGTAGCACCTTTCATAGTGGACCTCCATCACAAAGCACTTTACAGAGGTAGGCTGTGACCTGTGCATTATATGCAGAGTCACTTACAATAGGACATTGATTTAACATCTCATCCTCAGGATGGAGCACAAGGAAGTTAAGTGACTTGCTCAGGGTCACACAGTAAGTCAGTCAGTCAGTGTCAGAGGTGGGATTTGAACTGATGACCTTCTGGTTACAAGTCCTGGACTTTAACCACTAGTCTTGTGGCTTATCATATGGTGCCTTAACCTGCCACACTTCATTGCTCTCCCCTTCAGCAGTAATCAAGTAATCAAGCGACAAATGATTCTGAGGAAAGATACCGAACAAGTAAAATCACAAAGTACTTACAAATCAAAGACTAGGTAGTGGTGACCCTCTTCAGAGATACTGTCATGAAGTCTCACTGAAACAGAAAGAACAAGCTTTAGAAAAATTGCATCCAAAAAAGTTTGGTAGCGCTTTATTTTGAGTGTCATAAATAAGTATTAAATTAATATGCAATTAACCATTTGCTGAAGTTTAGCTACATGCTAATAAACAATCAATTGAGATGCCATGCATGTGTGTATCTATCATTAGACTGCCATTTGAGCTCATGTGTTGAGTGTGTTTTTTGAGACTTGGTTTCCTGCTCCAGTAAAGAAAAGGCATACAGAGTATGCAACATCACCGATATTATTCTATAAGCTATCCACTCAAACAAAAAGCAATTTAAACAGTATACACCTAGTAATATAATATACAGGTAGTGGACAAAAAAATGGAAACACCAATATAAAGTCATTTAATAAGGGCGTTGGGCCACTATGGTATCCCGCTCTGTGGAGTTCTCAGCAGACCATTTTTGATGAAACTGGCTGCTCACGCCCCAGGTTGAAATTTGCAGTCAATTGATCTGCAGTTGCTCGCCTGTTTTGCCTTGCACTTTTAAATTAATTCATGGATATCACTGCCCTGGAGTATGCGCTTCCGGCCACTGTTGCCCTTTGCTGATGATGTCTTTCCCTCGGAGTTCTATGCCGACATCACCTAAGACACCGTTGCTTGTTAAACATCAGCAAGTTGAGCTGTCTTGGTCACTGAAGCTCCTGCCAAACGGGCCCCAACAATCACCCCTCTTTCAAAGTCACTGAGGTCTCCTCTTGCAGCCATGCTAGCCATAATTATAGGCAACCAGGCCTGTCCAGCATTTTTATACATGACCCTAAGCATGCTGGGATGTTATTTGCTTAATTAACGCATGAGCCCTTGCTTTCAATATACTTGGTGTCCCTCATTTACCCAGGTGTTTCCATTTTTTTGTCCACTACCTGTAGTTGGTGTATGTGTTACCACAGGGATTGCATATACAGTACACATTAAAATATTGAAAGTAGTTGAAAGTAGAACTATCACAATATACCAGTTCCCTTAAAACAAACATATTGTATTCCTTCTAATTGCATTGTTTCCTTCTCAAAGTCTCTCACTCCCAGATCTATAAATAGAACACTTAGTCATCCAATTTACATAACTGTTTCTAGCTTCATTTAAAATTTCTATTGCCCTATTACATGCTAGACTTTAGCAACCAAACATTATCAATGTTCAGATTAAGAGGCAGTTTTATTTTCTCTGTCAATCTTGCATCAAATAGCTCTTCAAAATTTTTGATGATTTTAGACCTCTCACTAGCAAGTGCAAATGTATTTCTAAAACAACATGGATTGTATATTATGTTCCTACAGCTTACAGCCTCCACTAAAAAATACATTGTTTAGTGTGTGTGTGTGTGTGTGTGTGTGTGTGTGTGTGTGTGTGTGTGTGTGTGTGTGCGCGGGGGCACAGGAGATGAAAGACTGCATTTTAGATTTCCTACACTATAACTGTGGCCCCAGTTAATGATGGAAGCCATCTGTAAAATGATGTATATACCATTTTGATTATAAGTTTCGGTGTGTCATTTATTAATCACCCACATTTCTATGTATCTAGGGGGGGTGGATGTGCAATAATATTTTGAGAGGACCCCAGTCCATAGAGTTTGTATCCATAACTAAACTTAACAATCAAAAACAATTTAACAACAATATATTTTGATTTTAAAAAATCACAAGATTTAATTGTGCTTGATGTGTATATAATCTGTAGGCAAATAAAACTGAAGAGCAGCTCCTGAATGTATGTCAAAGAGCACACCAAACGGCTCCCGAGGGGCACATCCAGTAAAGGCGCTCCACGCGGAATGCAGGATGTGCCCTATAGCCTGGAGATCGCAGGTTCGAATCCAGGCTATGTCACAGCCGACCGTGACCGGGAGTTCATAGGGGGCGGAGCACAATTGGCTGAGTGCTGCCCGGGTAGGGAGGGCTTAGGTCGGCAGGGGAATCCACGGCTCACCGTGCATCAGCGACCCCTGTGGCCGATAGGGCACCTGTGGTTCTGCAGTGGAGCCGCCAGATCTGTGTTGTCCTCCGGCACTATAGGTCTGGTGGCATTGCTGTGGATCTGCAGTGCAAAAAATGACGGCTTGGCAGGAGCACGTTTCGGAGGACGCGTGTTCCAGCCTCCGTTTCCCGAGTCGGCGGGGGGGTTGCGGCGGTGAGCCGGAGATACACATAATAATTGGGCATGCTAAATTGGGGAGAAAACCGGGGTAAAAAAAATTGGCAACGACTAAATTTAAAAAATAAATAAATAAAAAAATAAGAAAGAGCACATCAAAAATAAGAATCACTCACTCATAATAAGTGTGAACATCATAAAAGGTATGAGAAATTAAACTATCCTTTTTAACCATGTGAATCATTGTAAGGCATGGTAAAACATGGTCAACAAACATAAAGATTCAGATTCATGTATAAGCACAGTATAAGCATATTGTGGAGCTCTGACAGTCTAGAAATGTTTATTGTGATGGATGTCACTTAGACCCCTTTCTGCATGATGGTGTACCCTCAAAAAAACAAAATGCAATCCAGAGTATGCAACACAGGGTTAAATTATTGTCATTTAACTGGGTTCTGCTCTGTTGCAGAGCACTCAAAAATAGGATACTGCGTCAATTACTTACCTCACAGAATGTAGATTCTGTGAATTAACATTGTTCTAGTTTTGATTTTATTTCAATTGTGATGGAGATAGTCACAGTGAATATGAAATTATTGTTTATCATATTGAAAAAGCAAGCAACTTAGCAGTTAAGAGCACTGGTGGGCAATAGAAGTGGTTTAAATGTTGTAATTACTAGATACTCATTGATTCAGATTAAATTGGGTACCTACCATAAAATCAGGGAGTTTAAGCACTCATGCATTGAATAGGCCACGTCATCCCCTTTGTGCAACAAGCCAGCATAAACTCACAATAATAATATGGTAGTGTCTGCTTTCTGAGCCTGTCAGTCTGAAAAGACCTTAAAAGCAAGTTATTCACCCAGGTTTCAAATAATCACATACTGCAAATGTATTTCAGCACTGAATATTTCAGAGATATCATTTATTTTTTGGCCCTGCTACAGTATGAAATATACATGAAGCACATTTCTGGAATATGTTATTGATATATTGATACATTAACATTAGGAATATATATATATATATATATATATATATATATATATATATATATATATATATATATATATATATAATGTTTAAGCAAAGAAATCTTTTCCCAACACACTTATTGCAGCTGTGTGGTGGCACCCTTAATACGATTCTCAGTTCTAGTCAAGCATGGATCTCACTACAGAAATGTGACTGCTTCCCATATCTTAATTGGAAATGGCAGGGAGGTCATTGACCTTAGTTATTATGTGAGCAATTGTCTCCCACGAAAATAAAAGAGGAATACTATCACATAGTTTTAACGGACAAATCCGTGCCTTTCATCAGCTCCAGACACTGAAGTCGCAAATCACAGCGGAGCCTGTGGAGAACAGTGTGAACATGGGGATGAGTCAGGGGACCTATTGATATTTAATTATCCCATGGAAGAAGGAACATTGTCAGTCAAGCTGAAAGAAAGGTTGGACATTGGAAGTGTTTTTCAATTGTTGGAATTTTTTTTATGATTCAGGTTTTCACAGGAAAGGGATTGCAATGAATGCTTGGTCAAAGCAAGTACGCAGCATTTGATTCAAGGCTATATGTATAAAAGCCTTACATACAGGCTCATGCTTTGTTAAACTTGTGTAAAAGCACAAGTGTATGCGTCTATTTGTACAATTATATATGTGTAGGCTAAAATAACTTCCCTTCAAATATTGAGACCGATCACTCATGGGATATCCTCTGTTTCCAACATGCATTTGGACCTCCCTGTTATATTCCATCAGAACTCTTCTAGAGCTTTAACATATATGCTGCTTTGATGAATAGCAGCTACCATTGCATTACAAAATTCTACATTTCACACAAATATAAACACCTGCAAATTCAAAAACACAAACTCTTGTGTGGGTAACAATGTACACTGTGTCTTTAAGTACACTGTAATTACACTGTAATTGCATTTGTGGCTGCATTGCAAATATATTATAAATTATATACTCTAACAACTGCCATCATTTTTCATTTTGTAATGATGCATGTTGTTGCAGAGTAACTACACAACCATATGCGTAATTACTGTCATTAGTGTTATTACAGCACAGTTAGAAACACTTAATGCAACATGTTACCCTTCTACGATTAGCAGCCGTTTGATGGGTTTAGAAGCTTGCTGTCATATAAGTAATCTCTATCCACTTCACTTCCTCATTTCTCCCACGCTACTCCGCTGTTCTGCTCCCTCCCCTGGCTCTCTATCGCCGCTCGCATACAATTCAGAACTCTTGTGCTTGCCTATCGCTGTCTCAACCTATCTAAATAATTGTATTTCAAGACCATTTCACTAGTTCTAGCTGTTAGAGAGAGTCATGTAACAGGATATGAAATGTGTGACAGACTGCACAAGTTTGCTGACATAATCTAAATAGATTAACTTATTTTTTGTCATTACCTGTCTCATACAATCAAATACACTGACCCTTGTCTATAAAAGTGCCAGCTGGCATCATTCAATGTATAGAAGGGGCAGTCTGTCCAAACCGTACACTTAGGAGTGTGAAATTGGCTTTTATCACAAGGCTGACAGTCAATAATAAAACTGAAATGGAGGGTAATGGAGAGGAAAATGGCTTTGGCTGCTGCAATGAGTCTTTATATGGAGTAACTTTCAACCTGTGGCTAAAGTATTGGGGGTATCAAATTAATAACTTATATAATGTTAACACAAGATTTTCCCCGATGTCTGATGTGTCAGTTTAATTGAATAGCGTCATAAAACATGCATAATGCACAGGTCATAAAGCTGTGCAATATTCATATCAGGGTGTTAATTATGTATTTAATGAGGTGAACCATTAATCTGTCTCATAGATACTTTCAGATACCACCCGATGAAGATTATTTTAATATTGATAAAAGTGCTGTCTAAATTGAATGGATTACCTAATTCACCTCATTTGAATTCAGAAGTGTTACGTGTTCATTTTTAATGAACAGGCTCCTTAGTCTTAAACACTGAGCCACTAGGGTGGTATTTCCAGCTCATTAGCACAAATCTTTGGTACCAATGATTAACGTCTCTGCCAATTAACATATGCACTCCTTGTTTTTAATTACATGTTGTATTACAGGCTGTTTTACTACCATGTCGTTTTCTGACACCTACATAGCTTGATGCACAAAGTAGTTGGGCTTACGTGGGGTTGCATTTACAGCTTCTTGATCAAGAACAAGAAAATAGATATCAAGAATGAAATTAAATGAAAGCATACATTTTCCTCGATCACTAAACGTTTCCATACATTAGTTTCAGGGATCTGTCCCGCTAAGATGTGTTTATAAGGACAGCAAGAAGTGAGTTTCACAAGGTGCTTCATATGTGGCGTGCTAACATTGAATCCGAAACAATACAATAATGGAAACAAATGATTGTCCCATATATTGGGAAACAAAAAGGATGGACTGAGGATGCTTGATTTCACTCTGAAATGGAGCAGTTTAGGTCTCAGTCGTAACCTGACTATTGAACTCCATGACAAAATATAATTTGAGAAATTAATCAATTAATTAAATTGTCCACCACCCTATTTTGAATCTTGGTTTCTTTATTTGTATTTGTTATGGTGAAGAGGATGGTTGAAGAAGACCACCCCCAATACACCCACCACCAGCATATCTCAGATGTCAGTATTTCCATGGAAACCACAGTGTCCACAGTTTTGTACAATATAACATGCTTTTTGATGCAACAGGCTGAGCAGAGATTTAGAAAATGATTGAGTTTGACAGCTCCAAAAAAAAAAAAAAAAAGTACAAACACAAACATGGTTTGAAAATCAAGCTGCAGTCTTTGTTTGGAAAAAAAATCACATTTGATATATAAAATGAATGATTTCATTAATCTTTTTTTTAATTACTAGCCTTATTTAAGATGCAGTTCCACGCACAAAAGGCCCCCAGCTGTGACATAAGGTTTTATATGCTTCTGTGCAGTGATTTGCTTGAGGGTACAGACTAAAGGGGACCCCTACTCATGTACAGAATTACTCATGGGTCCAATCCCATGTGGTAGTTCATTCTAAACAAGTAGGATGACTGTTGTACAATAATATACAGAAGCGATTTTGTCGCCCCGTCTGATGATAAATCGTCTCTCCTCTATTCTGGGCAACAAGTTGCTCAGAATCAACCAATAAGCACGGCTGTTGGTGTCACGTGGTAAAAGTCAATCAAACAGCTTGGAGAAATGGTGTCTGTAGTTACATGGCAATGGAGGTGCATTGAGAAACTGATTGATCTCTATGAGAATATCCATGTTTATATAGACACAATAAACGCGGATCAAACACATGAAAAACACAAGCCAAATTAGTAGAAACAACTGGGGCAACCTTGTGCCTATAAGCTTGGTGCTGGCCAAGGTTGCCTCAATTGTTTCTTCTAGCTTAGCTTATGTTTTTGATACAAGTTAGAAGAAATAATTGGGGCAACCTTGGCCAGCACCAAGCTAATAGGCACAAGGTTGCCCCAGTTGTTTCCATTCCGTTTTATTCACATTTCCAGTGTGTTTTTTTTTCATTTACTAAATACAGTGTGTGTGGTTAATAAGAAATATGAGCAAGGTGGGTCCTGATACATTTGTTATATACTCTAAAAACTAAAGAAAGTGTTGTTTTTTTTTTTGCTGATGCACTTAGGTTCTCAGTTAATATACAAAATAAAAATACTATGAGGATCCCAACAAGAATGAACTTCTTCGTCAGTCATCATATAAAAAGTGGTGAAGCAATTTTATGCAGTGTCACCCCTTAGGCACCCACTTGTTGTCTGGGAGTCAGGGGTTGCAGATGCAAGATATAGACTTTGTTTTATTAGCATTGTTATCGAAACAAATCTGCAACTTGGTGAAATCAAACCCCCGCACAAGTTGTGGGTGGAAGCAGGTTCTCAATTTCACTGAAAACAATATGCACTGAATAGCTGTGTAACACTCTGCAAAGATCTTATATGTTTGCTCATCTCAATTGAAATGACTGTACACATGCTCACCCCTCTCCTGCCTCCAAATATTATCCACATCAATTCTCCTTGAATGCTGATTTCATTTGTTCCCCCTCTCTCCATCACCCATCTCGGCAGTCAGAAATCTCAGTTCCTGTGGCTTATCAGAGATTCGGCCTACTAGGAGCCTAAGGTGTTATGTGCCTGAGTGTGTTTTATTTCTTTTCTATAAAAAAAAAACATGACCTTCACCTAAGAATGTACATTAAGGTCTATTGTTCTGTTTTATCTGAGGTATGTTCTTTTAAAAGATGTACTATGTAGAACATCTACAGAACAAGACTGTAATAACTGGGAATGAATAATCAATCTAATATACATATACATAGAAATGTAGCTCTGGGTGCTTGATATATTACAAAAATGTTAAATAAAGGCAATCTGTTCTGTTGCTGTCATTTAAAATCCAAAATCGATGCATCATTCTCCTAAGCCAGTTATTGTGGATGGGCCAACATTGATTTTCATGTTTTTAAATAATTATTTGTTGTCACGTTAAAGAAATGGATCTGGTGTGCAATGGCCATAAAGCTGGAATGTAGTCTGCTAAAATTTAAATTTACTTAGACATTGTGAAATGGGATTAAAATTGATCAGTGTATCAACACATTATTGGGTCTATTTTAATGATCTAAACAGTGACATATCTTAATACCGCCAAAAAATATATAACTCATTTTCACTGAGGACTTTGTTTGACTGTGTTTTTAATGTATGTAGTGTAGTTAATAAGTGAGTCAATGAATTATCCCTGAAGGGATGGACGCCAGCAGGTTTATCATAGAGTTACAGAGCAGGTGTTTAAGACCCATGACACACTCTATTGTCTGAGACCATACTATTGAATAAACTACAGGTTATTGAGAACATATACATTATTTGTTATATTATGTTTAGACATGATTTTAAGCAATCAGGACATGATAGCGATACATAAAATGTTTACATAATTTTATTATGATTTGAATTACCAGAGCTGTTTTCGCACTTACTCTACAGTGACACTGTATAGCCCCAACCCCTTTCGAGCGAGTCTCTCTTGTTGTGTCTAAGTTATTCACTTATTTTACAAAAAGCTGCCCCTTAAAAAAACAGTATAGGCGTTCTCCTAATCCTCAGGAAACTCACACCTGCCTAAACCCTGACCAGTGAGCGAGCATAAGGAATTGCTTCTCAATCATTTTCAACCTGTCTGTGAGAACTTCTCTCAAGATCAGAAAAGGTTGAAAATAACTGGGAATGAATAATGTAGCTGATAATGTCTACAGCAGAGAGAACAAGCTGCATTATTTAACATTTGAGGAGCTAAGAAAAGCCTTGAATGGCCTCTTAATCAGGAAATGACACACACTTTTGTGATTTATATTCGAATTCAGTGAAAAGCAAGAGTGACGATCGGAATGTGAGGATTTGAAATCTTTGTCTAGATACCTCTGTTTAAAAGTTACATGACCGCATTTTATGTTACAAGTAATTATAACTGGTCTAGATTACCAAAAAGTGCTGTGAAAATTATTTCAATTAAATTAAAATATTTCAATAAATTACCCAATGCCCCAACTCTAACCTCAAAGTTAGCCAAATCAATGTTGTTACAGGTAATTACAGATAATTAAACACAAATAAATAATCTCCATCAAACCTCTGAATGTTTATCACCTTGTACACTACAGAAACTATTGTTTAATTACATTAATGGTTCCTATAATTTCCTGATTAATGTAAATTGTAAAGAATAAAGGGATATTTACTTACTATAATACATGTATTGTGTGTCTGTTTATTATCTCCTGATACATATTTACCTTTAAGCGGTCTCTGTGCAAGCCTGAGCAAAGTGAAATTTCAGGCCAGTTTGAAAATCAAATACACTTTCTGTTTCAAGAGGGCAGAAAATACCAGTGCACACCCAAGGGGTTGTTTCTGTTCTGGCCTCATTACAGAAATTCCACCTTAATCCTGCTTGCTCAGAGACTGACCCTAAAGGGAAGGCACTGTATGCTGGTGGCTTCATTAAACATGCTAAATAACCAGGAGTGCAGAAACATATTATAAATAATCAATGATGATTAATGAAAAAAACAGATGGCCATGATAATGTTTTCCTTTAGCACAAGTATCTCAAAAACACATTTACTTTACAACTCTTTCCTTAATTAGTCTGTGTATGATCTCTCAAATAACCTCAGATTTTGCCACCACAAAGGAGGGCATGTCATACTAAAAACAAGTTCAAACTGTGGGCCTCATTCACAAAGATACCGGTAATAAAAGTCAACAACAGTCTAGCACAGAATTGTGAATATCTACAGTAGCAGCACCAGTATTAAACACATTAAAAAAAAATCAAAAATACAATTACAAAAAAACTTACCAATATTTGAGTGCTTTAAAAGCCTGCAGATACGAGCCTCTCTCTCCAGTTTCTGGTGATCTGAAAAGAAAAGGAATTTATATATTTATCCTCTGGTTTCATTATTGTTGTATCATGACTCAACCAATCAATAACAATGTATGCCAATTTACCAGCTTGAACAGAAACCTGTGAAGTCTGGAAAACCACTGAGATCTATCATTAGGAAGACCAATGGAGATGTGTCAAATCCAACTGTCAATAAGGACTAGGGAATGCTGCCTCTTCCAGTCCATGTTCCAATTGAGTCCTAAACTAGGGAATCACTTCATTTTTCCTATTGAACATGTGTATTAGCTCTCCAGGACTGGAATTGCTCACCCTCGCTCTAATTCAATAGATGTGGCACCATTATAAAAAAATGCATTACCAGGTAAAACCGCATCTGTCATGTAAGACACAACTGCCGGTTCTCAGTCCAATTGTCATGAACTTAACAAAGTTATTTTTTTCATATTTTGTTATATAAAAAATAAGAACTCAATAAAAGTGTATATACAGCACATTCCATGGATGAGCTAATCTAGAGCAGGTCATTGTTCCTACCAAGTCCCACAACAGGGGATTGTTTCATAACCATTAGATCTGATGCAAGGTGGCCCTCCAGCACTGGAGTTGCCCATCTCTGGTGTAGGAAATGTAACTGTTATTTTAAGTGTATCTGGAAATTGAAGGTATAGCAAGCTTATAGTAAACCCTGCAATAGGTGTTTAGAAAATGTTTCCCGAGCTACTTTCCAAACAAGCTCCCCTTTCTAATGAGTGCTGTCTAATTTAAACACTGCACACCTGCCATATCTATTATTATTTGTTTATTTAGCAGACGCCTTTATCCAAGGCGACTTACAGAGACTTGGGTGTGTGAACTGTGCATTAGCTGCAGTCACTTACAATTACGTCTCACCCGAAAGACGGAGCACAAGGAGGTTAAGTGACTTGCTCAGGGTCACACAATGAGTCAGTGGCTGAGGTGGGATTTGAACCGGGGACCTCCTAGTTACAAGTCCCTTTCTTTAACCACTGAACCACACAGCCTCCTAATGAGTGCTGTCTAATTGTGATGATACGCATGCAAAATGGAGTTGGTGGCTTTGCGTGGACCTGGGTGCGGGGGAGGATGTTGCAGAGGTCACGTTAAGACTCCAATGAGGCGGTTTTGCATTAGACTTCTCTCTGCTAATGAAAATGTGGAGGCGTGAGGCTGCCCACTAAAAAAGCAGCTTAGCAAAATGAACCCGCTTTTGCACAGAGAAGGGTTTTTCAACACTGATGAACACTCTATGTAGCCTATGCTGTATATACTATATTGAAATTCTAGGAAATTATGTCTGATTTCGAGTGCTCTAACAGAGCGATGATTAGGCATTGGTGGATGCACATGCCGCAGAGGCATAAGTAAACTATCTGACACTCTTAGCTGAGTATCTCCTTGGGAGAATCAGTCCAAGTTTCTATCTGAAGCGACATTTGTTTTCTTTTTTATCTAGAACTTGAACAATTGCCAATATATTGAGTGAGATTCAGTAGATTTTTAATACACTTTGTTATTGTTCAGTTTTTCAAAAGGAATAATGCTGATTATGGCACTCAAGTTGAAAAACATGCCTCTACCATATTGTTATTAACGTACAGTACGTAATGGATTTTATACAGTAATATGAAAATACTGTACATTATGATATACTGTATGCTGTATGAATGTACTGTATATGTCCTACATTCCTAAATGTTATGCAAATAAACTCAGCTGGCATGACTATATTGTTGTGCTGTGGATTTAGTAGGGTGTCTTGTTATATTATGTGAAATATTATTGACAAAGAATTAGTGCCCCTTTATTGAGTGCATTGGTTCATTTGTCACATTATAGCACTCCGGTGTTGGGGTTAGCAATATGAAACGTCTCTGGAAATGAGGCAGGCACACAGTTGCCCTGATCCTGCAGTTCAGTATTGCCAAGTGTCAGAGCTTTTGGAGACTTGTGTGTTTAAGCTTGTTTAGTAAAAATGTATTATATTACCCTTTGTTTTTCTACATTCAATCAAGTTTGATGTTTCTACGTTTAAAATAAAAGCCATAATGGGACCTTTTTTATATGTCTAGTCCTTTGAGTAGTATTATTGCATTTGGTGCATTTCCCATGTCCTTGCTGAGCCAGGGCTAGTGATTTTTGGGGGATTTGCTTTTTAACTTATTCTCTAACAACCACAGAAGCTATTAGACGGATTGCCAAATCTGTGTTGCTTGGCAACACAGTTGACTTTAAGGGTACTGTAACAGCATTCTGACTGAGGGAGAGACAAGTAGTCCTGACCCCAAATGAAATCCAACATTATAGTGTGAGGATCACTGCATTATTTCTTTGCTCCAGTGATTCTTAGCACAGTTTCATGTGGGCTTTCAATGCTCGAAGCACCAAACTGACAAGACTTGAACAGCTGCTATTGCTCCTCGCAGAAGTAGTTTTATTTCTTAAAGCGATTGTAGCTAACAGAAGAATTCCATTCAAATAGGAGGCACTTTTTTACACAGAGAATTGTGAGGGTCTGGAACCAACTCCCCGGTAATGTTGTTGAAGCTGACACCCTGGGATCCTTCAAGCAGCTGCTTGATGAGATTCTGGGATCAATAAGCTACTAACAACCAAACGAGCAAGATGGGCTGGATGGCCTCCTCTCGTTTGTAAACTTTCATATGTTCTTATTATTCTTTCCTGTTGAACACTTCCATTCATTTTCTAGATCTCAAAAGTGCAGAAAGAAACACATGTCATAGTAAACATGATACCTGGTAATATAAAACATGTTTGCAAGCCATGCTTTCTTACAGTGTTGCGGCACTTCCTTGCTCATTGTCCTCCTCACTGCCTAATAAAACCTACGGCTTCTTTCATTAACCAATCAGCCGCTTCCCTTATTGACTGACATGCTTTCAGCCAGTAACATGCTTTGACCCAGTAAAGGCATGCAAACTGAACACTTCTACAGCCTAGTACCAGATAACATGTTTGTAATAAGTTGTGTTTCTTTGAGATGTGCAAAACAGATTTAGATTTATGGAACTATTGTGTTGACAGCTTTCTTCCAGAAAGCTGGTCAGCCGCAAAGTACTTGTTTTTTTAATTGAAACACAGTTATTATTATTATTATTATTATTATTATTATTATTATTATTATTATTAGTTTATTTAGCAGATGCCTTTATCCAAGATGACTTACAGAGACTAGGATGTGTGAACTATGCATCAGCTGCAGAGTCACTTACAATTACGTCTTATCCGAAAGACGGAGCACAAGGAGGTTAAGTGACTTGCTCAGGGTCACACAATGAGTCAGTGGCTGAGGTGGGATTTGAACCGGGGGCCAGTTATACTTTAAATGCAAGTAGATGGGCATGGCACATGAAAATAGATATGTTACACATTGTTTCCCCTTTCATTCAGCACTGAATATTATCAGTCATCTATTGTAGTATGTATAGTTCAATTCAGCCTTCTTTCAGTTTCAGTCTCCACAAATCATTTTAATTCCAAGAGGGAATTATTAGAATTTCAATTAGATTCTAGTGTAATGTCTTGTTTTTTGGTTCATTGAAAGGCATTATAAGAACAAATCACATGGGGTTGGGAAGTTAAATTAAAACCATCAGCTTTACAAGTAAAAGGCAGAGGAAAAATGGAAGCACATTGGACTCATTTCACATTCTCTTATTCAATGGTACTGTTGGGATTGATTCATAATTGACATTCTGGAAATATTTTTATATCCATTTTTAAACAGAACATTATAGATCTGATACACACTTTAGGCAGAGCCCCTGTCAAATAAATCTGTACAAAACTGTACCAAACTGTTCCACCTTTAAATTTAGTATCCAGAATTTATCAGGGTGTCTAATTTCAGTATTTCCAGATTTTCGACACAGTAATTCACTTAAGATGTTTGTAGCCTGTACCCATGTGTTACTATATTGAGATATTGAGAAGGTAAAATATTGTAAAAAGATATTTGAAAAAGTACTTTAATAAAGTTAAAATAGTATTACTCAAGCTTTTTTGAATTGGGGCAAAATGGTCCTTGATTGCTGCACTTGGAGACTCCTAGGAGAGTCTAAAGTGATAACTGCTCTACATTACATCAGGAATTCAGGATTTCAAAATAAAATAAAAATACAAAAACCTTGCCTTCTAAAAGTTGTAGCTCATAAAAGTTTGTGCCTGTCTCTACCGTTAATTTTCATTGGGATGTTAGCATGCAGTAACAGGACATAATATCATTTAGCTGAAGAAACATCACAACGACCCCCATTTACAGCACATTGTAGAACAGCCTGGCTCTGTTGAAATCTCACTCAATTTAAAGACAAATGAAGGATTCGTCAGGTATACTTGTAGACAGTCTCTCTCTCTAGAATAATTATTATTTATTTATTTATTAGCAGACCCCCTTATCCAGGGCGACTTACAATTGTTACAAGATATCATATTATTTTTACATATAATTACCCATTTATAGAGTTGGATTTTTACTGGAGCAATCTAGGTAAAGTACGTTGCTCAAGGGTACAGCAGCAGTGTCCCCCACCTGGTATTGAACCCACGACTCTCTGGTCAAGAGTCCAGAGCCCGAACCACTACTCCACACTGCTGCCAATACCAACAGTACACTTTCTTCATGGATTTTATCTATTCAGATGATGTTATCTCCTTGTACATTCAATGAAGCTCTTAGTTATTGTTTAAGTAGTTTCTAAAAACGTGGTCACATTCTGTATTAATAAGCATGAAAGCATTTTAGTATATACATTAAAAAATGTAGCGTTTTCTGATTATTATAAACTTTACACTCGTTATAAAATGTGTATTTGGTTGCTTGCCTTGCTTTAGCTTGTACAGTAAAGTATGTGTTTCCAATATATCTGTGATTAATTTCTTATTATATTATTATAGAAACAGATCTGGGTAGAAGTTTGCACTCTGCCTCTGATAATGATGAATGCAATGAAATGTGACAGACGTGACATGGCTCTCCTTTTAAAATATGATTTCCTTTGTTCAATATAGGAAGACAATATATCCAACCCAGAATATGGTCGCTAGTGAAATTATTTATCAGTGTGAATTAAGTCTTATGGCTGCCAATGTCATCAGAAAAACTGCAGTCTTTGACCTGTAGGTCAGCTGTTCGATTTGAGCCCTGGTTATCGTCGATCAAGTCATTAAGTGATTAGTTGTCCATGCCTGGAAACTGTCCAGATGATAATCGGGCTCTTAGTTAAAATAATGTCAGTACTGTTGCTCGTATTGAAGTCAATGAGTATAATAGCTGACAGAAAAAAGTGCTGTTATTTAAGGTTAAGTCTCTTTCAGAAAGTCATTTAAGGGAAATTATATCTAAAGGAAGCATCATCAAGCTGTATCAAAAACAATATTAAAAAGTCAGTGATATGTTTTTAATATGAGCATGCGGCAGTGACACGGTAAAGAGATCCCTAAATATATTCTTTCGACTAGTACTAGTATAACTATTGATATCTTTACAGAAATTCAAGCTGAGACACCTAAACACACGTACCGGCATGTCAAAATATGATGAGGTTTGGCAGTAGACTGAATGGACATGGAATAACCTTCCCACCCCTCTTAGAGAATGGGCTCACAGCAGGGTTTAAAAACATGTGTGGGACTCTGTAGATAAGCTTGAATCATTGTAGCCTGTGCTTTAACTTGTCAGTTGACAAATGGAGGGGCCTCATAGAGTGACACATATTTATTTTTATGTTTGGGGGAATGGATGGAAACGGAAATGAAACTGGCAGGAACGGGTGGGACCGGGAATAAAGAGTTTTAAATCTCACAGGAACGGATAGGAGTGGAACTGAAGGCTCCAGGAGCGAGTGGGAGCAAGACTGAAGGAAGTGGGAAGAGTAGCACAGTACCAAACTTTAGTTTGTCAGACGAGCTACAAGAACTTCAGATGTTGTAATATTAAACCAATCAATATGGTTGTAAAATTAAACCAATCAAATGCATAATCAGGCTTCTGGGTATCCATATATTTACCAAGACAGACACTATTACCCTCTTATCAATGGCACTCATTTTAATTGACACACCCCATTTAGTGATGTCACTGGCCCACCCATTCAATTCAACCCCACTGTGTCGTGCTATCATTGATTGCAACCAACATTTACAGTAAAACTGTAAAAGACCTAAACTAATTTTAAATATGCTAACCTCAGCAAATACTTGGATTAATTAAACTAAAAGACTGTGACCCTCGAGTTTTTTTTCTGTTATCAACACGTTATGCATAATAAAATGGTTGAAGTAGGTGTGTGTGGTTCTTGTTATTCTTGTAATAGGTAATATGGCAGTAGTGAATGACATTTTAAAAATTCAACTGGGAACAGGATGAGAATGAAAAAAGGCAACCCAAAAATATCCTTCCTAATACAGCGAGAGGTTCAAATAAATTAGTGTCTTCTCTTTCTTCTTAAATATCACTGGACAGGAGGGGACAGGACATTTTTTGACAAGACGGGATGGGATCTGAATGAAAAAAACAACGATATGTACGGAACAGTACGGGATGGGAAAGATTCTGGTGGGACAGGATGGGAGCAAAAATGACATTGAAATAATGTTCACGGGATGGAACGGGACAGGAAAATGTATGATGGGACAGGATGGGACGGAACTCAAGTTTAATTCCTGTGTCACTCTCTAGTCTCCAGCACTGCCAATCAGGTAACTTTCAAAACCACTAACCACTCGGAATAATACAAGATGCTGTGCTCTACTTGCAACAGATAAGCCTGGGGACAGAGAAAGCCTTCGCAATGTTCTTGCTCTTTCCAGTTCAGGGGTGAGACGCAGCGGGACAGCTCACCCACACTGTAGCAAGGGAGTCACTTACTGGTGTACTCCATTGATCTGACATTTCTTTAAGAGCAAGTAGCTTCAAATGTCATTTTATATATTTGTTCCACCTTTTCCTTTGTCTGTTTATGATGAGGAATGTCATACACTCAGCAGGTATCTGATGTTAAGCTTATATATTTATTATTGTTTATTTCTTAGTAGACACCCAGGGTGACTTACAATTGTTACAAGATATCACATTCTTTTTACATACAATTACATTTTTTTACACATTATTTTTACATACAATTACCCATTTTTACAGTTGGGTTTTTACTGGAGCAATCTAGGTAAAGTACCTTGCTCAAGGGTACAGCAGCAGTGTCCCCTACCAGGGATTGAACCCACAACCCTCCGGTCAAGAGTCAGGAGCCCCAACCACTACTCCACACTGCTGCCCACACTACTCCACACTGCTGCCCAAATGCATGAATTCGCTTCATTGTTTTTTTCTTAATGATGTTATAATAAATATATATGCTTAACAGCAGATACCTGGTGAGTGCTTGACTTTACGACATTCTGTATATTTACTTGAGCCTATAGCACAATGTCAATACAAGAACATTGCTCTTTTAGTGTGCTCCTATTTTTTCAATGTTTATGATGAGTGCAATCTTGAGACTGGTTCTGGGTTCTGATGCTCAAATATTGAGTAATTATCATTTGTATCTATATTTTTACATGCCTTTAAATGTTAACTTTCCACTCTGCTGGCCCAACCTATTCTATGTATATAAAGAGAGGGTGAGTAGACGGGACTAGCCAAGTTGAAAAACCATTTTGTTCCTTCATTTGAATGGAACGAGGAAGTCTGTTCAGTCCTAGGTAATTATCTAAACAACAGACAGGTGAATACAGATTTATAGAAACAATTGTAATAACGCAATAGTGGATCAACAGAACCCAGAAGCATGGCGCATAATTGCAAACATCATGAAAGGGAAAGGGGAAAAATGTAAGAAAAATGAATTTGAAGCTACTTATTAAGTATCAATATAAATGTAGGCTTTAACGTCTCTATCCATTTTTAGTAAAAAAATAAATAAATAAATAATAATTGATAAAGTTTTAATTGAAATAGCAACATCTGCAGAGGAATGACCTCCAAGACTTGTCAAAAGGTTTAATTCGCCAAGTTGAAAAAACAGCTAGGTGTAATATAATAATAATAATCTTAATGTAACAAAGGTAAACAGAGAAAGATGGCTCTTAAAGAGGAATAATCTATCTGTGGTCATATCAATTAACACAGCAGGCCTCCAGGAAAGTGACCAAGGAAAGATAATTGCACTCCACATGGCACTTGGCAGGTTTCAGTTCAGCTTGGGTCAATAGTAAAGTGAGTTAGGAAGATTAAACTGAGCCATACATAGACACTAGTGCACAAACCCATTACACAGCTTGGCTCAAATGGCCCTGGACACCTTGTAGGCAGTCTCAGGAATTGACAGTAAGCTGTGTCACAGTGTTAGTGTGGATACATAGAGAGGATGTTGGTCTCCAGTTCTGCCATTATTTTTCAGGAGCACCAAAATTCAGCTCATAGTCCCACTCTTTGGGCAACATCTAGATCCCTAGTTAACACAAAATGTGCATTGCAAGCAAAGTACAGCATTCCAGCAGTTCAATTAGAGACAGTTATTTCCTTTCCATTCAGTGGTGATGTAATTTCTGCTGACAGGTTTTTCATGTGGAATATCAATTATTCTTCTGTCTGTGCTTAAAGAGATGGCCCCAGAGGTTTTTCATTCTCCTTCCAAACTCTAAAGTGAAACCCCACCGGAGCCAACATATACACCCCTCTTAAAAACAGCTCAAGGCGAAACGACTGAAAGCAAACTGTAATGCATCCAGTTTAACAGAAGATCCAGGAATGATTCCGAATGGGTTTCCATCAAGTTTATGGGTTTTATCAAGTTTAAATTGCCATTGCCAGCTGGCTTGTTATTTAGTGACTCGATGAAAATGGTATTTATTTATATATATATATTTTTTCAAAAATATCCAGTAAAAGCACATTAAAGTGGAACACTTGCCATACACATAACTTCCATAATAAAAAAGCAGCACACATACTCAAAAACAAATACAGTTTAAAATATTATTGGAGAGGGAAATAGAATTACTAGCAGAAATTTTAGATTGACTGGAATCATGATCCAAATTGATAGAACAAAGCACTTTAATATAATCCACAGGGCAAGAATAGATCAAAACAAGGTTTAATCATATTCAGAGGTACACTTTGTGGACTTCTGAGGCAGCAGCAGCAGCTTTAAAAAAGCAACGTGATATTGCACTAGTTCCTTTTTCAGTTGCTCTTTGCTTAGGACTTGAATAAGACTTAAAGCTTAAAACCCAGATGAAACAGAGGTCGATATCCTAATTAGGGACAGTTTCCTTCACAACCAAGATCTTGTTCAAAGGGTTTAAGATGACTTATTGTATCTTTGCTATAAGCCTGTCCTCTCAACATTCATCTCATACCAATTAATTCTAAAGAATGAGAAGGGGGCAAAATGTGTGGTCTATGATAATAAAAAAAGAACTTTGAAAACTACACACCATCTGCATCAGAAAATTACAGAAGTATCCTGTGAAGAGGGGATATTGAATGAGTTTAAATAGCAGAATAGAGTATATAGTTTGAACTGGTGGGATAACCCCCAAGCCTCTGTCATGGGTTTTACAGTGATGTGAGGGACCGGCATTTAGAGGAAAGAAAACAAGGTTAATGTTCCATAAATGGACAAGGGGTGACAGGTATGGTCTTTGTCTTTGATCAGATTGGCAACATGATTTGTCTTTGTGTCTGGCCAGAAGGTCCTTTGTCTTATAACATAATGACAGGACATCAAGTCGAATGGTTTGTGACTAACAGCTTGTATATATTGTCAATTTACTTGCTTCCTAGGAGGCTGGCACAGTGTGCGGAGCTAACTGATGTCATGAGGGTGAGAGTAGCAGCATTTTATTCTGCAGTGTATGTTGGCAGACCCTGCGTGTGTATGTCCACTATCAGCCTTGTTGACACTACTGTAGAGGTTAAATAGAAAACTCTGTGCCTATCAGGATTTTCAATATTCTGTCATAGGAAGCAATGCCAAAAGAGACAAGAATCATAACTGATACAGCAGATTATTTTATCCTTGCAAACTCCCACTGGATAAAGCACCTGGCCCTCGTTTGACACTTTAAGGGTACTGGCAAACGTATTCCTAAATTGCTGTATTTTTTAGAGCCATGTGTGTCTCTTTGCTAAAATCAAATTACATTTCATTATCTTCATCCCCTTTACTTGCAGGTAATATAAATAGGAAGATTGGTTGTGGAATCTGCAATAAGTACAGCACTGTAGATTATTTTGTAGGAAAGTCTAAATCTCAGTAGTATATGGCAATAAATACTGGCCAGGAATATGCGTTTAGAACTGTGTATGTTTTAGCATCAAGTTATTTAAAAAAAATAGTTTGTTTTGAAGTCTGTTTTGCTCAGATAAATAAAGTGCAATATTCACGAAACATTACATTAATAGAAGACATTCAATTCATTCAAACAGACTTAAATAATGACTTAAAGTTTTGGGAACTAAGGATTCAAAACAATACGCAACTATACCCATAGTTTCAACCAATCAAAAGTCCAAGCAGAAAAATCCTCGGTCAGCAATTGGCATTTGGCTAGAAGCACACTCCCCGGGCAGCAATCCAGTATCGGTTTGTCCAGCAAGAAAAACAGACAGCTAACAAACATAAAGCAAGAATGTGGGAATAAACTTGAAAAAAAAAATACCTCAGAAAGTGTTATTTATATTCTTTATCTTTTTTAAATCAACCTTTTGCCACAACAGGTTGAACATGAACAAAAGCTTCCTCCAAATAATAGTAATAATAATAATAATAATAACTATAATAGATATGTGGTATACATAAATAATACCTGACAGCCATTAAAAGTATACTGGGAAGGAAATCTCTGCTACTGGCATTGAATTATTTCTTACGCTTTTTTCGGAAAATTATTAATTTATTTGTTCACAGGAAATAAATGGTAGCTGTCAGTCATTGCTTAAAAAATGGGGGTATATTTGCATTGACCCTGAATATTGTGCCATTTCTCAGCCCCGCATTACTACAGCTGTTGAAATAGGTTTTCAATTCCTCTTCCTTTATGCTCTTCAGTCTTGTAGATCCATGATGCCATGCTTACGATTATAACAATCAGAGAGAATCAAATTCATCTGAGTTCAAATTAGATGTGTGGTGTAAAATTGGCAGATTGGATACTTATCGTCATATCGATAAGCTTGCATACTTGTTCACTATAAACTGGTTTGATTTGTTATTTGAATGATTATTATGCTTTGTATTGTAAAAGCATCACAGTAGATCAGAGTGATGAAGATGAGAGAATGTCAGATATTTAGGCAGTAGAACTCTGATGAGAAAGCATTACCATCTGGTAGTTGACTGTGTTGGGAAGGTATAAGGAAAGAGTGCTACCATACAGACAAGGCCAGCAACCTTTGCTACAGTTAGAAAGAGGAAAACAGGGCCTTTATTGGTATTTTACTGGTTGTTAATAACAAATGCATGCCTTTAAAAGAAACATTAAACAAATCTCCTATAACGTTTCTATAGGATACTTATATTGTATTATGTAGTATTTTGGTGCTAGATACCATATAGGTGCCATATAGTATATATATATATATATATATATATATATATATATATATATATATATATATATATATATATATATATATAAAAACCTACATGTGTTGCCTGTGAAATTTCCTATATGATTACTACTGGTATACGTGTCTAGGTTTGAATAAATAAGTCATCAGCTTACACAAAAATGCTAAACAAGCCTATTTATAGGAATATAGGAGCAGTACTTCTTTTCAATGCAGCTATGTGTTTATTACAAAAACTAAAATGTTAGGCAGTTGCTCATCTTCTTTTGTAATGACATGCTGTGGCGGAGTGTCCCGCCCTTATTTATTATTATTTGTATTTGTTTGCGGCGCGGATAAAAGCGCCTCGTCTTTTGTTGTTGTTTTTTATATTTATATTTAAAAACCCTGTGAGGATGCATGACTGATCAGCTACTGATTATTTAACTAGCTGACAGTCATGCATCCTTACCAAACGCGTGCAGACTGTGGCCGAGGGGTAATAAGATAATTAACAGCTAGTTAACCCCTCGGCCAGAGTATAAGAACCTGCAGCTGTTCGTTCTGCAGGGGTTGGAGTGTAGAGAGTATGGGAGAGCGGAGAGAGAGCGCGTAGAATACAACAAAACAATTGCTATATTTAAAAAGTATACTTGTTTCTATTTGTTTGGTCATCGCGCCTTTTTGTTTTCTGTTTTGTTGTTGTGTTTAAATCTTTTGTTTTGGTCAATTAAAAACGCTGAGTGCCATAGCATTCAGCTTCACCCGCCCATCCATTGTTTGGTTTCAGTTACTTCCTGGTCCGTGACGTCATCAACCTCACCACTGCGAGCCAGCCTGTCACACATGTATTTAAAATTGTGGTTGTGTAATTACAATGTAATTTCCAAGTAACCAGATGTGCAAGTACAGTGTAATAGCAGTGTAATATGACATTAAGTATTTCATGAAACTCATGAGTAATGTAATCCAAAGACCCAACAATACAATTACAAATCAGCACAACTGAATGAAACTGTAGAGGTGATGTGCGGGCATTTAAAAATGTAAAATGTAACTTCAACCTAAAGGCAAAGTAAAGGAATCTTCCATTTTCCATACTAATAGTTTAATCTCCAACTAAGCAGGTTCACAGGGGGCACTTCTTGAAAGGCCACGTATCTGGCATCCCTCACATTATCTGTTGGTGGAATGACTTTGTTTGGCAAAAGCTCTAGCAGTGCCAGAGCTATTATCAGCAGGCATCCTTCCCATTGAAGACCAGCATGCCTTCTCATGAATTAACAAGGATCCTCAGTTATGGGCATGGGTCTGTGTTTATGGAATAGCTAACAGAAGTCATTAGTCCTTATTCCTCAATCAGATTAAAGCTTTTCAAAAGGTAGACCTGAACATTCAAGTTTTACTCTCAAAAAGTATTTGGGTAATAAGCAATAAGAGGCTTATATTTCCTATAAATTGTGCCAACTTAGATGTTTTAGAGTTACATTGGAATGGAAGCTATTTTAACCTCAACACTGTTGGGCAAGGCTGTCCAATGGATGGCTTTTGAGCTTTTGATTCAGAGTCAGAATGTTAAAAAACAAATGATGTTGTGTTTGTATGAACATGAACCATGTTTAATAAGCACAAAAATACTGAAATGGTGTGTGGTCTGGTCGACAGCACTGTTTTATCATTTGTGATTTTTTTGTTTGTATGGCTCTTTGATCATCACTATAGAATTTTAGCCAGAAAGACCTCAGCTGCAGTGGGATTAGTGAGATTGTATTTCCAAACTGCATTGAAGTTGCTCCATATACAATAGCCCATCATTACATTTGAATCTGTGGACTCCACTATGCTCAATGAAAGTGCTAGAGGAGAGGAGGAGGCGTTGAGATCCACAGCTTGACTGATGTTAATCTAAGTTGATAGCTAGCAAGCTGACAACCACAAAGCAATGAGGATGCGCTATGGAAATGGTCATGTTGTAATTCAGATCATTGTTCCGCCAATGAACATGGATTAAAGCAAATGCTTTTTCTTTCTTTTATGTTTCGAGACTGAGCTTTCTGAACAAAATCTTTTTGGACTCTGGGCACTTTGAGGATGAAAGGAAGGACACTCACTCTTTGTTATGGTATATCATTAGCCAGAAACACAGCTAGATGCAGAAGCTGGCTGACAGGCAATATAAACCTGCAGTAGATATGAAGGCAGACACACAGGTCAAAACAAGATAATGTTCATTGCTTCATACATACATTCACAGAAACGAGGAGAAAGGTTGACAGGAATAGATGGGTATAAATAGAGATGGAAAAATAATAGGGTATAGAGATAGAAAAAATAAAACAATACTTCAGTTCAGCCCTCTTATTGGGTGCATGCATTAGGCAACATTCATCACATTCACCCATCTGTAGTTAACATACTTGCTTATGCTGTTGTAGCAATAAAAGCAGAAAAAATGGCTATGACAGCAATGGAAATCATTCTGTAATCAGTTTTACTTGTTTTTAAAATAAAAGAAACTCAAGGGCTTGAAGGTTTATCAGAGAGGTGAGATGCAATTTAGGAGCTGTTTCCCCTTTTGATATACCTTACCAGACATCAGGATGTTTGAGGGCCACAATTCCTGTAGACACATTCAGTACTATGCCTCCACCCTTCCTTCCAAATCCTAACCTTAAATCCCAATTTCAACCCCAACATTGAATTTAATCCCATCATTAGAGTCACTGTAAGATTGCAAAATTGCTTTTCAGTCCCCCAGCGGGACGTTTGATATAATATTATTTATACAATAGATACAATTCAAAGTGTCGGTGCTCGCGGAGCATTTAGCATGGGACAAATTGATAATTGTGCTGGACTCAATAAGCCAGTGTCAGCAGTATGGACTTATGGACTTGACTAGTACAACTGCACTAGCCCCTGCTACGGAACTGAAATATACTGTAAAACGATCCTCTTAGGGCAGTTGTATTTTAAAAAGAATTAAACAGTTTTTACAATGAAGGATCAATAAAAGAGATGATATTTGATATCGCTTTAACACTCTAGCCTTTCTGTGTTTATTGTATGCAACCTGCCAATTAGTTAACTTGCTAATAACTGTAGATATTTAAGTAACTTGCCTTAGGGATGCCTCTAGGAAATATATGTGAATCTCAATAAAAAAATAGCATGACATGACATGTGTTTACATGTCAGCATTTTGCATTATTTCCTTACTATTAAGTATCCTGACTTCCTGAGGCTACGGCAGCTAGGTGTTTCATCAGAAGATATTATATTACATTTTTGGTTCAGCACAGTACAATTCTATTAATATGCATTGAAGCTTTAAGCACCCCCCATCCATTGAGAGCAGATATATTTAGAATCTATTTGCAGCAGCAGCACATCCTAATGAGCCAGAGACATCGTTTTTGACAGCTTTACTTGTTCGTCCGACTGTCGCTGACAACCTGCATATTCTCTTTATTTAATTTAACAGCTTTATTAAGCCTCCCCGCTTTGCTCTCTTCTCACTCGTATGCACCAATTCTCAGCTACACTTCGTATTGCATATGCAGGGCTGCCAGGTAACCCACTATCTTTCATGGCAGGGAAGAATATCTTGAATAATATATAGGACAAAACACAGCTCGGAGTCCATTATAAGAGCATAAGAAAAAGATAATGACATGAACCGTGAGGTGCAGTTTAGTTATCTTTTTTAATAATAAATGAGCAAGTCATTTTTTATTATTTATTTGGTTATTCTCTCGTTAGATAGCTGTTATAAAATGTTATCACAATATTTCAAGGTAAATGCATAGCATTTCTAAAAGCATTGTGAAATCATGGTAAATCAAACTATTGTATTGTAAAAATCATAGTTAACAATTGAAAAGTGTGTTAAATACATGGTGTACACACAATAAAAGCACAATAAACTGCAAAATTAGCATGGTAACGTTTTAGAAGTTGAGCAATAAGGATAGATATGTAATCTAGATAAATTACATAAAACTTGATGCTGTTACCATGGGGAATCAGGGGTAAGTACCCTAGGTGCTCATGGTTAATCTACACAGTAGGGGTCTGCGATTATGAATTAACTTATCACTTAATGATGAATAGTCTGCAAGCAGAATAAGATAGACAGATTAAAATGATGTTGGTTAAGTGTGTTATGTCCATAAAACTAACAAACTCTTTCACCCTCTATCTCTCTCTTTTCATTTGCCTAACTTGCCCATTGGCGCAATTAAAGCTGGCCAGACAATGAAAATAATGTGAATGCCATCCATTACCAGAATGTCTCTACAGAGCCCAGATTTCAACAATGCTTTTGGATGAACTGAATGAAAACTATTCAGAGCATGTGAAATCTGTGAAAGGTAGTTCAGCCTTAACATCCAGTGCTGATCTTGCAGCTTCTTCTGAGACATTAGAGATTATGAAACAGGCAGTCCCAGATTGTGTTACCTATTAATTGTTGCCTGTGTATTAATTATTAAGTAACACGTTACAAGAAGTGTCTCTAAGTACTGTGTATTTATACAGTAGTTACTTAGTAAATACATGTGTACTTACACATAATTACAATGTTATTATGCATTGTTATTATATACTTAATCACAATATAACCCTAGCCCTAACCATAACCCTATCTCTATCCATATCCCTAACCCTAACCCTAACCTTTAACCTAAACCTAACCCTAACCTTAACCCTAACCTTTTTCTTATACAACTGTGTACTTACATATATCGGGCAAAAAGAGATACAAAATAAGTGTAATTCTGCACAATAGCATTGGAATTATGTGTAAATACAAATGTAATTATTAAGTAACTGCTATTTCATGGGTTGAAAGCAGGGGCTACATAGAAAGTTTCAGCCGTTTCCACTTAACTGCCGAATATTCAAGGCTTTGGAATGCTTCCGCTGAGCAGCCCCTTGATATAGGATAGAATAGGGATAGGGGTCTCGGCACGCTGGAGCCATGCTGGGAAGAGGCGTTGCCTCCAAGGCCGATGAAAACGCATAATAAATGTCTGGCTCGCTGAGCATGTCGACAGAAAAAGGAAGGAAACAGCAAGGTGTTAGTTTAGTTTGGGACTCGATCGCTGAGAGCAAGATCAAGACATGTCCCAAATTCGATTAGAATAGAGCCTCATCCCAGTGAGGGGAATTAGAGTGCTTAGTTGCACCAATACACAGCATGGCCGGGGGTCCCCTCTGACTCACATGGTGAGAACCTCACTCAACAGAGGCTCGCGGTGTTGCCTCCACTCACTACCCCCCAAAAGAAAGGACCCCCGGCTCCCGGCAGAACCCACACCCTTGGGATAACCAAAGACATGCCATGCATCTCATGTACTAGAAAGAAAAACGAACGAGACAAATTGGGTTAGTGAAATTAGGCTATGTGATTTATACCTGTCGCTCAGTGGAGAGGAAAAAAACCCTTTTGTTAGGAGGAAACCTCTGGTGGAGGAAACCTCCGGGCATACTAACTATCCTTTGATGGGCAACAGTGATGTCTGAAACTGATGAACGAATGTAGCCCTCTACTGCTGATGATGTCCAGCACCCCATGCTTTTTATAAGATGCTGATTGACGTTAGCTTTACCTGCTGGTGGCTGCTCTGATCCTGAAAGAGTGGGGAGTATAGAATTGAGGCGATAGCCCCGCTCTAGAGATGAGGGAGGCTAGGTGGGATGAGAACCAGTACCTGGTTACCACTGAGCGTGAACTGTCAATGAACAAAGGATCCGATGTGAGCAAAGGTTTCTTCCGAGAGATGTACGTTACCATGGATGTATACGGGCATAACAGAGAGTTGAGTTTAGAAAGTTGGATGAATTGACCTTGACGCAGCTGATCCATTTTGGAGGTGCAAAGGAAGATGATAAAGTGGGAGTTAGATACTAAAGAAATATTGCTGGAATGGATGCAGAGGGAAGGGAAGCTGGAGACTAATGGAACAGTAAATTTGGCACATCTCAGGAATCCAAAGAAGGCAATAAGGCATAGAGTTTCCATCAGTAGTTCTTCCAAAGGGGAAAAGCAACCTTTCCAGAGAATCAGAATCAGTGAGAGGAGAAGGTCTGAAGATATAGGTAGCCGAGACGTGGAAACAGGGACTGAAGTTTTTGCTATCCCTCTAAGCGTCAGCTGTATTGCTGGGATTGATAATAGGATCAGAGATGGTACTGACATGAGGCTATAGTGGTATTGGATGCCGGAGATGTATGTCTTAATGGTTGCTGGTGAGAGGTTTAAAGAGTCTCTTGCGTGGACTATAAAAGCTCAAATCCAGTCCTGTTTAAACGGAATGGGTTGAATATAATTTTGGGCGCATAAGATTGAGAAGGTAGACCATGCTGTGGAGTATGAAGACCTTGTGTGAATGGCGTTCATGGAGACAGAGGGGTGTTTGCTTTTGCTGGAGGTTGTTTGATTGTTGGCTGCCAGACGAGGGGGAATCACCAGTTCGGCTCCAAGATCTGAGCAGAGGATATAAAATAATGCCAGAAGATC
This sequence comes from Acipenser oxyrinchus oxyrinchus, assembly GCA_030684275.1. NCBI lineage: Eukaryota > Metazoa > Chordata > Actinopteri > Acipenseriformes > Acipenseridae > Acipenser > Acipenser oxyrinchus. The sequence goes on from CM060268.1 coordinate 12,680,982, forward strand.
GCTTCCTGCTGGGATGGGTATACCTTTATCAAAAAGAGTTTTCAGAATTTTTGTAATTGGCCAGTCTTTATATGAAGTGGTTGCGGTGCTGAGCTGCGGCGCTTGGATCTGCGAAGCTGCTGAGGTGGAGAGAGTATTGTTGGCTGAAAGGCTGAATTTGATGTACCTGACTGCTGGCTATCATCTGAGTCAGAAGAGAAGGAGAGAATCTGACTAGTAGACATGGTAACGGGCTGTCTTTTTACTATTACTAGCAAAAAAGAGAGAGGTCTTGCTGTGTCCTGTTTGAAAACGGGAACACTTTGACAAGGAGGTGCTTGCGTTTTGGCTTTAAATAGGTGGGTTAAGTGATTAACGTATAGGGTGTTAATGTATCAATTAAATTTGTTAATTGATTAATAGAGTATAGCTGGAACCCCTGCTTCCATCCCCCGAACCTTGTCTAAAAGATTACATGTAAATACACAGTAATTAGAGACACTTAATGTAACATGTTACACATTATGAATATGTGGCCATTTTATTTGTATAATTAGAAAATCCCTTTGAAAATAACTGGGACACATAGAACATGTTCAAAATTTACATCTATTTGTTCATGTGTGGCCTATATTTAAAAATACTAACGTCCTTTGACATGATTCTGAATTCTGAACCATCTTACATAGTGTATAGCTAAATTCTTCGGCCTTTTACCTGCTGGACTTGAACTGGTCAGGAAACTCTTGATGTGCCTAAGCTGAAGACCAGTGTGTAAAAGTGTAGAAAGTACAAGAATTCTTTCCAGATTCACATGAAAATGCACGTGCCATGTAAGGTGGTGCCGATTTGTAATTCATTGATGGTATCAGATATAAAATGGAGACAATTTCTGCTTAAGACATTCCACAAAATACTGCATATGTATGATTGGGTAGGACACAGTATGTGGCCACCATTTTCCCATCTATCAATTCCTAGCAGGTGTAAAATGATGGAACTCTGGGTAATTTTAACCTCATTAAGTTTGTAAGTTTAAACAGGACTCAGATGCAGACTCACAATCTCAGAGGAATTGTTGGAAGCCAGAACAAGTTACCCACAGTGGCATATGCTATAATATCAAAGCCTCCAGCCTATGACCTTGCTATTTAAACTATTTCACACACTATATTCTTCTCAGATCATTTGTTCATCTCCAGCTTGTCCATGCCCCCTGGCTCAACTCTCTGTGCTGAATTTGAAGGAGTCATTCGAGATGACTTATCTACACCATTTGACTTTATATGCTTCAATTAAGCAATTTTTTTCTAGTTTTAACTAGCTATGCATATTATACTAGATTGGGTCATGACAGATAACCTCAATAGACTTGACTAGCTTTATTATTTATATTCATCTATTTACATTCAACTTAATCTAGTTTAAGACATACACTCAAAAGCTCTAGTTCAAGCTGTTCCAGCTATAATGCAACAGAGCTTGGAAAAACAGGTGTCTGAAATATTAAACTTATTTTATCTCTCCACTATTGGGTGTGCTTAATCAATAATCAAAATAATCGATTAATCAATTAACCAGACGTTTCTGGTTTCAACAAACAATTAATGATTATAATACATTTGACGAAACTGTCTGTTAAAGGATCTGTATGAAGAAAGGGGCAATACAGAATGTTTTTCACCTGTGACATTCACACGAAAAAATAATATCTACAATGAATCAATCATCGGCATTGAGTAAGTGTTGATTATCACTGTTGATTTGACCCACTGATAACAATACATTGACAGATGCTTTATAAATATATTCTTAAACTAAAGAGTGACAAAAGATTAGATTGGTTTAACATTTATCTTTACATTTTCCCATTTCATTTTTTTTTACCTGTTCAGCCAGTTCATTCTCCCTTTTTTATTTTTTCCTTGGACGCCTGTTACATTTCCTAATCCATATTCTTGGTTGATTTAGCACGGAGAGAACCCATTGCTGTTTTAATCATCTGAATTTGAACTTGATTTGAACTGAAGCTGGAGACTAGAGGGACAACATTCATTCAGGTTAGGCTAACCTAGGGGGTTTGCTAATGTGAGTAACTGGAGCAAAGCGCTTGTGCCGTACTGTGCAGGATTCGTATTGATCTACAGTCTCTAGATAGTATCATCATGGAGAAAAGTAGCTTGTGTTCCATAAGCAAAATGTCAGATGGCAAAATATAATGTTAAATTATAAAGTGGTTTAGCTAAATGCACTAAACAGGAAGGCTACAGGCAGTATAGCTATTTTGTTTTTTTAACAATTTGTGAATATGTGGAAATTGCAACACTAGTAGTAACAGTAGGAGTAATTATAGTAGTATTCTCTATGCATAGGATGTTATCTGGACACAGGATGGAATTTTGACAAATTTGTCACAGTGATTGATTCATTTCTTATCTGTGATTTATAACTTTTGAAATTGACTAGACTAACACGAGTCAAACATGCTTGGCAGCTGAGCACTGACAGATAACCCTGAAGACGACCCATTCAAGCACCTGACTCTAAACACAGATGGTTCCTTTTTCAAGGACATCAAGTGGCTCATAAACAGTGTTGGAAATCATGCGCTTTATTCACCCAGACAAACCACAGACATGACATTGGCATTTTGAATAGTTCCAGATGCTTCTGGATAAAGCAGACTAATACATATTACCTGTTCTCAAAACATGCACAGAGCACCCCGTTGCCTGGAGGCAGAGTATGCTACAATTCTTCCAAAACTTCAAGCACTCAATCAAAAAAGGTGAATACAACTAAAAAAAAGCTTTAGTGCAACATTTGCCATAGACCCCAAACTTTCCTGGTTTTTATCTAATTTCATTTCTAAACAGTTTTGAATTCTGGTTTAAAAAAAAAAGGTGGGGGCTGTCATTATAATTACAGGCTTTTGATGTTAACAGAATAACAGAACCTTTAATTATATGACATTGATTAATTGTTGCTGTAGAATCTTAAGCACACTTTTATTCATCGTTGCCTATTGTTCGTTTTTGAATAGGTCTTCTGTGAATGCCATCTTTTCAAACTGTTTTAATTGTCTGATATGGATGCCTTGCTTTATGTACAGAACTGTGCTGTGCTCTGTTTTTCCTTCGCAAAGCAAAGAACAATAACTGCAATTTTGTACATCTGCAAAAGAAGGAATACGGAAATCTCTTACACCTGGTTGACACAACAATTCTGATGTAGAATGTTTTTATAATGGAACTATCAAAAGCAAATTCAGACTCCAATGCAGTTTAATTAAATAATCTAGGATGGCTGAATTTGGGGATAAAATGAATACTTCCATCTATTATGATTAAGCAATATAACCCTGAATAGACCGCATTAGTGTGCAGTTGTTGGCCATGTTAGGAAGATACTGTACTGATGAGGTTATTACTATATTGTTACTATATTATACATAATCTATTAAGCATCTATATGTGAAAACACTTGTAATTTCACATTGTCTATGCCTATGTAAAGTACCACAATTGTAAATGTCTCTACATAAAAAGCAATTGATGTTGTTACTGCTTGACTAATATAAAAGGCCTGCCACACGCTAATAGGGTCTATTTTAATTATCTAAACCGTGGCAGGTCTGAATGCTGCCCCCTGTTGAAGTCATTTACCAGGGGTGAATTATTGATCCCTGTATTGATGTTACTAAATATCATACAATTAAAACTGGTGCACATCACTTTGCTACAGAGCAGGTGTTTCGTGTGTTTTAGGGATGCTGCTGTATCTGTTGTTGTTTAAATAATTAAAATAGTTATTGTCAACCTTTCAAATGAGTAAACTAATTCATTATACTTTTGTTTTTTCATTACAGAAGAACATCACCTATCTGACCCTGTATAGGCGGGTATAGTGAGCATTTACAATCCTATAAAGAAAATGCACCGTGCACAAATGTGACGATCACATACTAGACTGTATTTTGAAAACTGCGCTCTTCCTTTGTGTTAAGATCATCCGGAGTCTAGGATATAATTCCCTAATGTCTCTAATTGCTGTGTATGTGCGTAGTAGTTACCGTGCTTAGTAAATAGATGTGTACTGACACACAATTACAATGTATTTAATGTGTACATCTTTTTGCACACTATGTGAAAGTACACAATGGTATCAGAAAAGGGTTAAGGGTTAGGGTTAAGGTTAGGGTTAGGGTTAGGGTTAGAGTTATATCATGCAAAAAGGTTTACACATTAAGTACATTGTAACCTATGCATAACAACATTGTAATTATGTGTCAGTACACATGTATTTACTAAATAGCTAATATGTAAATACACAGTAATTAGAGACACTTGATGTAAAGTGTTAGCCTAGATAGAAACTCTTTGGAATAATCTGACGCAAAGGTCATCTTGGTCACTATTGTTTTAAATGAACACATACATTAACAACAATTAGGAAAATCAGAGTACTGTACTTAATGCAAGCAGCTTTTGTTTCATTGCCAATACTGATGCATCATTTCAGGGTCTCCATATGTTCTGACTTTGTGTAAGCCAACCCTTCTTAATCTCATTAACTGTCTGAGATACTGAATCAGCGATCTGCTCAAGCATGCTCAAATATCTAGCTCAGTTCAAGCGTTAAACAAAGTGAAATAAAAAGGTTTCCAAATCCTTCTTACCTCTGGCCGAAAGCTTCTTGGTGTTTATGATCTTTGCAGCATACTCCTGTCCTGTGAGGACCTTCAGACAGCGTCTCACCACAGAAAACGCGCCTCTGAAAATACAAAACAAAACTGGATAGGTTCTTGGAAATCCATGTGCTTTCTCTGGCAGCCTGTAAAGGTAGAAACCTAACAAACCGCGGAAACGACGGCTTTGTGTGTAAATAAAAGGGTGACATGAAAATCCACACTGTTATTTTTTAGTTTGACCTGCCTTTCCCCACGATTACCCTATGCAATTAGTTTACTAAGGTCTGCCAGGGGTCATTTGCTTTAACATGCCTGCGCTTTACCAAGCTTGTGTGTGCTTTACCATTCTTTCAATATACTTAGCTATGCTTTTACCATCTTTTATAATGGATATAATATTAAGGATGCATCATATCCCCCACAGTCTCTCTCTCTCTCTCTCTCTCTCTCTCTCTCTCTCTCTCTCTCTCTCTCTCTCTCTCTCTCTATGTATATATATACATATTTCGCCCTTTTTGGGGAAACATGTATGCAGCTACTGTATTTTGACTTTTAAAACGCTGTGAATGTAGATGCCGTTAGGCAACTTTCACGTGATTTGATTGGCTCTTGTAATGCTTTATTTGCATATCTCCCTACAACCTATATATATATATATAAAAATACATAGGCTAAACAAATTATTTTAAATTGCTTTTGAACATTATGCACAAGATTAATTTTATTTAACACATCAGGTTATTTAAGTACTGTAATATTTTACTCAATACAAAATAAAACAAAAGAGGCTGAAGTTAAAGCTAGAGAAAAGCTTTTCAGGTTTAGATACAAGAATTTGGCTTTTTGCTGACTAAGGATATGAAAAACAATTCCTTTAGTGTGCATGTTGGTATCTTCAGAGTTTTTTTTTTTAATTTATTTAAAAGTAGGCAACATGCCAACATAGTTTGATTTACCACTGTTTAGATAAGTCAAATACTGTGCCTAACATTAAGACTACTAGTGATTTTTTACAACTTAGAATAATAAAATATGCTTAAGGCTACATTAAATATTACTTTGCTGTTTCTTACTGCTTTACAACACACCTCTTGGTAAATGGTACATGTAAATGTTTAAAAATGCCCTGTTTGTCTCCACAGTCCTGAGCAGGTAAATGGTGTGTTTGTGCAAGGCAATGGATGTGAGCACCAGAGACTGAGGCCCTCCCTCAGTGCAGTGAGTGGTTACACCATGTGTAAACACAGTAATGAATCCGCTGCTTGTGAGAGCTGAGGGATTGACAGCCCTGGAGACCTCAGCCCTCCAGCTTCTCAGTGGACTCTCGACAGGTGCAGACCATTTGAAGTTTGGAGACAGGCATGAATTCATGCTAAAAGCTACTGACCTTTGACAATTAATAGGGCAGTAAGGGTGTAAAAATTGTAGCTATTTTTAGTTTTCTTCATATAAACCAATACCATGGTCAGACACTATTTAGCCATTGCCAGACCATACTGTATATGGCACCACAGCCAAACCATTTGCAATGAGTGACCATGAAATAGTTTGTCAACAATGGTACCATGGCACCAGATAGCTAGGAAGGTTTATTGTTGCATTTACGTCACCACTATGAGGAACTGTTAGTTTCAGACCCATTGGGTGTTTTCGCTGCTCTTAGGGAATGCTTTTCTTCAATGCGATGGGATTCCCAACCCTTGATGTATTTATTGGATGCCTTCAACTCTCACAACCAAAATTGATCAGGTTGCCTTTGTGGCCATACTTTCTTGAAATGGTGGCTGCCAGAAGCTATTTTCATTATAGTATAGAGCAGAGATTTTAACATTAAAATGAAGAGTGTCATATACAGGTTGAAATGGGAATAGTACAGTACCGTCCGTTTTCATTGTAATAAACCATATTGACATATGAAACAATAACATCTGATTATTTTCAAAGCAGTACATTCCTTACATAGACTACCGTACAGGCATTTTAGTAATGTATGTCCCTTTGTTTCTATTAGCAGGAGACAGTAGTACTAAGGTATTACTGTGAGCTAGCCAGTATCGTCTGTATGAGGTTTTTCATTGCTGAATAAAGCACCCCTAATTGCAGCTCTCCTGAAGCACGATACAATAACGAAACAGCAAGAACAGAAACCTTCTTTTATAAAGAACACCATCAAAGTGAATTCAAATCTGCATAACAACATCAGCCAACCCAGGGGTTTTAAATATGTTATTGCAGTCTGAGGTTTGTGTCACTTTGGGGGTTGATAGGATCACTGAATGAAAATGTGTATTTAATAATTGATGTTTTCACAGAGCGAATGATTTACACAGTACCTCATGTTGACAACTCATCAAAGAGGCCTGAAAATGTGCTCCACAGACACCAGACCAGCTTCCTTCATCTGGTTGCTGGCAAGCTGAAAGGTATTTATTTACACTAGTTTTATGTTTTAATGTCCAGACTGTGAAGCGGCAGGTTGTAAGTATGTTACCTTATATAGATGTTTATCCTTGATTTAAAACCATTGGATATTGGCAGCTTAAGAGCACTGTACTCTACAACATCTATAGAAGCCCCATAGAGACAATATCAGGTAGCTGATACTTACTTGGTTCATGGGTCAGTGTTATCAGCAAGTTGACTTTTCTACAGAAGATAACAACAGCAGACCACTCTAGCAGTATAGGCAGGGGTGAAATTCTGCTGGTACTCACCGGTACTCCATACCGGGACTTATTTTGATGCCGGTACTGGATACCGGGACTTATTTAATCTGATTTTCATCCAACGCAGATGCATTCCATCCACTCACACACAGTCCACTAGCGCAACGTTTCTCAAATGTGCTTTCATTCAGCACAGTTCGTGCTTCTTGCATTCTGTTTCCTCACTGCTTCTGTTTCTGTTAGCTGCTATTGGCCTCCATTAACATCATTATAATCACTGCATGTTGATTGGCTTTCATTCTGATCAGATTTCATTTTGGCATGAGTCACAAATCTCTGCCCATTTCGCTTTGTGTCAGTGCTCATTCGTTGATCAACAAGAGAAGGCTTTAGCAGTGCAATGTGAAAACAGCAGTGTGGAGTAATTATCATTATTATGAAGTAATAATTATTTTCTTTAGTGTGGTGGAGAAACTATCTGAAATATTCAAAATGAACATTGCTGCACATGAATTTGAAGGCAAAAATCCATGTAAGTGTTCGCCATAAATTACATAGTTGATAAATATTAGATGTTTTGCCTTGCACCAACTTACCACATTGTCAGAATTTGCGCGACATTTTCTAAAATGGCAAGTGATGTGTGGGACAGTAGGGATTAACATTAATAAAACAGGATCAAAGTGCAGCTTCAGATTTGGTAAGCAAATCAGAATCGGGATACAGATGGAGGTGTGCTTCACGCTTTTCAAACACGGGCCCAACTTGCAAGGTACATGTTAACCATGGTGATCAATGTTTTGTGCATTGTTTGACTTTTTTTATATCATTCTATATAACATCATCCCTTCTTTTAGGATATCTTGAAACAAAACTTCCTCTCTACAGCAGTTACTGCATAGTGTAATAGTGCTTGTCATTTAAGGTTTAACTTTAGTGTTATATTACAGTACATGACTAAGTGCTACATGCAGAGGGTACAAAGCTTTCAGTATTTTCTTTGTTTATGGTGAATTGGTTATAATTGATCCGTTATTTTATAAGGCTTATTTTGTATTTATAAATGTATCATGTACCAATATGTATAAATTTTAAAGCATTTATTCTTTGGCACTCAGATTGTGTCAATTTTTTAAATGTTTTCACCCGGCTGTGCATATGAGTACCTGCACTGTTGAGAATTTCACCCCTGAGTATAGGAAATACCTATCTAGAACAACAAAACAATTTATAGAGGATGCACGATATAAAGTTCTCAATCAGCAACAGGATTGTTTTTTTAAAAAAAACATTGCCATTGCTGTGGGGGGCTCTGGATTCGAAGCTTGGTGAAGCCGCTATTGTGACATCACTGCTATAAGCTGTGCAGTGAGAATTGAAAGATAAAAATGCTTTGGAACACCCACACACATAATAGAATAAACATTATTCTAGTCTTGCTGTAAAGATACAGCACTTGTGCATATGCATTAAGTAAAGGGTCTGTAAGTCTGGTTCCCACTACTTCTTAATGTCCAAAGGATTAGAATTGAGCTTGGTAAAAATAAAAAAATAAAACACTTTAGTTACAGGAGCCTTAGAAATGGAGAGAGTGTTTAGGAATGTACCTGCTCATTAAAGATGTATGATTTTCACTGTTATTCTTATTTAATGTTTTGCTATAACGTTGTGTTGAAAAAAAGGTGTACAGTATGCAGTTTAACTATCCAACTCTCATAAAAAAAAGCAAAAGCAGTGTGGATTTCTTTCACTGTTGTAGCAGTTTTTCAATTTAAATACATGTTTTCTTCTTCCTCCTCATTTATCAAAATCATTTTAAATCAAGATGTTGTTTGGATCTGCTGATTTTGCCAAGTGTTTTGAACAGCTGTTCATTTGTGTCTGTTAACTACCTTAGCTTTGCACCACAACTGTAAATAAAAAGGCTGTAAAATCCTGTAGTTTATACAGATGTATATATCTACTACTACTACTAATAATAATAATAATAATAATAATAATAATAATAATAAATTATTATTATTATTATTATTATTATTATTATTATTATTATTATTATTATTATTGATTTTCTGCACAAGAAAATGAGTCCAGTGATAATAAAATAGATGTGAAAGCCTTGGTCAAGACTGCTTTAGCTTTAATAAGGGATGCAACAGATTTACATATAACTGCATCTTATTTTTTGTGTAAGCATCAAAGAAAACTTCAAACAGAAAACATTTTGCTTTTGGTGCATTGATATATTATGAATTATAAATCACATAGGTCAGTTAGGCTAGAGCTACATATAATTGCCACTCGAAATTGAATTGCATAACAGCCCCTCAATACTTACCTTGGGTTTGTCAAAACAACGCATGGGGGCTGACTAGTTAAGAATCTTAGAGTGGGTGTCGGACAATGCTAATGTCCCATTAGAATTCTGAATAGCCATCCTATCATTATAATCCAGATTAAAATGTGCTGTGCGCTGAACCAGAGATACAAATACATACAAATGAAGAAAGAAATCTGGGAACTTGTCCGAGCAGTTTGTGTGTATACTAATATATATTAGAAATGAAATCCAATTCAAACCTTTCAGCGGAGCCTTATTTAAACCTCTTGACATCGATTCAGAGGGCTGGAAATCCCACAATTTGGTGCAAGACATGCAAACAGACACTGTAGATTCAACCTTTTACTTTGTTTTTCCCATTTCTATATCTATCTGGTTGTAAGAAATTGTGGGTTCTGGGTTATATTTTGGAGACAATAAGCTGCCATGAACAGGAGGAGAGTTCAGGTGCAATTCAACCAGCATCCTCACATTCCTGAACACCAAGATATGAAATATTTAAATAAAATCACTTAGCTTCATTCCACTCCATTGAATTCTTGCTTGTGTCATTCAACATTATGAAGCTTATTTAAAAGAAAATATTCTAAAATGCTTGCACAGCTTATGTGTTCATGTTCTTACTGTCCTGGCATGTGTGTCCACTTCTCTATATACCTCACAATATCATAAGGATTTGAAGTACTCAGTTTCTGCTGTGAAACACAGATAATGCATTTTACCAAGGCAGCTTGCAATATTGCCTTGAAATTCAATAATTCCACAGATGAAACCATTCAAATTCCATTATTCCGTTGACAATGCTATCATCACATCTTCTTCATGTATGTATTGTCGGGTTGAAAATCTGCCCTTAAATCACATTTTATCTCAGTAATTAAACACAATGAAGTGAGTTCTTTTCATTTCCAAAATGTTTTAAAGTAATCAGCTACTACTTAACCCATATGTGTCAATAACAGACATAGAAATGTAGACCTTTTTGTTATTTAGACCTTTTTCATTCTTATGCTTTTACTTTGCAAAAAGACTATAACTGTATGTACTAAAAATGAAAGTATGTCAAACAAACGAAAAAACAAAAAGCCTTCTACCTGGTGCTTGCACTTAATTTCTGTACTGAATGTAAAATCTGGAGCATCTTCTGTGAATACAAGTGTCTACATGAAACTTACTTGCCCAGTTCTTCAAAAAGCTGAAATTCCTCAGTGAACCTGGTGCAGGTGATGGTTGCCATGGTTCAGATGCTTATCTTGGTTTTTCTGTTGAATTCAGCTTGCCTTGCTCGATACAGTATGCCTCTATCATTCCTGATCTCTCGACTGGAGGGAGATGCTTTGATTGACAGACCTGCTCTTGTATCGTCGGACTGCCTTTGTCCCTCCTCCAATCCTGGTGAGTGTGCACTTGGATACATAGCCTGGTCTCCATAGCAACTGCATCCCACTCCTCACACACACGCATACACCCACAGTGTACAGGTTTCTGCTTTGTTTCCAAGGGCAACTACATGCTTCAACAACCAATAGGCAACCGATTTTGTTCTATTACTTTGGAAACTGCTCTTTTCTGGCCAGCTAATTAATAGCAAGTGGTTTCCATGGTGACAGGAATCCTTTAAAAACTTGACATTTTGGGTAACACTTCAGATCTCCGCTATAAGTGATTATAAACAATCTATAAACATGTTATTAAGTGTGCTATTAACAATATGATTAGAAATAATAAGACCAGTATTATACACATTTGCTATTGTTTTTTTTTTTGTTTTTTTTTGGTATTATTTATAATCAGTTATAATGGATACCTAAAGTGTTACCAAATTTTGCAGGTGAATATTATGTAACGCACATTTTAGGAAGAGTTAACTATGTGTTAGCCTTAAATAATGCAGAAAATAATGTAGTACTTTTATATTGTAATGGAAACATTTCACTTTTTTTCCTCCTCCTAAGAGTTTTCACCTGACAAAATTATTTAACCAACTACCTTGACAGAAAAAAAAACCTGTATGCATCACTGTTATATAATGGTTATTCATTTTTTATTATTATTATTGTAGTTCCGCAAGGTAAAATGTATAAAATCAAGGTCTTAAAGTATTGCTAGCGACAGACTGACACGGCCAGGATGTCCTTCCTGATACAGCATGTACTTTAAACATCATTAAAAAAGCATTTCAATATGTAAAGTCTACTGTATATTGACAGGAAGCCATCACTGTTTTATTTAAATGCTGTTTTTTGTGTCAGCATTAAGGCAAGCCACACACATTTCCACAGTGACTTTAAACCAGTTGTTCTTGGCTATTTGCTCTGTGTAGATGTGTCACTAAAAAAAAGTTGCCTAACCCCATTTGATTATCTGTGATTTTTTTTTTTATATACTGTATATATGCACTTTATTTCTGCATGAGGGCTGTATGTAACCACACGAGTTACAGAATGTGGTTTCAGGGGTTGCACAAGTCATAGAAGAATATAGAAAACAGACAGTAATGATATTGTGGTGTAAAATCTAACACGCTTATTGAGCACTGCGCCTTCATATCAGATACATCGTTATGCCGTGTGGGAAAACAAAAGATTTTAATCTCCAAAGAACCATACCTTACAAAGGACACTCAGCTACCTCCAGTGCAACTGTGCCACCTAGTGGCATAAAACCCCACTGTTTTTTCAAAGGGATAGGACTATTTCCATGCACTAGGAGTAGCATTCAAGTTTCCCTTGATCTGTGTAACCCCTCTATCCAGTTAACTATGTATTGTGTTTGTTTGTTCAATTAAAACATGATGTTAGTATGTTGTGTTAATATGTGTCCCTTGTGGACAGCATCACTTGGCTGTCCTCTTGCCCACCCAAAGTTCACCCAGGAAGACACTATAAGAGACAGAGACAGCTGTACATATTAACTTAGGGATTGGATATAACAGAGAAACACCACCCGTCACACTGCCACACTGGGCAGCCAGAACAGCATCTATGCGCAGCAAACATTTTGGTGTTACCAGACAAAACGTGACTGGTTACTCTACTAAGCAGCTAGGTTCTGTTGTATCTAAAAGCTGCATCCCCCTACTAAGTCAGTTTGAGTCACATTGGGCAAGAGGACAGATCTGACAGTTGTTTGCAAATGTGTGAACTAACTTTATTCTCAACCGAGAAATGGGGCCACTGCTATCTTTAGGGTGTGAAATGAAAAGGTGTTTCAGTCTCTTACGCAATGTACAGCCTTCATGCCAAGGAGCTAACAAGCGTCTATAAGAACACACTAGAACATAGCACAATGTTAAAGCTGGAATTATGCAGAGTCAATAAATGTAATGAACACCTGCCCACGCATTCCGTTCCTCAATAGCAGCTCTTATCAATTTCACCCCACTCAGTTGCAGTGCCCTCCAGTTACACACACATTTATGTCAACCCTGTGTGAATACATATAGCTGTCATTATCATGTGTAATTGCACATATGTAGAAAGCTTCTTCCATATTTTATCTCACCCAGGTTGTCATGAAAGATTTAATTAAATGAATGCCCAAATTGTAAGAAAGCATCCCTTTTAATGAAATATTCCGGGCAGGTTTCCAAATTCTATTAAGGCAGTGGAATTCTTAGAATAAAAGGTATGGATTGTTTCTGGAATCCGATCAAAATGTTTGCTGTAGCAAATGAATCCCCACACTGATTATTTTGTTGGATTTTACATGAAGACAACACATCTCATAGACCATATGCTATAAAGTCAGTAGTCTGCTTTTTTGTGTGTTACTATATGACAGTGCAAATGTTTGTACTCCGTGGAGACATCAAGCTGCTGGCTAAAGTCAAATTCCACTGTTTCCATGGCAGCGTAAAAGCATGAATCACCATCAGAACACATCTGTGTTGTTTTTGGTTTTTTTTTTTTTTTGTATTTGTGTGTGTCTTTAGTGCTTCGTGAAAACTGAAAAGGAATTTGTCCTTGCTGGCTTTGCAGAGTAACTAGTGTGAAGTGCATAATTAAATAATGCAATTAATTAATAAAATAAGGAAACATCCATAGAAAAATTGAGTTTGTCAGCAGAACTAGTTTTAAATTGTAATTACTTGCCTCAGTTCCAGTATGACTGAAACACTTACATAACACCAACAGTTGTTAATGTTAGTGAATTGGATTTAATGACACCAATAAAAATAATAACTTCCTGAAGCAATGAAAGCACAGCATGTAGGGATTTATTCGTGGCATTTAACTGCACAAGGTGGGCCTTAGACGGTAAAGCCCTCTTCTTAAGAGTTCTATGTGACTGAGGTTTATTACACGTTTCAACATTTTTTTATTTAATTTTATAAAAAATAATAAAAAAACATCTGTAAATGTTCACAGTCAGTAGTTTCTTTCTAAACATATCACATTTTACATACACAATGTACAGTACATATGTGGTTATAGTTAAGATAAATAAGGATTACATGAATAAAACATATGATCCTGTAAAAACACACAGTACAATCCCAGCATTCAGCTCCTATTCACTGTCGAATAAAGCTACATGCTCATTTTATCTTTCTGAAGCTTAAATACATTTAATGGATTTCAAATAATAAGGGTTTGACTTAAGTAGAGCACCAATAAACCAAGAGACACTGCAGACTCACAAACAGAATGTTTCTTTGTACAGGACATTCCCTTCTTAAAAAATCCCTTCCTCACACACACTAAGTATTATGCATACTGCAGTAAGATGCATATATAAATATGTATTCTGAATATTGTGTTTAAATGGTATTCCTCTAGAATTTCAAGTTTACATGCAACTTTGGCAGTATGCATACTAAGTAACGGTAATTATCGTGCATGGGAGGACATCCCATGAAAACATGAAGTTCAGTCTTTCAAACCTACTTTTGGGAGAATTTATGCTGCAGACTGAAAAAAAGCACTTTTACTATTATGAATACTACTGGCATATATCACGTAGACAATGGTGCATACTCATACTCCCAATATAACTGATCACATGTGGAATGTTCACTTTATAAGTGTTGTATTTCCTACATAAGTATTCTGCAGACCTGGTCAATGCCTTGTTTAAGTGGCTAAAGTTGGCCACTATTGGAACACATGAAATATTTCAATTTAGTCATTCACATTAGATTTGTGGAAAAACTCCACATCTAGGCCATAAAATATATGCACAGTATATTATACTAATAGTATTCACTCTGTGCCTCTAATCTTACCTGGTAACCATACTGTTTTGTAATGTTTTTTAAAAAACTAGAAGAAAACAGATTAAAATGGCCTCCTAGGATCACACAGAGCTGTTGCAAATGTTAACAGAACACCCACAGCCCTTCCTACAGTCAATACATGACCAGCTTTCAATTTCTAAATCCCTTGCTGTGGTAATTATTAAACTCCCAAAGAAAAGTGGGAATACATTAAAAAACAAGGAGTAACTGCAAATCCTGAGAACACCTTAGAGGTCTCAATAACACAACCTAGAAATGCCTTGAAGAGCAAGTCAAATATTGAAATGAACTCAGAAAGCACAAGACAGTAGCCAGCTCCTCAAGTGTTCACAAGAGCACTTTCAAGCTCTTGTGGGTTTGTAGACAGTGAGTTTAATTGAGCCCAATTAGCTTTGTCATTTTTCAGATCAAATTAGAGGCAATACAAATATATGCTCTCGCACAGAAATGCAGGATTAATAGGAATCTCTTCTCAGTCTGTGGGTCGCAGGAACATTATTGGGCTGTTTACTGCATACTGTTTTTCTGATGCTGTATATAATGGTAATCAACACATTGATGTGAAACCAAATATGTCTGATATATTGTGTTTGCTTATTTCTGGTAATGGTCGACAGATTTTTAGAAGTACATCACTTTCACACGTGCTTATTGGGCCATGCCACAAATCTTTACTGGGGCTACACCAATTCAAATCGGTTTGATCTCTTTCTGTTGCTAACAGAAGCAAATGACACCTCATTCAAATTGGTTCCTGAAATATGGGACTAAGGCTTACATACCTGAATGACCTTTTTCTGTCTAACAAAGTTGCTTATACAGAGCATACAGTAATAGAACAAGCTGGGGTCTATTTCTAAACAGTGGCTGATCTAAATACTGCCACTCTGTATTAATCCAGCTTGACTTTCCCCCAGGGGAAATGAGTATATTGCAATGATAACAAGTGGGAACTTATTAACATTGCTACATACAAAATACAGTGAAATAAGTCACCCAAATATAAATGTTATGGCGCTGGCATCAAGATCTATTACTGTTATAAACCTCATACTTTAAAATGATTTTGACTGCAGACAAAGTGCAGATCTGTTCATTTAAATGTATTTTGCTTCTAAAAAGGCGAGTCTCCCAGTGGAAGCTGCAAATCTGTATCTAAACAGACCCTTTTCTGGATCTGATTTGCTGTATCTCTGCATCTCTTTAGCCACAGCACCTCAGGGTACCACTTTGAAGTTTCTTTCCAAAAATCAAAGAAAACAGAAACCCTCTAAATCCCTGTTTATATTCCTCTGTGTGCAAAACAGTCACTGGAGTATATCCAGGAACTACACTGTGAATTCTTGAATGGGTGGAAACCGGTTGACTACAATTTTCTTTGGGTTTCATGTTTCGTTAACCAAATGGCAAGTATGTCCAGTAGTTTAAATTAAATATTCATGGGAACTCTGTCAAACAGGATAGGAAAACCCTATTTGGTTGGAAAAACAAATGGACACAAGGATAAGGGAGAATGGTGGCAGCACTTCTACATGCCTTGGAATCAGCAAAGACGCTACATATCAAAGTGAGCTGCAGACAGTCTAACCCTGTACACAGTCCATGCCAACAGTCAGACCACCTTAGAGTCTGACCTCATCAGCTCTCAACCAGACAAGGTTCAGGTCTGTACTTTGATGGGAGACCTCCACGGAAATATCCATGGCATGATTTCAAAGAAGAACTTAAGTACATACATTGTTGGACAAGTCAGAGCCCACAAACTAGCCTGGCTTGGCTCAATTTGACCTGTCTGTACTACCCTTAAGAGATTTCACCCCAGTATACCACAGTAAAGGTAAAAATGCCTACATTCACAATGTCTGAAGTAAATTTCCATGCATGGCCTGAAACTGGATGAGCGGATCTCAAGATGCGTGACTTACAGGTGTTGTGCCAGATGATATAATACTAGATTACTAGGACACTGTTCTAGTAATTATCAGGACACTGTTCATTATATATTATAAAGGAACTTAACTGGCAGGTCGCTGCAAATATTATATAAAAATGTACATTCTGCTGGGTAGCATTGCAGGTATAGCTTAGGATCAGTTAGCAAGCTTGCAAAACGACCACCTAAAAATAAACCACATAAATAACAGAACAGGTTGATCGGAAATGGTACCCAACAAGAGTGAAGTTTCCTAATCTGTGGCTAAGTAATCTGGAACTTTAATGATCTGAAAATAATGTTAAATAATTAGTAATTGAAAAGCTATTGCAAGAACACAGTTTTTTCTACAGCACTTGATATTCTGCAGCACTTTGCTGGGGCGTGTTTGGAATGGCCAGGGACTTATCTGATTCTAAAAGGCAGGGCGGCTCCTTTAATGTTTCCTGTTTGCAATGCCAACACTCTGGCAGAGGGGGATCAGTGTTTGCAATGCACAAGACTAACTGCCAGAGGGGGGTCCGGTCGTGACTGAGGTGCATTCACAGAGATGTGGGGGGAAGCTTGCATGAAATGTACTGCAACAGTACTGTAGCAAGTGCCATTGGCCCTTTAGACACCACTAAACCACACATGCACCATGATTAAAAAAAAAAAAAAGTTATATTCCTTACTCTGTGCATTTGTTTTGCTGTATGTCCAAATGCTGTACAAAACGTAGTGTCTGATCAAACTTGTGATTGAATTTCTGAAAGCCTGCAAGTTTCCAGGCTGATTTTATTCCACATAATTTACCAAGAACCTATATCATTTCTGTGCAAACTTTTTAATGTATTTGGTGCTACTGCTGAAAAAACAGTAAAAAAAGAAATTTCCAGAAAGGAATTCTAAACTTGATAAATTGATAACTACTTACATTCTTCATGCTACTTAATAATCTTAAAGGAATTTGTGTCAAGGTTTTGAATTACCCTAAAAAAAAAGTATAAATACTGACGTTTAGGTGGTTGAAGTGGTATTGCAGCTTGAAGCTTTACACAGCAGTAAATGTAACAATAAAGCGTTTAATAAACAGGTTATATAGGCTTACTACACGACACCAAAACACATTGTCTGTGATTTCTAAAGTGATCAAAAGTACCCTACTGAAGAGTTAGTGACACATTCAAGTGCTTTTGAGAAGGTACTATTAGCCTGAATAGAACTGTACCCAGAATAAAATGGTAAATTCACTGTCTGGTTACTGTTGTTATGCAAGCACTGTTCACATCTTTTAAGTTTAAGATTTTTCTATTTTGTCAAGGATTTTTGCTTTCTCCAATTTGTAAAGTGCCTTATAAAACATGCTACAGAAGAATGTCTTGTATTGTACTCTTAGGGTTCTATTAAGTGAGTGGTGTTATACTGCAGTGCTAATGGAATCAAAATAAATTAATAGGCTATTGTGATAAAGTGCCCACATCTGCATAGTCTCTATATTCGGTTTGACATTATTCTAGTGTTCAGTTTTCTGAAGAAGGATCTCAGTTTGCACAGCTTGCATTTCTTCTTTTTGGTTTTGCTCTTTTTCGGTAAAGCCTCGTCCCAGTTGTCCTCTTCCTCCTCCCCAGCCCATGGCCCCAGGCCCCCGCTCAGTTCCGGGAGGCACGAGGGTCCTCGGCAGGGTAGCGGACAGGGATGGCGGTGTGGTTGTAGTGGGCTAGCCGAGCCAGCAGCTCCTTCACCACTTCCCTTTTCTGTTCCGAGAGGTCATAACGTTCGTAGGGGTCTCCGGTGATGTTGAAAAGCCAGACCGACTTCTGGATGTCCGTGCGCCTCTCCAGGTTCCACCAGCTCCCTGGGAAGTTGGCTTGGGTCTGGGGTGGGATCCAGTCGCTGTATCCAGGGTCCCCAGTCAGCAGCTTCCAATCCCCAACCCTGATTGAAGCTTGGACAGCAGTGTTCCAGATCCGATGGCCTTTCTCCCAGGAGCCGTATTTTGCATGGTTGTAGAGGGGATCAATGTTATGGAGGATCTCCTTGCGTGGTGACTCTTTACCCTCACTGATGGTCGGCCACAAATTGTACCCATCCAAGCCATCAGATTCTGACATATTACCCCCTGCAAGCCCCACCAGGGTTGGGTACCAATCCGTGATGTGGATCAAGGCCTTGCTAACCCGCCTCTTGCGTTTGATGAGTGGGCTATGCACAAACCCAAGGCCTCTTATCCCACCTTCCCAGTAGGTACCTTTGCGCCCCCTAAGAGGCCAATTGCTGCCTCCTGAAAAAGGCTGTCCACCATTATCAGTAGAGAAGACAATAACACTGTTTTTGTAGTAGCCATACTTGCGTAGGGCATAAGTTACATTCTTCACTGCTTCATCCATGCAAGAGACCATGGCGGCGTACTTGCGTCTGGCCACATTGCCCATTCCCCTGTACTTGTAGATGTATTCCTTGGGTGACTGCAGCGGGGTGTGCACAGCCTGGAAGGACAGGTAGACAAAGATGGGCTGGCGAGGGTCGTGGGTGGCCAGGATCTTGTTGACTCGCTGGGTGTAGAACTGAGTGGAGTACTTGCCACTTTGCCCCCACGCCACACCCTCACCCTCATGCAGGTCATAGCCACACTGACCAGGCCCATCACAAGAGTCATAGGTGTAGTAGTCCACACTACCCGTCAGCGAGCCGAAGAAGGAGTCGAACCCTCGCCGTGTGGGCAAACACTCCTTCTTGTAGAAGCCCAGGTGCCACTTGCCCACCATGTGGGTGGAATAGCCAGCCTCTTGCAGCTTCTGGGGTAGAGTGACCTGGTTGAAGGGCAAGCAGTTAGGCTGTCGAGGCCGGATGATGGAGTGCTGCAGCCCGGTGTGGATTTGATACCTTAAAAAGAACAAAATAATTAGTAACTGAAGGCAACAAGATGAGTGACATGCATAACAAGAAATCCTTAAGGGTACCTAGAGACATTTTCTCTTAAATCAAACTTACTTCTGATTAAAACTAGATTCCTTAATTAAAAGTCAACGATATCCAATAATTGGTCATTTGCACACACTTCTCCCCCTTATCCCTGCATTTGACTTTTACTCTCTCAGTAGCCTCTACCTATCTATTTAAAGAAAATCTCTCTCCATTTACTTACCTATTGAGCATGTATTAGTTATGGATGAAACTTTGCATATCTAACTGCTGGAGGATGGTTGAAGTAAGCATTACCTAACTTAAAAACAAATAGCCTTCAATACAACAGTAGAATGACACTGTCAACTGTCAAGCTTTATAACATGCCTGGAAACTCAGATAAAACAGTCTACTGTACAGTGAAGAAGAGGACTTAAAATGCCGTCAGTACACTTGAGGCCTGATTTTGAGGAAATGCGGTAAAGCTTAAAAGTAAGGGCAAAGTGCTTTACGTTTTGAGCTGGATTGCACTGTCCCCTTCATGTTGTGATTTTGAAGGGAGTTTGAGCTGGGCGCTGACGGAATTCGTGAAGAAAAAGTGGGAGTCAGGAGCTGCTAGCAAATCAGGAGCAAATGACATCCCTTTAAGAAAATGATAGCCTTAGCGATTACCTAAAAAGCTATTCTTTATTGCCATAGCACCGTTTGTTAATGAAGTATTTAGATATATTTACATTCATTGAACAATGTTGGCATGTGTGATTACAGTGCTTCATTAAATTCATAAATATTATTTTTATACTTCCAGCCTTTGCAATAAAGAGCTTATTTAAGATTGATAGACGAACTGTGATTTGGAACATGGCTTCATTGACTTTAGTGCTGCTGTGAAAAATAAAGATTTGTATGTAACATTTTTTTTTTTTTTAATACATAAACTTATAACTCATCCATCATAATTTCTGGAAGTAATTTAGTCCAGGGTGTTTTAAATTTGAATAAGCACTTACTATTTGCAATTATAAGCTAATCCATTACACCATCCTAAAAGATAAAAGTTTCACAGTATCAGTATCCATTTTCATTTAGCCATCCCATCGGCCAGACATCGACTACACCTTCTTTTTGTGAAGAAAGTCTGAGTTTTAGGAACACCCCATCCCAAAGGTGACTCATGCTTTAATTGCAGGATGTTCTAGTTTATACTGGCCAGTAGACAAGACAGTGTATCTTTACAACCTTCCGCTGTTACCCATGCAGTAAAATAATGGCTTAAACCCCCATATTGCAACCGCTGTAGACCTCTGTACAGTCTGAACTGAGAAAGCCCTTCTTTTTTCTATAGTAGCTATTGATTTGAAAATGATTTAGAATTCCATACCCCCACCCCACTATGCCAACAGACCCCCTTTGTCACCATGTTATAGTTTCAAGACTTCAGCAAAAGCCAGATTGTACTGATTAGCTGGTTCCTGTTTGCAGGCTTTGCAGCTGTGGTGGATTAAATCTGCCTTGGCACAGCCCATAAGAAATCAGACAATGCACTGTGTCAGTTATGTGCACCCCAGGAAGGACATACAGTAAATATAAGTAAAAAATCAGTGACCTTGAAAGCTTTTCTGGATATACCTTATAAAATATATACACATGCAGTTTGATCAAGTTCAGTGGAGCACTTACAAGAAATATCCTTTAATAACATTATAGGTTTCCATGTGGCACAATCTTCAAGAAATGTGGTTATCACAAGGTGATGAGTGGTTCCCAAGCGATTTCTAAAATACCTACATTCTGATGCTCTCCAGAATCTGTGATATTGAAAGTCCATAACAAATTAAAGCCCTCCACTATATACTGTATGCGATCCGGGAGTAAATATTGTACAGTCTAAAAAACTAAATTCAGCTTTAAGACAAGAGCGCAAACTTTAACACTGTGGGACAGATTTACCAACGTCTTTATGCCAAAGTGTAAGATGTTTTTAAAATTAAAATCAAGTCAAGCATGTAATAACTAATAACCTACTACTACACTTTTGAGTCCCTGAATTCAACTTCTGAGTCGTTTACTTGGTTTGTAAAATGGTGCAAACTGCATTTGGTGGAAAGCACTGTAAACTGGGCCCTGTTTGTTTTGTACTTATTCAGTTTTATGGGAATCAACGATCCCATAAATAATGAGAACAAATCTCCAAGCTGACAGGTGGAAGTAGTTGTGATTACAACATCAAGTCCCCTGGTTTTGGAGGGAGAGGTGTGGAGATTAAACTGGGTTTTGTGTCCAAGCATATCTGTCTGCCTGTGGTTGGATTGCAGTGTCGACATGTGTAATAGTATTGTTTATTAGGTCAATGAGACCTTGTGCACATACACTGGTGAATACACATTTGTTAAAAACTGAACAGGAAGAATACAGACTCAGAGATACGGCAGCTGTTGCAAATCAAGTTGAATTGCCCCCACAGAATGGGTGCAGTTTTTAAAAGCATTGTTTGGTGTTTGTACACAATGTCTTTCCAAGATCATTTCCAGGATGTTTTGCCCTTAGGCAGCTGGTATCAATAACACATGTACTCTGTACTCTGTCTTCTCATCAACTCTCTGTTGGACTTTCATTACACCCCTCATTGGCTCACATCACTCTACTCAATTTCATTTTGTGAAGAAAAGGTTTGTTTCAAAGCTTATTCTCAAGTAGCAATCGTCAGTGAAACATGTTTATTTAATTTACGTTATTATATAGTCAATGTTACCACAGAACTAGAACTGCTACAGAATATATCCTTATAATCTGTCGAGAGAATTCATTGGTTTTGGAGCGATCCATTTCATTGTGTGATGATAATATACTGTATCCAACCCATTATTATATTTGAAATACATTCCTAGAGAATAGATGAATATTTAAAGTCTGCATACTTTAATTAAAATATCACCCCCTATTTAAGTAGTTCTGTAACAGAAATAGTTAAATAATGGTCAGACTTAAGGCAAGCTATAAGTGGCTATGGAGAAAATGTAAAAATAAGTAAATAAACACAAAAGCAAACACTGCTAAGCAAAACTGTGGTCAAAGTAGTTCAATTTAAATGTGGCTAAATTGAAATGAGTTCGCTCCTTAACACTTTGAACAAACTTAGTTTTATATTATATCCACATGAAACAAAAGGCTAAAATTCCAGTGAGGGTTTCTGTTGACATAACGCTATCATGAGTGATTTATCATGGGCAGCAGAAACCGGAGGTGGATTTACAGACGGCTGTGTCGAGTTTGTGTGTATTTTATATTTTTTGTTGTGCACTAGTACATTTGTTTTGAGAAGTTGATGTCAGACAGCTGAACGTTTGCAATCTTATTTAACACAGGGTTTAATACAGAGGGGGCGTGCAATTATTAACTAGAAAAAGAAAGCAGTGGGTACTATTATCAGCCTATTAGCAACAAAAAAAGCTTCTGAATAGCCTAAAACTTAGTACAAAGTAATAACAAATGATAAAGTAATCATTTACTTGTCAAAAAAGATGAATTGATGAATAGTTCATCTTAAACATCTCAATAAACTTAATGGATGCTGCTGGTAATCTGAGCACACTGCTTTGGGGTGTGGAGGATGCGTTCACTTCATGTGCCATGTCTGCCTGTCCTTACAGTGCAGGACCCAGCCGAGCCAAGCCCTTCATTTCCATGTTAGCGTGTCTACCCGTTTTACAGCTGCTGTGAGAGGAACAAACATTCATCTTACAGTCCATCGCCTTTCACATGCATTTACTTCTCATCGCATGAAAAAATACATTCCCAACTTTTGATTTTTTTTACAACCCCCTCCTCCTTTTCCTTCACACTGCATCCTGCCATCCTGTCTTCATTACTCTGTCACGCTGTGTACCACCTTCTCTTAAACCCACATGCAATATTTGATTTAACAATGAGGAAATGTGTCGTAGGATGAAGTTTCTTTCATCTATCCCCTTCATTAAGGTGATTAGAGATTTCATTAAATAGGTTGCCAAGGAAAGCACTTGTTATTCTGTTATATCGGTAGTTTAACAGGGACAGTAAAGTCCATGTAGAAGTATATTTTTTCAATGCACCTTGTCCACACCAAGCCAGAACATATATGCACAGAAATAAAGCTCTTACTGCATACTGCTGTCCTGAAATACATAATAAGTCACGGCCCTATTGGAATCTATTAGCAGCAACTACACTTATAATTTCAATGACAAAGGATTCTAAACGTTTAAACCACAACAGGTTCTACAGTATATAAACAGATTAAAATATGTTTTTATCAGCTTTTTGTGTCATTTTTATTTAGATTTATTTATTTATTCGATATTTAGACGAACATTTTTACGGACAGAAATAAACTAAAGATACCAGCATGCCCTGATGGATATTTGAGATGTACTGTATAACCATCAGCCCTTTATTATGATTTAGACCCCGCAGCATGTAGCTCAATTGAGTAGACATCATTGTCTTTTTGTTGTCTCTTTGTAAGTGTTCTGTGGTTATCTCTAATCATATTGAGACTGTGCAGGAGAAAATACACTATCAACTTGAAAATGTTAAAAACTCAGTAAGGTCCATATTTAAGGTATACTTATTTAGATCCTGTATACACTCTCCACACACCGCAAACCTATCGTGTTTTATATAAACATGCCCAAGTGTACGCTGGGTAATTAAACATCTCCTACTCGTCTTTGACAGCCTGCTGCTGTTCTTAAAGAGGTTCGGAAGGAATAGAAGATTAGTCAACTGTAATGTGGCTCCATAGTCTGTAGGTCTAAGCTCAATTTTTGACCCTGTTGCTCCTTTTCAGTCTCAGTGGGTAAGTTTCTAGCCTGGTTTAACAGTCCATTCCTCATGTTTAAAGCAGTTTAGTCTCAGTGGGTAGGTTTCTAGCCTGGTTTAACAGTGCATTCCCCATCTCTAAATGGAAGGGACAGCCTGTATACACACAATCTGTAGGCCTGTAGTTTTCTGTTACTCCCACGGCTTTATTAGAGAAGGGACTCATAGAGCCTTTATCGTAAACGTTTTATATTATTAGGATCTATAAGTTATTGGTGAAACAGAAAAAGGAGAAAGCTTTCTGATGTTTAATAGTGACAGTTCAACAGGAAAGACTTGCACATCCTGATGTACAGTACTGCTCAATTTGGCCACTCTTTGAACCAGATCGTCCCTCGAAATAACAATGTTACGTCACTGTGCTTATCTATGGGCTTCTAAGACTGAAAAAACAGAATGTGCTGCTAACTGCAGCCAAAGTTTCATCGCCTTTCGTTCTGTGCCAGGGAATTAACTGTGTTCAAATGTTTTTGTTTTCGGCTAAGTTGGCATGCAATTCATCATAGTAGGGGTGACTAAGCTGTTTTCTTCTGCTGCCAGCTAAAGTAAAGTAAGTAATAAATAATAAATAAAAGGCTGGGAATAAATACTCGGCATGGACTATTTCATATTCCTTCAATCTGAAAGTCCCGTTTTGGTATGTTTAGGCTTGGAATAAATGCTTACCTATATTAATCTGTGTGACTGTAATTTGAAAAATGTAGGACGGTCTGCACTGAGCCTGGTATGTGTAGGGCTTGACCTGCATGACACATAACTCTGAATGTACAGATTGACCCAAGAGACCTTGGATCTGTGCCCATTCTTCATGCTATGCAAACCAAAGCCGTTTCTGTTGAAGTACAACACAGGCTGTGTGTTAAATTAACTCAAGCAGACGCTAAGGGAATATTCACAAATACTTTGCTCCTGTACAAAGTTTCCGTAAATTTATAACGAATTGGCATCTCTGCCGATTCAATAGAATGGAAAGTCAAGGCCTGGACGGAAAGTGCAAATCATGTGGTTCAATGAGGCACATCTCTGTTCAACTAATGAGGTAAGTATGTGTCTTATGCTGATGTCAGTATTATTAACTCAACTGCAGCGAGGAGATCGAGACGAGTATCCAGATGAAGATGTTACAAAAACGTGCATAAGCTCTTAGATTACCTTATTCTGTATTACATAAAACATGTGTCTTTTGTATCTCAACATACCTTAATATAATTCTCTTATGAATACAGTCAGTTGGTGTTATTAGGTGTGACCAATGTACAGGGATTGGGCAAAAACATATGTAAGATAGGCAATCATTTAAACCCCCTGTTCTTCGTGTGACTGATTTATTTATTATGTAAAATATAAAAGCTGCATCTCCCTGCTGCAACTCATTTTCAGTCACAATAGTCAAGACAGCAGATATGGAGGCTTCATTGTGGTGATGACGATTATGGGTCATTGGGAATCTGGAGTACAGGGTTTTTTTTTTCGTTTTTTGTTATTTTTTTCTTGCTGTAAATCAGAGCCTTTCCTGGTTCTACAACCCCATTGACGTTGTTCTGGCACTTTTTTTTTTTGGTCCAATCCCTATTTCGTGATTTTTTTTTAGCAGGAGTGTAACGTTATGGTTTTCAAAATAACAAAGTGGAATGCAATAAAGAGATCACTCTAATGACCTATACATAGGTGCGCGCTACGACAAATTGTGTAAAAACGTTTAACTCTTACCTGCCTGTGATGAGTTGACTCCTGGATGGGGTACATATGGGCTGGATGTAGTAATTCTCAAGTTTCACTCCCTCTGCTGCAAGCTTATCCAATGTCGGTGTCTGAATTTCTGACCCGTGGTATCCGATATCGTGAAAGCCCTGGTCATCGGTCAAAATGAAGATAATATGCGGTGGCGGTTTTGGGGTGAAGTCCGACGCTTTGTCCGAGTAGTCTGCAGCAGGTTCATTTTCCATCAGGGTTGGCTTCATCCAGTCCCAAGACACGTAACCAAAACTTATCAAACTGACAAGGGAGAACCCGGTCAGTGCATACACTGCCATGGCGCACAAAATGAACTTAAAGAGTATCCATTGTAAAATAAATTCAAAATAAATAAAATATGTACGTATTTATTAATAATATATCGAGTTGCAATTAATCCAATTATGTTTGCAATATATATATATATATTTATAGTTTATGATTTATTATACAATAGTTCTATTAAGAATGTGCATTGAGGCAAATGTCTTGTAGTAAAACCAAGAGGGATCTGCATTATAAGATTAAGTTAAAATATTTAAAAAAAAATTGTAAACGATCCGTTACAGTATAATGAAACAGCCTTTAAAAAACTAAAAATAAGGGGGAAAAAACTTCTAATAAAAATGATCATTGAAAAGTTCTCTCTTAATAGTTGTTTAAGATTGTTTAACAAAAAAAGGATTATTTAACAAACCCACGAAATAAACGTCCAAAATAAAGGTATTGTTTAAATAAGCATAGCTCCTTCTATCAAAAAGTTGATACTTGAAAGCGACCCTGAAAGTAAACAGTTTTGGCAAAATTAAAATACCCATTCAACGTTGTTGCTTACTTTGTCAGATTTTAAAACTCCTCCAAATGTTCTTCTCACAGTTATAGAGACATCCCCGCCCAGTTGTATTTCGATGAGCCAATGGTAATAGTAGTTTATAGAACACTCCCGCTGGAACTCAATGCACTTTGGGTTTGTCTGTGGAAACCCGCGTATTTCCCTTTACACACATAGACACTTGCAAAGTGCTTAAACCTGATTCACTATAATATAATTCAATGCAAAGAGCCTTGCTGACCATTTAACTTTAAACATTATATACCACAGCCAGTTTGGTCCATATTCCAAACAATAATACATGAGCATGTGTTATTTTTATCGCTTTTACAAATGTTCACTTTTCTGTGGAGACGTTGAAACAGAAGGCTTTAAGCCCCAGGTGGAATTTTTACATGTTCTGTTTAAATGCGCCCCACCCCCCTCCCCGTGAGTAATGTAGTGTTTCTGGTATAGCTCTCTCTCTCTCTCTCTCTCTCTCTCTCTCTCTCTCTCTCTCTCTCTAGACCCCTGCCTGCACCTCAAAAAAGTAACTAGGCTTCAAATATGTTGGTAATGTTTCTGTAAATCTTACAAAGCATGCTGTGTTTCTGGAACATTATCGCACATGTTTTGCAAACAATTCTACATTTACGGTCAGAGGATTGGTTGTCTGAAGAGGTGGTGTTGAAAACTAGAGCTGCCATGTCTAAAACAGAGGCTGGTGTTTTGAAAAACAATGGATTTGTAAGAAACTTCTTCAACATTCTTTTCAACTATAAAGTTCAGTATCATGAATAGTGTGGATTGAATCACCCAATCCTCAACTATTATTATTACATTTCTTAACAGACACCCTTATCCAGGGCGACTTACAATTATTACAAGACAACACATTATTTTTACATTCAATTACCCATTTATACAGCTGGGTTTTTACTAGAGCAATCTAGGTAAAGTACCTTGCCCAAGGGTACAACAGCAGTGTCAACCCCTGGAATTGAACCCACAGTTCTCTGGTCAGAAGTCCAAAGCCCTAACCACTACTCCACACTGCTGCCCTAACTGAATCACATTTTTTATTGATCTAGCTAGTCTGTATTCTACACACTGCTTTACCAGAGTTGTTATATATAGTTATTGATACAGCTTCATGATAGATTTGAGCTTTTGAGGTACGGCAGCTGGGTTAATTAAGTTTTCATATTTGTCCCTCCCGTTGGACAAGGGAGGTTGTAATAACATTATGTCATCTGGGGCTATTTCCCAGGACATTTGAGACTGCCATAATCCTTTGGTACAACCTTGGGGATGATAGTCTTAATAATGTGACACCCTGAATCTTCATGGCACTGTGGTAGATTTTCACTGAGTGGGGGTCCTTAGTCTGGATGCCTAATATCACAGGGAGCCTTTTGACAAAAAAGTATGACAGGACCAACTAGTCAGAACCTTTTTTTGTTTGTTTGTTTAAAATTATAATAAATAATGCTCTTGTGTATGGCACCATACAGCTGCATATAGTTCATCTGTTAAATGTGTACTACAGTAATGGGTAGAACACACAAATGTACACAAGCCTTAGACACTGTCTCCTTACACCAGCCTTGATTCTTGGTTCCCCAGGGACCTGCTTCTGCCAAAGGCAACTGCAGATTAGCTGCCATGAAGGATATGTAATCATGTCCTGTTGTTTAAGCTTGTGTGTGTGTGTGTGTATTTCTTTAGGCAGGGTCACCATTTCACTTAGGAAAATGACTGAAAGGTTTTATTTTTAGGTCAGGGTGATACAGCTTGCATGATACCAGCAAAAATCCACGTTTAGGTTATTGTGCTTATTGACTCTTTCAGGCATCCCGTGTCTCTGAAGCCTATCAGAAACCAGTCACTTACATTGAAGACCAATCAGTGGTTGTATTAAAGAATATGTGACATTCCTTAAAAACACATGACTTCTTGGATGCAGTATCAGTCTGAGATCCAGTTCAGAAATACCAGTCATGCCCCATTCGATTCTGATATATCTTTGCTTACAGCCATCTTACATCAAACTCACAAACAGCAAACTGCTTTTTCCATACTGTAAAACCTTTATCATCTTGTAAAATAGAGATTCTCCAGCTTATGGTATCAGAACCAGTCCCATGTACAAAAGCATGCTAAACTGGTTTTACTTACAATGTTATAGATTTTTTACATAGTGTCTGTATCTTATTATTTGTTTATTTAGTAGACGCCTTTATCTAAGGCGACTTACAGAGACTAGGGTGTGTGAACTATGCATCAGCTGCAAAGTCACTTACAATTACGTCTCACCCGAAAGATGGAGCACAAGGAGGTTAAGTGACTTGCTCAAGGTCACACAATGAGTCAGTGGCTGAGGTGGGATTTGAACCGGGGACTTCCTGGTTATAAGCCCCTTTCTTTAACCACTGGACCACACAGCCTCCTTATCACTACAAGCCTTGCTGCGGATCACTGTCAGGGCATATTCACTGCCAAGCCTCACTCATTCGCTGCAAAGCCCTGGGTTGTTTGTACATTACCAGTATATCAAAATGCTTTCCAGACAAGCAATTTACAAGGCTTATTTATTTTTTTGCATTCCACAGGAACACAGTTTATATTAAAACTGCACACAAATGTACAAATATATACTGGGGACTGTGGAACGGGAAGTGCAGGATGCGGTCAAGCGCCCTGTCCACACTATGCCTTTAAACCAGCTTAAAAGTGCTAAATACGGTTAACGTCCACACTACGTAGTGTTTAATACCGTACTGGAGAACCGCACTCGACCACCTCAGGGGGCTCGAGTCCGGTTCTAAATTAGATCGCATCAGGTAGTGCGGTTATCAGAAGTGTGGTCGCTGGAACATTTTTTGTGTATCCTCCAATATCCCAAAATGCTTTGTGATATGTTTGGCGAAATACTGAGAGCAGGCACCTGAAGGACTTGCTGCTATCAGTGTCCATATAACGTGTTCTGCCTTGCAACGATTTACCACATTGACAATATCAGGGATAAAATAAAAAAGGCTACTTTTATACTGTTTCTGCCTGAAAAATCTTTTTCTGGAATAGATCATGGTAATTAATCTACACAGAAACACAACAGAAAAGCACACCAAACAAATTATAGTAAAATAAGTAATAAGTACAAAATAAATACAAGAAACAGGGATATATGTTCTAATCCAAGGCTATTATTATAGCATGGCCAGGTCCTGTTAGAAAGTATGGGCATGATTTCAGAGAATACTATGGAGATTAAAATGGCCAAGTACATCATCATTAGTACTAGCGCCTGTTACATAATAAATTTGAGGGGTATTTTAGCCCCTATTGTGCATTCTTTGACTGTTTTTATACCATTTTGTATAACATCATCCCTTTTTTTAGGATATCTTGAAATAAAACTTCCTCTCTACAGCAGTTACTGCATAGTGTAATATTTCTTAATGCTTGTCATTTAAGGTTTAACTAAAGTGTTATATTACAGTACATGACTGAGTGATACATGCAGAGAGTACAAAGCTTTCAGTATTTTCTGCTTCTTTGTTTATGGTGAATTGGTTATATTGTATCATTTATTGTTTAAGGCTTAATTTGTATTTAAAAATTCTCGTGTACCGATATCTATACATTTTAGAAGTATTTTTTCATTGGCACTCAAATTGGCTCAATTTGTTATGTTTACACCTGGCTGCACATATGAGTACCCACACTTTTCTGTTGAGAATTTCACCCCTGCTCCTGAGACAGCATTTATTCAACACCCTATGCAAAGCAACATATAGTCCTTTTCTGCAGTGCATCATTACATTCAGGGTCTAGTGGTCTGTGTGGTTAAAGAAAAGGGCTTGTAACCAGGCGGTCCCAGGTTCAAATCCCACCTCAGCCACTGACTCACTATGTGACCCTAAGCAAATCACTTAACCTCCTTGTGCTCTGTCTTTCAGGTGAGATGTTGTTGTAAGTGACTCTGCAGCTGATGCATAGTTCACACACCCTAGTCTCTGTAAGTCATCTTGGATAAAGGCGTCTGCTAAATAAAACAAATAATAAAAAAGCAGAAGGTGGTATCAGGTGAATTGCCAGTTACGTAAAGTACTGGTATATCGCTATTTATTTTACTGCTGGTTGTTAAATGTTTCTTCAATTCAGAGATCTAGTTGAAACCAGTATGGGTTTATTACCTTTAATTTTGCATTATGTTTGTGCTTATATTGGCTTCAATCTGCAGCCCAAAATGTCTGCCTCTTGCCAAATAAACTTGAAATTACTCTCTCTTGCTGTGTCTCTCCCCAGAGGCCTCCTTCAGAAACCATGTTGGAATTAATCACACTAAATAGGTCATAGTGTTTTCTAAAAGAGCCAGGAAAAGCAGTTTTAAATAAGACATCTGCCAGAATGTTGCTTAGGTGCAGTATATATTGTTTAATAGTGTGCTGGAAGACTGCTTAAAATTCCCATGGCACTAATAATTTACTCCAATTCAATAAAGTGGTTTATCACTACTGCATTATGTACTTGAGGCACTTTTGAAGTGCTTTTGTTTAATTAATGTTAGAGCATTTCAAGAGTGGAAAGCAGTCCAGAAAATGTTTAATAATGTAATACTTTCACCAGTTCTGTGTTTTCAAGAGGAACGAGCAGTGACAGGCATGGGTTATGGGATGTTGGCATTCTCCTGAAGACATATACACCACTGTACTTTCCATAATCAATGTTGCATTGAGAATGGGTCCAAAGTAAGTGTGCGTTGAAAAACGTTTTCGTTTCAGTACAACACAAAAATATGTGGGACACAGGAAAAGCTTTTATTGGCATGCTTAATTTTTTTCAACAAGCAGTTTACTAATATATTAACAAAAATCTAACCAATTAAAATATGCATAAACTATTTTAAAAAATGAATTACATAAAAAAAACTGATCACATATGCTAAATAATACTACAGTCACATCTTTAACAGTGCTGTAAGACAAATGTAATCCAATTTCAATAATATAATTGACTTAGAATCTGTAATTTGCTGTTTTAGTTGGACCTTATTATTGCATAAATAGCTGAAAGATAAAAGCTGAAAAAGACTTTTAAAATAGTCCCTCTTAAAATGGCCATATTTTTCCCCCAAAAGCAGCACAAAATGATCATCTCACTTGATGTGCTCACCCTGTATATTAGGGTATAAGAAGAGTTAAGCAGTAGGGAGTAAAACAGCATAAGAGGATTACTCTTCTGGAGGACCTGGCTCGGATTCTTCAATACAGTTTCTTTCTGGAAATCAATGGGTGATTACATTAAATCAGGAATTATTTAAAACACACCTCCTGGGCTCTACAATGGACCCTCTGTTAAAAATACCAGGATGTTACTTGAGGTAAGAAAAAAAATTCAACAAATATTCAAACCACGTTTTAGTAATTTCTTAGCCGGGAGATGGGGGGGCTACAAATACAATTGTTATTAAGCGTTTTTAGGTTAAAGTAAGGTTTGTATTAAAAATGTTTAAAAAATCCAGCAGAACATTTTTACTCCATTAATTTGATGACGCCCTTTTGCCTATCTACCCTGCTCTGACACCCGGTGATCAACCCATCAAACCATAACCTCCTCCCACCAAACCACCAAGCATTGCTGCTATAGCGGGTCATCCTGGATCTACCCTCACACAGACTTACAAGGATAGATCAGGTTTTTTATTGGGGTCCAGAAGTAGTCACCGTGAATAAACTCCATTATAAACTCAGCTCATCGCTCATTTAGCTCATTTGGGTTAAGGCACAAACCTTTTACCTCTGGAGCACTGGCTTCAAATCCAGCTTAATTCACAAGCGGAAAAAGTTTGATGATTCACCTTAGCCCTCAGTCCACAAAGCACAGTTCAGTATAATTGGCAATTAAAGCTTTGCTGCTCCCAAACCCCATTAAGAGTGAGGCCCCTTGTCCAGGGCAGGATGAGGCAAGCTCATAGGCCAGGGTTCCATTGGCACTGCTGTTGCTGGCAGTCCAACAGCCTTTCTGCACAGCAGTTCACTTGCGTGTTAAATGACTATGCCGCTTGGTGCATGTACAGTAACGAGTACAGCTGGAATACATTAACTGTACTTCTGACTTGAAGGAGTTGCTGTTTGTGTGCTTGTGTATGCTATACTGTGATGGTATTACATATAACATCTTTCTCTTAATTAGGCTTTTATTTCAATATAAAACACTGTTTCAGGAGATCATCCAACATTTAAAAAATTGAATCTAATTTTAAATTGAGGAAATTGAGAAACCCACCTGTGAAAACTGAAGTAATCGCTTATCTAGCTGATGTAGATAGCTGAATACTGGCACCAACAAGCCATAGGGAACGCAATGATGCAAATTAAGCAATGCCCATAGGGGCGCTGATAAAGCTCTGTGCTTACAAGAAGTAATATAATTACTTAATGATAGTATCAATTCATATATATATATATATATATATATATATATATATATATATATATATATATATATATATATATATATAATTTAGTGTGTCTAATTATAATTTTCCCCCTGATTTTCTCCCAATTTGGAATGCCCAATCACTTTTCTCCTCACCGCAGCAATTCCCCACATGGCTCAGGAGACCCGAAGATTCAGTGGGTGTCCTCTGATCCCACGACCAAGCCAGCTTCCTTTGTCACCCAGGAACTCGGGAGTGGATGTCAGTGAGCTAGCGACCTCTGGAGGATAAAGGCCAGCCCTCTAGGTGTCTGCCCTGAGCACACTTGGCGCCTGGCCAGCAGGGTTTGCTGTAGAGTGATGAGGAGAAACAGTCCCTGACAGTTTTATCCTTTTTGCCAATGCAACGCTCCGTTCGGAGTCCCCAGCAAAGACCGGCCTGCTTGTGAACCTACCAATTCTGTTGTAAAAATACATCAGATTTTTTAAGTAAGTTTGTCCATTTTTTAAAAATATGTAATAAAACAAGTATATTAAAATATAAACTAAAGACAACAAATTGTGTGCAGATTCCTGTAGAGTCTTAATCAACCTTGATTGAGTTATACCTCTACCAGCTTGAGAAGGGGCTATTACAGAGGCTATCAAATCTCGCTTGCAAAATTAACTACATTTAACACAGCTAAATGGCTTTCAGTTTTTAGAGATTCCTTGACTAACACTAACAGCACTTTGAAACACAGCCAAAAAAGTCCTAAACTTTATCAGATGCCATAAGTCCCCTTCCTTTTGCATTCCACCACTAAGCCATTAACAACATTAAACAGTTATTTTAAGAAAAACATATAAATACCTGCTAAACATAAAAATTTATAAGATTTAATGTTCTTGCCAGACCTGGCTCCTGGTATGTCCCCCTTTTCCACAGCAACAAGGTTTTAAAGTGATTTAGGAAAAACATGAAAGGTAGTGATTACATGAAAGCCCTTTTCAAATTAAAGCCCTGTGTCAGCACCAGATGTTGGGTTTGGCTGAAGCAAAGACCTCTCTAAAAGGCTTAGCTCTTGGGCAATTGGCCCTACTAAACAGAGCCTTCCAGAAACTCATTAAGTCCTGTTTGCATTTATTGTGTGCATTGTGTAAGCGTTTACTCATAATCTATCTAAGGTTTCATAGGTAGTTTGTTAGTTCTCCTGAATGTTCTAGTAAAGAATGTTTTAACACAGTTTGTTTTATCAGCAAAAATAAAATTACATGCAAGTGAAATTAGTCAGTTTCCAAATGTTTCAATTAAATATGTTTTGAATTAGAATACACCAGCTAACATGTTTATCCAAGAAATTGTCATAGATTAGGTCATTGTTTTCTTGCTAGTTGGTGGCAATTTTGTGACTGATTTCATTACCTCTCAGCAAGTTTACCACATCTTAAAGAAAACACACAACTTGGGTGACGGTATTTATAATTGTTCCTGTTGACCAATTTACTCCAACACAGATTACGAAAGGGCGGTGAGGTTGAACTCTTTTTCAGTTACTGTAATGATGTAACTGTAATTACTGTACAAAGGCAAATCACTGTGCAACACAAAACAAGCAAGACAGTTTCTTTTTTTACCCTACCGTATCTTTTTTATGATGTTTGCCATCATTCTGAATGGCTCTGAGTCATGTTGCTCTAATATTGAGGTTTTAGTAACACTTTAGGAATCAATTATAATATAAGTGATTATATTCATCTTATTGCTTATGCTATGAACAGGTAGTTCATGAACAATTACACTATTTTCACCATACAGGACATTTGTTTCATGTTTGTTATTATGCAATCTGGTATAACCAATTCCAATTGTATTCTGTTTTCTTTCAAAAGGTATTCTGGTTTTCCACATTGATGAAATAGTTTGTTTTATTTATTTATTTTTCCTAATAACACAAAAGCTTTGAATTTGTAAGAAAACTTTATTTTTTGCTGGGTGTCGGGAATAATGCTTCTTATTACATAATTCGTTTTTATAATCCCTTTTAAGGAATCCCTAAACATAGATTTTGATAACTGGCTGACATTTTGCTTACGGGCATATGTTGGTGTCTTGGGTGCCTGATTCTTGAGAAATCACGTGTGTGTCAATCCTTTCTGCTGGCTCCACCTATTTCTATACTATACCCTAACCTAAAGTCTCCCATTGCATCAGCTACCAAACTCCTGCTCGCTTTATATAACTATGTCTTCTATTTTACCTCTTCTCACGTTTCTGTTATTCTGTCAAAAAGTATTAGCGCTATGGAATAAATGAAGGACCAGAGTACCTGAATGCAGACACAGACAGGATCAGCAGCTCAGGACTGGGATGCAACAGCAAGCTTCTGTTTGGTTTGGCAAGAGTTCTGTATTTAGAATGCACCTGGGCATTGGGACCAGACAGAGCACAGATCATTACCCTGTTCGAGAGACTGTGTTTGAAATTTGGAAGGAGTCTCTGCCTTAGATGTGTATATAAGCTTGTGTGTCTCTCTCAGTGTTGGCAGGTGACTATGCTAAATTAGGTGTTAATTTGAGCTGGATCCTTTGATCGTGTCTGCTTTTTCTCCAATTGAGGAGTTGTGCTGCGGCCAAAAACAGTTTCTTACAGGCTGATATGAAACTTTGCTGTTAATAGAACTGTGTTTAGATTTTCCTTGATATTTCCTTTTTTTGTGAGTTACCCTCTAGGGTGGGACTGGAACATGTTATCATTTTTGAAAAATCTCCAGTATTAATGTTTATAGTAATAATAGTAAAGTACACCCAACTGTGCATAATAAGGCTATAATTCAATCGAGAGTGTCTGGTGACATAAATCAGGATAGTGCTAGCTCGAGTGATTTATCATATAGAATTACAGTCAAGAAGAAGAAGAAGAAGAAGAAGAAGAAGAAGAAGAAGAAGAAGAAGAAGAAGAAGAAGCTGGTGTGTTAAATGCCTATCTGTGTAAAATAGGCAAACACTATGCAGCCTATGCTTAGATATCGTGCTGCAAGTGCTGCTTAAGTGAGAGTGAGAGATAAACACATACTGTATGCTATTAGCAATGTGCACTCTGATTTGTTGGTGTCTGTTCTTTGCCATTATGACATGGAGTTGAATATAAGTCTGTAAGCAAAAAAGTTGCCTGAATTTTAACAATGCATCGACTGGCCAAAACACTGGAGAATGTCAGTAAAATCTGAAATCATCCTGCACTGTATCTGGTCAAGTGACATGTGATTAATTAGACGTCTATAAGTTATGTGTGCAACTATTCAGCAACAAAAGGAAAAGCAGAAAGATCTCATTGGCTTTGCAAGGGACATGGTTTCCAAAGGGCATGATGCCAGTGCAACCAGCCCAGCCCTC
The DNA here is from genome assembly GCA_030684275.1 of Acipenser oxyrinchus oxyrinchus. Classification (NCBI taxonomy): domain Eukaryota; kingdom Metazoa; phylum Chordata; class Actinopteri; order Acipenseriformes; family Acipenseridae; genus Acipenser; species Acipenser oxyrinchus. Next base: position 12,717,940 of record CM060268.1, read on the forward strand.
AATGCAGTGTTGACCAACGTGTCCGTCATGATTCTCCCGGGCGTTCTTGGAATGGCATGCAGACATGTGCAAGCCTGTAAACATGTGTAACGTAATGTGACATTCAGCAGACTACTGTGGCCCAACCCACAGCCTTCAACATGGGACAAGACTCAAACAATGTGCACTGCGGTGCAAGTCCAAGTTTGAGGGACACGTGACTGCAGGTCAGCACTTTCTGACTGTTTTTAAATAAAAATTTGGGTGTACCGTTGTATCTTAGTTCTAGATATCTGGCATTCTGTGTGTTATTTTTTAGACTTTTCAAAAAAAACCTATTAATCCTGGCAAAAAAAAAACATGTCAGGGGCCAGCCATACTATTTGTTGACACAGATTTTATAGCATTTGCAAAGTGATTTGGAGAATTCCCAAATGATCTACCGCAGGTATTTGGGCAGGTGGGGGTTTGTTTACAGATTGTTAACAATGCTGCCAGCTGCCAGTGTAACCGCAGCATGGCTCTTAAAGGTCAGTGCTATGACTGAAAGCACTTTGTATATAATTACTCATTCGTAGCTGGTGTTTTTTTATTACAATATTTGACACTTGAGTGAATACATAAATGTTAGCTTTATCACATTTCTCAAATCATTGCTTTATATTAAATTTAGCGTTAATAAGGTTTGTATACAATGAACCAAATCCTGTTTGTGACAAACACATATTATTGCCCATACAAACTGCCCCCAGTTTTTCATGTCCAATGATTATGATCGATTTTAAATCAGCTCCTTTTCTCTTATATATTCTTCCACTGTTTAATCTGTACATTTGATTTCTTCATAAACCAAGACTGTTTACGGTTCAGTTTGCTTACATTCTCCAAATGTAGTTTCAGCAGAAGGGACATACACTTGAAACCTGTTTGCCATTAAGCCACTGTGATGAAAATGTTCTGGTTATGATTTGCAGCAATAGGAGGATATAATGACATTGTCAAGGACTTTGATACCATAAAAAAACCCAACATGGATCAATTTAAGAAGCGATGGCCTGTTGTGTTATAATTACAACATTACTATTATTATTTATTTTCTATGAAGTTGTTAAATATAGTTTTCAAACCATACAGGATATTACACCTTTAAACCATTCTTCAATATTCAGCCAAGTTACTATGGTGAGTCAAGTAATTAAATATCGTCCAGCTAGGTCTTTGCTGTTTCTATGTACTGCACAAGTGAATTTGAACACATTTTAGTTAATCTAATCAATATCCCCAGCTCCTCAAATAGTTTGCAGACATAGCAGCTGCTGGGAACATAAAGTGACAGTCGTTGCCTTGTTTATTCAGCAGCTAGGGAAACATCTTCAGCTTTTTTCCAGTTGTGTTGCCATGCAGATTGATACAGCTAGTATTCATTTAAAATATATGTGACAACTCTATGGGCACAGCCTCCTGATTGAATAACAGACTGCTCCTATTCCACACACACAGGGTGTGCACATAGAAATGTAAACACCTGCCATATGTAGCACATGGCTGATTGATTTGTGCATTCTCAGCATGTATTCTGCATCTCCCCATTTCATGTCAGTTTAAGTCTAAATGAACAACACAGCAGAGTTGAGGGACTTTGATGGAGGGCTGGTGATGATAGGTACTTGGTTGACTGTAGAAATGACTGCTGTGTGTCAAGAGGAAGAAAGTATGTGGCATTCTGAGCTGCAGATATCCATCTCAACTTCCCTTAAAGAACTGAGACAGTCATCATTGAGGAATGATCATCTATCCCTCCAGAACATTAAAAAAAACAACTGTCAGACCCATCATTCTGTCTATAGAGAGCCTGTACTCTATTGACAGTGTTATGGCAGATGTTTTCATTTATTTTTTGAGGCGGTCTTGCTCTGTGGGTGTGACATCATGACTTTCACAATGTCAATAAAGGCTCATGGTATCAACATTCTTTATAACATTAAGATGCCAACATTCATTGGAATATATTGTCCGTAAGTATGATGTGAATATTAAATTAATTTCTAAACAGCTTAGAAAATCATTGTACAGCCTTCATTCTAAATGTTTGCAATTGAGTTATTGGATTGTAGGAACAATTTACTACCAGGTATCATACTATAATTTCCTGCTCTATAACCTGTTATGTTATTTAATAAACACTGGGTGAAGTAATCAAAGCAAATCATTGCTTTCACCATTCTTTTTAAATCCTTGCTTTAATCCAGCATTTGACAGTTTGTACTATTCTTCAGAGGAACCTGCAGATGTTGATTTATCATTATGCGTCTTTGATTTAATACCTATTTTTAAACCGTTGGATTAAAAAAAAAACACACCTGACAGCAATATAGTATAAAGAAGTTTTGGGTGTGGATGGTCTGGCTGTTTCAATTCATAAGAATAATGCTATGCTTTAGAATAGCCTAATTTCCATTCAATCTGTGATTTCTGATCACAGAACCCAGTATATTCTTCAAGAAATATTTTACATCTGTCTATGTCTTCATATCCACTTCTAATGCAGGAGGGATCAGATTGCATAACATCCCTGGACTTGAAATTCACAATGCATTTACCCTAAAGCCAAGCATACTGCACATGTTTCCTGGAGTAGACTTGGCTTCTACTTTGGAAAACATGCTTCCAGAAGAATTTTGACCAGGTCAAAAATCATTCAAGATGTTACTCTGTGATCATTTGACCATGCAAGATCCCACTGGTTTGGACAGCTGCTAAAATGTATGCATATAGAACATTATACATACATATTTATTTAGCAGATGCCTTTATCCAAGGCGACTTACAGAGACTAGGGTGTGTGAACTATGCATCAGCTGCAGAGTCACTTAGAACTACATCCCATCTGGGGGACGGAGCACAAGGAGGTTAAGTGATTTGCTCAGGGTCACACAATGAGTCAGTGGTTGAGATGAGATTTGAATCGGGGACCTCCTGGTTACAAGCCCTTTTCTTTAACCACTGGACCACACAGCCTACTATAGAAGTTTACCCACGTATTTTAGCAGTTTTGCCATGCTTTTCCCATGGTTATATTAAGCTGATTTTGATTCAATTTATATAAACAAGATTAATGTCTTGAGACTATGCTTTACCACAATGTACCATGGTTTATAATGTTTATTAACATGCTTTACCATACCTCGCTGGTCTTTACAATGCTTACCTATGCTTTACCATGCTTTCACTATGCTTTTTTCCTTGTGTATGCTAGGCTTGCATGTAGGAGCACCAAAACTGATATGTAGTTATTTGGAATTCATTTTCCAAAAGCACACCTTCTCATTTCATACTGTAAGCCAGATAACATCAAGATGGTTCTTTTCATCAACGCTGGTTCAGTACAAATACCTTCCCATTCCAATGAGGCCACACCTTGGCATTCAAAACTCCCGTCCTCCCTCGTCCTCTGAACCACACAAACTAAACACCCAGGCTTTCTATTACGGCTTGTTTAGCCACTTCTTTATGGAAAGGAAGCTTGTTTGTTGAATACCTGAGGTTTGCTGGGCGCAAGCAAAGCCATTTCACCTTGTTATTCCTTCAGTCTTTAAAAGAGGTCTGGGCTGAGTAACATAGCTGGGATTTACTGACATGACTCAACCATCATGAAGGTCTTTTTTATGTTATTTTACTTTCTGGGCATTCATGAAAACGTCCATGATGTGACAAGCTTCCTAATAATAATAAATTAGGATACTGATGTGTGGACATATCCAATCTTATGGTCTAAACAGAGCCTTCTTAATTCCAAGTTTTGCAGTAATCAATGTATGAGTGAGTTAGCATGTCGTATAAAGACTGCTGTGGGCCACACAACACATTACACCTGCAGTTTATCTTTGTCTTAGTCAGCTAACGGATGATAAACATATGAGCTGGCACTACTGCCTGAATTACAAATATTCCTTCATGAGGTTAGTCAAACCTGTGTTAGATTTCTACCTTAGAGCCCAGAAAGAACAAGCAACAACATGTCAAAATAGCTCCCCCAGTGCAGGGGTGACGTTGTCTATTCTTAGACCCAATAGTGTTATTCTAGTGCAGGTTTACTAAAGAAGGAATGTTTTGGAATTTGGTTTAAATGATTGCTTTGGTATTGGCTTCTAAAAGTAGTATCTCAACTGCTCTCCTCTACTTAACCATGTACAGAATTGACATTTGCTTTGCATTGCTTCAAGATTCAACCTTCCATGCTTCCCACTTATATATGGTTTACATTCATTCTTAAGAATTTCCTTCCATAGTTTTAATGTACCATGCTCATCAAACCTAAGACACACCTACTCATCAACTTCAGCAAACTGAAAACCGGCACTTTCATCCGCTCAGCCCAAACACATGAAATTAGGTTGAATTCCAGGACTATTCACTGAAATAAAGAACTGTATACAGAGGGATAACAAACCCCAGATGGTTCCTCCAGTCTGGCTTAGCACTGTTACAATAAATAACTATTACAGGGGAACATGGAAACAATGCAACTTGATATACAGAAAAAAAGGAATACCTCTCCTTACATCAAGTATCTTCTGCCAAGTCTTTCCTGGCAACACTAAGACTGTCATTAAAATAATACTTCTGAAAAATGTTAATTCACTCCCCCAATTTACAATCCTAACAGATTTATGTAACCTAATGTTCTGGGGTTTTTTTTCGTTTTTTTCTCATTACCTCATTTTGTCATTAAACCTGTGAGATTTAATGACCATAAGGAGGCCGTTTATTGGTCTGTAAAATGTAAAATGCTTGTATGTATGCCCATTTGGTCAAGCTTTTTATTAACATGGGAAGAATTTCCTGGAATTACAGGGGGGAAAAATATTTGTGTAGTAAAGTTACACAGTAATATACCTATTAATAAGGAGGACTAGATGAAGGTTTGGATTGAGGCAATGTTTAGGGTAATACAATGAAGAAGTATGAAATGACTTGGTAATACCAGTGGTGATTGCTGGTAATCGTAGCCTGGTTAATACAAAGCATTACCGTCCTATCATGGCTGTTATTTAAATATGTTTGAATGCACTTGTACTAATGGAAGGCTGGGTTCAAATGTAGGTCATAAATGAAAATATTTTTATGGCCTCCGTCTCAGCCTTATGTGGACAGCAGCCCACAGGACAAAAACAAAACACACGCCATTTAGGACCCATTGCAGGCAGTTCTACAAAGGGAGGCCAAGGATTTGGGCCTACGAATGTGGTTGTTCCACTTGTGACATGCTTACAGGACAAGTGGAGGCAGTGTTATGCCGACTATTTGTCAAAATACAAAGGACTTCCATATCGGCTAACCCAGCCCTTTTCATGAGCACCAATATTCACCGAAAGATATTATTCCAGAGAGCCAAAGTGTACAATATGATTCATGTTCTTAAATATTGAGAACAATTTGTAAAAATTAGAATAATGCTACAAAATCCTAACTACTTCCTGCGCTTGAGCAAGGAAACAAATTAGCCAAGAAGTTTTGAATTTTCCATGTGTATGGTTTTTATAAAAGGGCCGTCTCAAACTCAATTCACAGCACAAGGGCTGGGAAATTTATTGTGCCAAGCCTCAGTGATATGTTTAAGGAAATCTGGAGGCAATAAAGATATAGAAAGATGTGAGATGGGGAGGCGAGAAAGACACAGAAAATCTACAGTCCAGCTGGAATAAATTAATAACAGGGCCAGGGTTATCGGTTCTGCATATCTATCAGCTCTCAGCCTGTAGCATAATTACTAACAGATGGCCTGGTGAAAGCTGCTTCTCTTCAAGAATGTTTAGAAGTATTTTGTTCTTAAAGCTAGCCCTTCCAGTGAAAAAGGAAAGAGGAAGCAGGTCGCACAGTGGCTCGATACAGCCATTTACAAGATTGTTGACTTTCGAAATGGAAAGGTCCTGAGTTGAGGATTGGAATCAGTGTTCAGATTGTGCTGTAGTCTATATCCTTAAGGGAATGAGTTTCAGTTTGTCCATTGGCACCAAATTGGGTTTGTTTGTTTTCAAGTCTGTCTGGCACTTCAAACGTACCTCCTTGAAAAGTGATCTTGTTCATTTACAGCTAGAGAGGTAACAAACTTCTTGTAGTGGTGCCTGGCTTATTTTTACTGGCAGTTGTCCAGCAAGGCTTTCATCAGTTTTAAATACTGAATTGGGAAGCTGAGGTATGCTTTTAAAAATTACAAGAAGGTAGCCTTTAATGACTATTTCTTCATCAGAACTGAAACACCACTGATAATAAATTGCAGCATGAAGCTGAACTCTGATACTTTACTTTTTTTGTATTAGTGGGGAACTGTGAACTGGCAATTCCAAGGACAACACTGTAAGGCAGTGCTATGGGTCAATAGCTACAGTATTGGACTGCCACTGCCTGCAAAGCAGGACAACAAAGCAGTATTCTCACCACCAGAAGTCAAAACTTCCCTGGAGTGGGTTCTTCAGTAATGGCTAAATAACGTTACCAACTGAACCTTCAAACCTGTGCATTCATGTGCAACATGGCCTGTAAGTGACATGGCCACATGTATAGCCCCAGAGCTTGAGTAGGATATAAAGCTGCATCGCCAGGTACAATCACACTCACATATCTTTCCTGAACAATGCAGACTTCATGTTGAATGAATGCTCTCCTACCATCCAATGGTGGCCCTGTACTCTATTGTCAGTGTTATGACAGGTGTCTTTATCCAGTCCTTTTATACCATGAGAAATCTACAGGGTGAGAGAAAGAACTTCTATTTACTGTAGGAAGTGATAAGGGGCTAATATTCTCTTTAAAGGCATTCAGTAAGCCACAGGAGACATCAAAAGTGCTTGAAGAGGTGAAAGAAAAACTTTCAGGGGACAGCTTGCATAATACAAATTCCAGTGGAATTAAGGATTCCACTTTGTTGAAATACGATTTTCTGCATTTTATTGTAAAGCCGTGTTCCTTTTTTAAAGGATTTACTTTGCTTTGATGCTGTTAGCGTTTAAGGGACATTTCTCGTTGCACGTCCTGTAATAAAGCAGTGAACGGAGCGGAAGGCTCCTACCAAGGCATTGGGCACTGTTGCGGAATGTCCTCGGCAGTTTAAGGCTCACGGAAAGATCCCCCGGCGCTTCAGGTGAGTGAGATTGATTTGTGTCATTTAATAAAATGTGTGTGTATATATATGTGTGTGTGTGTGTGTGTGTGTGTGTGTGTGTGTGTGTGTGTGTGTGTGTGTGTGTGTGTGTGTGTGTGTGTGTGTGTGTGTGTTTACTTGGATATTACTGCCTACTGGACAAAGACCACGTTTCGTTTTCTTTCAGCAGAGGTCGCCGTCTATTCCGACATTTACTCAGACCTGCAGCAGTGGTTTTCTTAATTAAAGCAATCCAAGCTGCCCCGCACATACTGGCAGTCAAGACACGGATAGATTATACTGAAATGATTACTGCGTCAGCGTTTTGCGGAAGGGGGAACAGATCAGACGCAAATTGTGTTGTTCGAAGTGGATTAATTAGCATTAAATGACTCCCACAGTGGTCAGCAGAAGTAAACAAAGTTGAAACTGTGATAGAAAATAAAACTGCATTTCCCAGAGTGCATATTGAAGGGAAGCCGGAAAAGCTTCCGTTATACGGAAGAGATAACTGAATGAGATTTTAAACCTAGGGGAGAACGGTACAGTAGAAACAACTTTAATTAAATCATTAGGATTAGTTGTGACCGTACGTGATGTCTGTTAAAGATAGGGACCCTTCTGGAAACGAATTATTGCGTTTGATTTATCATTATCTTAATGAAAATGGGTACCAGAAAGCAGCTAAAGAACTCAAACTGCACGTTGGGCAGGTAATATTATTTATTGATTGATATTCGATTATTACTAAACTGTTGCTGCATTGTGCACATATTTCGTTTTGTAAAAAAAAAAAAAAAAGTGAATATTCTAGAAAATTCTGCATAGAAAATGAAGTTGCACAACTAGTAACAATGCTTGCCTTTAAAAAAAAAAAAAAAAAAAGTTTTTAAAAAGGGACAGGTGAAGCGGTCCATGAACTATGATGAACCCAATATAACACGCAGTTTCTGTGTCCATGTGGATCAGCCGCTATTTTGTAACCCACATCCCTGCGCACCTGAAATGACTGACTTCTTGCGGTTTTAATTTGTTACAGAAGGCTCTACCTACGCAGGAGACTTCCCTGCAAGACATCTACTCTTACTGGGCAAAGTAAGGCAACTAAAGCAAGGCACAGTTGATGCAGAAACAACCCCCCTAACAACACCACTGGATCACAGTGACGTTTTTGTGAATCAGCTTAGCAGCAGAATAGCGTTAGCGCTTTAAAACGTCAATAAAGATCAACGTTAATCTAGTCAATTATCAACAGAATACATTTGCAAATGCAAAGATAACTATATGAACTTGATAGCTGTTACGGTATTGCTGTGTGTAGGGGTTGTAGGCCAAATTATTAACACCTAACATATAATGCACGCACAGTGTGCAATGTACCTAACATGACTTATTTATTTGTCATGCAAATTATTGTTCATTGTGTAATATATAAAAGTTGCATCTCCCTGCTGCATGTCGGTGTCAGTCATATCTAACAGACTTTACAGCTGATGGTGGATGCTGTGTTAGCTGGTGCTTCTTATCCCTGTTTCGTGGTGTTTCAGTATAAACTGCATGGTATTTTTTTACATTCTAGAGCCCCGGAACATTTGAAGAAGAGAAAGTTAAACCAGGTTAATAGTGTTTCTCCGCGTAAGAAGCCTCGCCTATCCGATCCTGCCAGCAGCAGTGAGAGCTCTGACCAGGAGGATGCAAGCAAAACTCAGGCAAAGGGTAACTCACAGGCTGCTTCCTGATCTTTACTGTTACCATGAAGACTGAAGCAGCCTGAATTCTCTCTGTGAAAATCACAAAGCGCAATGCCCCATACAGCTTTACAAGATCTATATTGCAGGTTGTTACCTTCTGATACTGAAAATATGACAGCGTTTTGGTGTGTTCTATAAAATATTATAAGAGTAACAAAAATTATGGAGCAAACAGGCAATTTCATATTTGGTTTGCCTTGCGTGCAATATACCTTAGGGAGTGTTCAGTTTTCTCACCTCTTTTTAAAGTGCTGCATCCTGGTACCTGTGCTGTGGGACCCATGGTCTATGCAACAAGACCACTGGAGTGATGCTGAGCTGTGATTAAGGCTACACCTTTAGCAAACGGCACATTTCTAGTTGGAACCCTGCAGCAAATTAGTGATACTCAAATTGTCTACTACTCATACAAATTGTATATACACCATGTTGCAGGCCTTTAAGGGTCATAGGGTCCTGCCGGAAATGTTTTCCCAGTATAGAAATCTTGGAAGTCGGTGTAAAAAGTCGTCTTTTTCACCAGCATATTTTAAATGTACATATAAATATACATTTTCAATTTGTTTTCCACTGTCATGTTTTTGTTTGAGGCCTGTGTTTTCAGTTGCTGCTGTGTTGTTTGATCTAAGCTGATGGCACAGGAATATATTTTGAGCTGTTTTTCATTGCTCTGTCAGCCAGTAAAGCAGCAGGGAAGTCTCCAGGCCCGGCTGCAGTAGGGAAGTCTCCAGGCCCGGCTGCAGTAGGGAAGTCTCCAGGCCCGGCTGCAGTAGGGAAGTCTCCAGGCCCGGCTGCAGTAGGGAAGTCTCCAGGCCCGGCTGCAGTAGGGAAGTCTCCAGGCCCGGCTGCAGTAGGGAAGTCTCCAGGCCCGGCTGCAGTAGGGAAGTCTCCAGGCCCGGCTGCAGCAGGGAAGTCTCCAGGCCCGGCTGCGGTACGGAAGTCTCCAGCCCCGGCTGTCTTGGAAAAGATACTCCAGAGCAGCAGCGAGGAAGACTCAGACTCAGACTCCTCAGAGGAAGAACCAGGGAAAAAAGCTGCCCCGGTAATGACATAATTACATGTGTTTGTAATTGCATTTTGAGAATAATTCACTCTGGGAAATGGCTGCAGTGGTTTCATACTTGCATGATGTTGCCCCATCGTTGCAGACTCCTGATCTGAAATGTCAGAATTACTAAATGTGGTGGGAATGCTTTGACTATTGTTTTATATTTTCCACTGTGAGCATTGTCAGTGACATTTTTACAATGTTGTGGTATTAGCTGTTGAATACAATCAGTTTGGTTAGTGATTTTGAAATCTACAGCGCATAAGAACGGTAAAGAAATTGTAACCTGTTAAATGTTAATACTTACTTTTTCATCAGTACATTTTCCACAAAAAAAAATAATAATAAAAGATTTATGTTTATTTTATTTTTGTTTATCCCATTTAATTTCACAAATTGGAAAGACCATAACGATCCAGTATGTTGCCTTTTTTGCATTGTCATTCACTATGTGGTTCAAATTGAACATGCATTTTTTATTTCATTTTTCAAGATAATGCTGTGCAGCATTTAAAAGTAAACACATCATGTAAGGGTTACCATAGCAACTGTGTGGCAAACCTGTGAGTAACAAGAGAAGCAGTGATTGGTTAATCGGGACAAGGATGTCTAAAGAAAAGTCTTTAAATAAATGGCAATTATATTTTTGGCTGTATTCCTAGAATTCTTACACCTTATCTTTTGTAGATAAAACCTGCAGCAACTCCGACCAAAGCCACTCCAGGAAAGGTTCTCCAGGCCAGCCCTGCTGCCTCAAAGCTCATCCAAAACAAGCCCACCCCAGCAAAGGTATCAAGCCCAGCCCCCAGCAAGCCTGTGCCTGCCACTGCTAAACAGTCTAAGGCTCCTGGGACTGCAAAGAAGGAGGAGAGCTCTGAGAGTGACTCGTCGGAGAGCGAGGAGGAAAAGACACCAGCTGTGAAACCACCGCAGAAGCCTGGTACATGGATAAAGCAGTTTGTTTTTCTATAGTTTATTGTTGGGAGAGTGAAAACCCTGTATGTACAGGATGCTTTACCTAAAGACCTGCTTGTACAGTTATGAAGTTGGTTCAGACATTATTTACCACAATTTATTGAGAGTGTCTGTATCTGGGTATGTATGGAATAACTTGTCATTGTGTCACACATACGTTTTAATGTGTAGCTACTGCATGGTGGATTGTAGTCATGGCAGTTTACTTTTTCATGATACTTCTGGCTCTGTATTTGCTAGAGATGTATTTAAATACATGTTTTGTTCTTTACACTTGCTTTGTTTTCCTTTTTGCTGTAGCAGCTCCAGTTTCTAAGGCAGCAAGCAGCAGTGAGGATTCATCCAGTGAGGATTCAGACTCCAAACAAGAAGCAAAGACAAAATCCCAGGTTAGACTGTTATAATTAGGCAGCTATACCCAACACAGCAGGTGTTACCTGGTAGGTAATTAAAAGATTCTAAACTTAATGGCTGATGTATTAACAATGTACAATATTAAAATGTCCTGCTATAAGACTGTGTTCTTTATTGGTTTAACCTAGAAATGTTTCCTAGGTAACGTCAGTGGGAAAGGGACCCCTTCCTAAAGCAGTGCAGGCCAGCACCTCCCCGAGAAAGGTTGCCACAGCGACCTTGGCCTCCGGCACACCTTCTCAGGTGAAGTCAGCACCGGGGAAGGTCATAGCTGGCAAAGGGAAGGGGAAGGAGACAGGAAGTTCAGAGAGCGAGAGCAGTGATTCGTCAGAGAGTGAAGAGGAGGCAACAGTACAGGTGTGTGGGAAAAAAACCTGTTTAAAACCAAGAAGAATATTCCTGTTTTTTGTACTCGGTTATATTGTCCTTTGAAGCCATATTCGCTTGGTTTATGTTGTAGAAATCCTTCATCAAGTCGAAGGCAAATCAAGTGTCTGGACTAACTGGGAAGCAAGCTGATGCAAAGGCTGCCCCGGGAAAGGTTTCTTCTGCAGCCCCAGGGAGATCCACCAAGCCAGCTCCAAGCCAGGCCACGGCCACGCCAAAGACTGCTGCAGTGGGGAAGAAGGAAGAGGAGAGCTCCAAGAGCGACAGCAGTGAGTCTTCAGAGAGTGAGGAGGAGCAGCCACCTGCACAGGCGAGTAACAGTCTGTCTGCAAGGTTTCAGCCAGTCTGGTGTTACTGAGCTGTATGTATAACATAACAAAAGGGGGACCAGGGATTTTATATTGCTACGTATGATAAGAGAAAAGAAGATGGATTTCTAAAAGGTTGGTTAGAGTTAATTCATCAGGTACTTGATTTGAAATCCCAGAGTGGAGTGCATCTTGAGGATGTTATATTGACACAAATTGACCATGTTCCTCTTAAAAAAAAAATCCTTAATTATCTGGCCAACTTCCATCTGGTAAACATACTTTTTTTCATGGTAATCCATAGTCATTGGAGTTTGTTTGCTATGCAGTTATTTGCTACAAGTCTGCCGATCAGTTGACTGCGAGTTAGGTTAGTGTTGCAACTTTGCAATCCAAACTGTGATCTGTTTGGAATTTGCTGTGCTTGGTCATCCAGGTTTCCGCAGTTTCCCAGTTCTTGTATCTCGCTATATTAGCTGCAAGCTTGGTTTCTGTTGCAGGCAGCAGTCAGGGTGCCAATAGCAAATTCACTGGCAGGAACACCAGCGAAGCAAGTCAATAAAATAAATATTTTGGGGAAGGCTGCTTCTTCAGCCCCAGGCAAATCCCCCAAGCCAGCTCCAAGCCAGGTCAAAGCCAGCCCAAAGACAGCTGCAGCGGGGAAGAAGGAGAGTTCAGAGAGTGACAGCAGTGGCTCTTCAGAGAGTGAGGAGGAGAAGGAGAAGCCATGTGCTGTCAAAACTCCCCTGAAGCCAGGTATACATTCTGTTTTATTATTATTGATAGGCTTGGATGTAATTAAGCGATAGTGCCCGTCGATGATGGCTCTACCGTGTTATAGTTGACCGTGACAGGAGTTATGCGTCCAGAGCCGAAAACGAGGGCACTAATGAAAGTCAAGGTCAACTATTACAACTATTACACGGTAGAGCCGTCATCAAGAGGGCACTATCGCTGAGTAAAGACATTCTAAGAAGATAGTCCCGTTTTTTTTTAAAATAAAGAACAAGGATGACATACATGTAAAAGAGAAAAACAATGAGTTTTTATTTAGCACATTGATTTTTATTTTTTATTAACTTAGGGTTTTAAACCCCTATTTATTATAATCATGACATTCCGTGAGGAATGAATGGAGCAATTGCTGAACTGTCCGTGTACGATGGAATCTGAACTACCAATACAATCTCATTAAATACCACTCTAAAATGCTTTCTAACTCACCATGTTTCTACCATCAGCCAAAGCCTTTCTCTCCTAAATCTATATATGAATGGAGCAATATTACTGAACTGTCTGCGTCTCTCTTTGTTGTTGTTGAAAGATACTGTCCCTGATTGGCTGACTCGGCAGTTGCAGGTACAGGATTGGTTGCTTTGGTCGATGCAAAGTATTGATTGGCTGGTTTTTATTCATCGGTTCTGGCTTATGATTGTTTGAGCTTATGGAGGCTTATGTTTAAGAACCAGTTGCCTCAGATTTCATGAAACTTTGAATGGATGTTTGACCTGCAAATGACAGTACAAACATAAATTACCTGAAAGCATCTTTTTTTTACCTAGTAAGCTACTTAGTATAACTGCTACTCGTAATAACTGTAATAAAGCAGCCTAATACACCTCACTGATTCCCCCTTTAGCTCTCAAGATTACTGCAGCGACTCCAGAATCACATGTAAAACAAAGGGGGGCTGCTGCTGCATCCAAACCTGCAGCCTCTGAGTCCGACAGCGACAGTGATGACTCCAGTGAGGAGGAGGAAACCCCCAGGAAACCTCTTCAGGTACAAAGACTCTTTATATAAAGATGTATGAGCATGGGGGTGCTTGGGTGGGTGTTAAAGCCTATGAAACATATTCAATGATTAAGCAATTCATAAACCTTACCTGTGTCACATTGCCATTCAATGACGGTTACCTGGAAGCTCAAGTACAACTCCTTCTCACTAACTGGTATTCAAAAAAACATGTTAACTGTGATATGGGGGTCTTGCTTAAAATTGTAATGCAGGTAAGATTTCATTGTCATGAACTCTGTCCTTTAGGTTTGTGAAGGAGCACATGTATTTTAATTGTGCTGTAGTGTGTTGAGGTAGTTGCTACATGTCTTAGGTATAAACCGGGATATTGGGGTAGAGACTAGGGAACGGTCTCGCTTGTTTGAGTAAAAAAGCATGTCGGTCATTTGGGAAAGCAACTGGTTGGTGAGTAAATGAGGTTTTGAAGTAGTGGAGAGTATTACATTATGTCAGTCAGGTGTTGCTTCCCTCCAAATGATTGACAGTGGTTCATAATGTATAATGTAAACTTCTTATTCACAGAAAGCATCTGTTGTAAAGGCAGCCATCCCTGTTTCTAAAACTCCTTTGAAAACACTCGCCAAGGGCACTCCTGCCAAGCCAGGGGCAGCAAAGCCAACCCCAGGGAAGGTTTCAGCTCTGGCACAGCCTGCAAAGACCACACCCAGCCAGGCCAAAGTAACCCCCAAGGCAGGGATTGGAAAGGAAGAGGATGAGAGCAGCGATTCATCAGAGAGCGAGGAGGAGGAGCGCACGCCAGTCACACCAGTAGTAAAGCTACAGCAGAAACCTGGTACTGTACCAATACAGTCTGGAATTCCATTACAGTGATAGCCAGTTTATATTGCCCTTGCTATACAGAAATGCATACTCTTGTTTAGTATAAAATGTATATATCTGAAAAAAAAATACACTACATCTAACAATAGCTTAAGTTTCTGCCGTACCACAGATGCGCGGTAAAAGACGTTTGATCCAATGAAGCTCTGTTTTCTTTTTCTCCAGAAGCTACCCCGAAGCGGTTAGCTGTGCCCACAGTTTCCAAGACAAAGGCTTGTGAGAGTGAGAGCACTGAGGATTCCAGCGACGAAGACCCAGCACAGGTATAGAAGACAGCCTACAGCAATGGCCCTGCTCTGGTGAATACTCCCACTAGGACAGTTGCTCTTTTGGTTTTCCCATCATGTTAAAGTATGCATACACCATACTACAGTGGGGTACTGTCTGTAAACTGGTTGTAAATTAAGAGCCAATTTAACCCTTTATACTCTGGACCCCCTGGTGTAGTGGGTGTTCTATCCTGAGTATGAACATTTGTATATTATATTAAGTGGAATTACTGAGGGGGGAATAAATGATACTAAAATAAAATAAGTTCTACTGGTAATATTAAATGGGGGGGTGTTCAGTGAGTGGAACTATTGTTTTTGCAGGTTACATTTATGGTAAAGATTTTGTGGACTTTGTTTTTTATTGATTATGGTTCTAGTACCAATGAAATATGTGTTTAGACCCTTCAAGCACAGAAGGCCCTGGTTGCCAAAGTACTGCAGCAGAATAAGTGTTCAGTGAACCCATCCCCCCTGAAACCCGGGCACAAAGGCACAGTGACGCCTGCATGGAGCAGGAACAAGACTCCCGTGAGGCCAGCGGGGACTCCAGCACAGGAGGACAGCTCTGAGAGCGACAGCAGCGACACGGATCTGGAGAAGTGCAGAGAGCCAACTCGCATGCCTACAGGTATACTGAAACATTGCAGCGCGGGGAAAACTGAATCTCACCCCTCACAAAAAAAGGCTTGTTCTTTAAGTTTCTTCTTTTTATTCTTGGCTGTAAAAGGGAGAAAATTCTAATTGGATGTAAAGACCAGAATTAATGACGCCCCCTGTGGCAGTTACATGAAAATTGTGATTTTCTAATTTGGACCACACTGCTAACTGTTTGTTCCAGTGAAAACTCCTGCAAACACCAATCAGAAAAAGGAGAAGGTAACCCCTGCATGGAAGAGCCAACCACAGGAGGAGGACAGTGACTCAGGTAATTAGACAACAGTGTTTAAGATCGCCGGTCTACAAACCCTCCATAGGTTCTCTGACTTTAGATTATTATACTAATTATTCAGTGTAGGAATTTACAAGGTATAGAGGCTTTAGTCATCTTTATTGGTGCAATAATTTAGAAAGACTGTTTTTCTCAGTGGCTCACCAAGACACAGGTCATGTGGTTGGGCTGCTACTGGATTAAGAGGGAAATCATCTGCGGAAGAATAAATGCTCATCTCCTACCTCCCAAGTTTTTTTTTACTGCTAACATTGTCTTATTCCTATGATAATGAAATGCCTTGCATTGAAATGTGACCTCTCTTTGTAGTAATTGTCTTGTGCTTTACAGTTGTTTTTTTTATATTATTTGTGCACAGGGAACTGTATCTTATATTGATGTCTTGATTTTCTTTTTTTTTACGTGTTGCAAAATTGTTTCTCGCAGACAGTGACTCTTCTGAGGAAGAAGCCACGACAAAGCCAACTTCAACTGTAAGCACCTCGGCACAGAAGACAAGCCAAAAGGGAGCAGAGAAAGGCGCACTGGCAGTGAAAGCTGAGAGGAAAACAAAAGCCAAGGCAGCACCTAGGAGTCCCAAACTTACTGGGGGCAGGACTAAAGAGACTGCCGTGGGGAAGACGATCCAGCAGCTGCTTTCCATTGCGGACAGCGAGTCACCAGAGCCCTCTGACAGCGACGCTGAGGATGAGGAAGCCACCACGGCCATCAAAATCACTGGAGGAAGGACACAAAAAACCACCGGAGGAAAGAAAGAAAGAAACACTGAAGGAAAGAGAGCGTCAGGGATGGCCGAATCGGAGCAGTCTTCATCTGAGGAGAGGAAGAGAAAACGACCTGCTGGCACTGCTGCTGCAGGGGCAAAGAAAGAAAAGAAAGAGAAGAAATCAAAGCTGGCTAAAAAGCTGAGGCTGACGAGCGAGGACGGCAAATCTGTCTCCCCATCAAGCGCAAAGCCAAGCCCTATTTCAGTAAAGGGAGAAAAGAGGGAGAAAAGTAAGTGTACAATCAGAACAGTCTGTCTTCCTATCTTCAAGAGATCATTACTCTGCCTGGTGTCCTTACTACTGGGTGAAATTACTGGGGTTCTTGCTGGTGTACAGTATGTAGGGTTCGTCTTAACTTTGCCAGTTATGATTGGTTACTTTAAACAGTAATTAATCTAAAAACTGAAAACAACCTCTACACCCCTACTTCTGAACAGCCCTATTTTTCAATTGTGGTGGTGGTTATTTATTTATTTATTTTTTTGTAAATTGTAGAAAAGAAGTCAATGAAAGACAAGAAGAAGAAAAAATTTAAGAATACCCCTTTCCGGCCTGCTCGTGGGTTCAGTTTGGGCACACCCCGTTCGGCTGGTAGTAGCCCCGTACTAACACAGTCTCAGTCAGCAAAGGTAGGAGTGAAGGATCCCTGCCTTGGCATAACTGTGTTGTGAGTTTTATGGCTCGTTAGATTTAAGATGTTCAGGTTGTCTTAAGTTGTAAAATCCATTCTCCGAGCCATAAATATATGTGGTATCCATTTCACTGTCCCCTTAGTGTAGTTTAAATTACTAGCAACTCCTTGAACATCTCACAATTAGAGTCTGCAGCTATAGAAGTCCCCAGCGCACTGTTCTACTGGACAGTGTGTCCCTTTCAGAGGAAATATTAAGCTGTGTGCTGTCCATCCCTCCAAATTTCCTGCCAGGCAACAGATACAAATAGTGTGTATTTTTATTTTTATATATAATACATAATTGGTGGGGATGAACAAGCCACACATATTGTGTCCAGCACCTGTTTGTTGACCATCCCTGTTGAGTTAATAAATTGGAAAAGTTGGCTTGGGTTTGTATAAACAGTTTTGCATTGCGTATGGCTTATGTAAGCAGAATAACTGTTTGTTTGTTTTTATTATAGAAAAAAAAGAAGAGTAAATTGACACTGTCCCAGTAAACCGCAGGTACGTATGGGAAGAACATTAAACTGTGGTTTCAGATGTGTCCGCTATTAATGGTTAATAGGAAAAGTCCCCTCTTGCAGCAAAAGACAAAAACAAAACTCTATTTTACAATGAGAAGACTCCCTGTTTGTGACCTGTGTGTACACTTATTTGCATCCTCAGTGTGTCATTTTATATGCAAGTCTGTGATGTATCAGTGTTTTGTAGGTGCTATTAAGTTCATGGCAGTACTCTAATTAGCTGGAAATGCAGATTTCAATATTAATGTAGTGGCTTTTTTCTGGGTTTTTTTGTATTAAAGGTGGAAGTCAGATAAGATGGACTTCAGGTTTGCAATGGAGCTAAAGGGAAAAGAAGCCCCGTCCACAGATGCTCCTGTATATATATATTTTTTTGTATAAAAAAAAACTAAACTAAAAAAACTTGACAAGATTCTTTCTATTTGTTCTAACATTTTCTGTTCTGCCTTGTGCTTTTTGTAGGTTTCTTACAAGCTTGTGAAGTAAATGACAATGTATATTTTAATGTACCTGAAGTAGGAAATAAAGGTTTAGTTCCAGTTTAGCAGACATCATTTGTGTTCTTGTTTGTTTAAAATTGCTGCTGTTTGTTTGGTTGAACGTTAAATCTGCTAACAAGTACACTCTTGTCGGTTGCTTTTTTTCAGTAGGATCAGCTTTCGGGCTAAAGCAATAAAGCATGAACCATCTTTGGGCCCAAATTTCAAATTGCTTGGAAATAGTGTATGATGTATATATACATAACCTTGTACTCTGGAGTGTTTCAAACTATGGAATTGTTCTATTATAGATGCCTATGTACAGTACTGTTTTAGGCAGGTGTGAAAAAATGCTGTAAAGTAAGAATGCTTTCAAAAATAGACATGTTAATAGTTTATATTTATCAATTAACAAAATGCAAAGTGAGTGAACAGAAGAAAAATCTACATCAAATCAATATTTGGCGTGACCACCCTTTGCCTTCAAAACAGCATCAATTCTTCTAGGTACACTTGCACACAGTTTTTGAAGGAACTCTGCAGGTAGGTTGGCCCAAACATCTTGGAGAACTAACCACAGTTCTTCTGTGGATTTAGGCAGCCTCAGTTGCTTCTCTCTCTTCATGTAATCCCAGACAGACTCGATGATGTTGAGATCAGAGCTCTGTGGGGCCATACCATCACTTCCAGGACTCCTTGTTCTTCTTTACGCTGAAGATAGTTCTTAATGACTTTCGCTGTATGTTTGGGGTCGTTGTCATGCTGCAGAATAAATTTGGGGCCAATCAGATGCCTCCCTGATGGTATTGCATGATGGATAAGTATCTGCCTGTACTTCTCAGCATTGAGGAGACCATTAATTCTGACCAAATCCCCAACTCCATTTGCAGAAATGCAGCCCCAAACTTGCAAGGAACCTCCACCATGCTTCACTGTTGCCTGCAGACACTCATTTGTGTACCGCTCTCCAGCCCTTCGCGAACAAACTGCCTTCTGCTACAGCCAAATATTTCAAATTTTGACTCATCAGTCCAGAGCACCTGCTGCCATTTTTCTGCACCCCAGTTCCTGTGTTTTCGTGCATAGTTGAGTCGCTTGGCCTTGTTTCAACGTCGGAGGTATGGCTTTTGGCGCAAGTCTTCCATGAAGGCCACTTCTGACCAGACTTCTCCAGACAGTAGATGGGTGTACCAGGGTCCCACTGTTTTCTGCCAGTTCTGAGCTGATGGCACTGCTGGACATCTTCCGATTGCGAAGGAAGTAAGCATGATGTGTCTTTTATCTGCTGCAGTAAGTTTCCTTGGCCGACCACTGCGTCTACGGTCCTCAACGTTGCCCGTTTCTTTGTGCTTCTTCAAAGAGCTTGGACAGCACATCTGGAAACCCCTGTCTGCCTTGAAATTTCTGCCTGGGAGAGACCTTGCTGATGCAGTATAACTACCTTGTGTCTTGTTGCTGTGCTCAGTCTTGCCATGGTGTATGACTTTTGACAGTAAACTGTCTTCAGCAACCTCACCTTGTTAGCTGAGTTTGGCTGTTCCTCACCCAGTTTTATTCCTCCTACACAGCTGTTTCTGTTTCAGTTAATGATTGTGTTTCAACCTACGTATTGAATTGATGATCATTAACACCTGTTTGGTATAATTGTTTAATCATACACCTGACTATATGCCTACAAAATCCCTGACTTTGTGCAAGTGTACCTAGAAGAATTGATGCTGTTTTGAAGGCAAAGGGTGGTCACACCAAATATGGATTTGATTTAGATTTTTCATCCGTTCACTCACTTTGCATTTAGTTAATTGATAAATATAATCTATTAACATGTCTATTTTTGAAAGCATTCTTACTTTACAGCATTTTTTCACACCTGCCTAAAACTTTTGCACAGTACTGTATATCTGTATGCACGGCACATTCTAGAGTTTTGCAGCTACCTAGAGAGCTGTTAATCTAATTGTATAGAAACTTCGGACATTCTTTAGTTATTGTATCAGCATCTGGGGGTATACAGTGGCTCCTGTCTGGCAGTCTTTTACACCTACAGCTGTGGCCAAGCGTTTTGCGTCACCCTATAAAATGAAGTAATTTGGCTTCATAAAGTTGAATGAAACCTGCTGAATAATGTTACTTTAACACATTGAATTACATGCTGCTTTGTAGTTTTCCATATACTTGCCGAAAAACTGACACATTGAAATCTAACATGAGATACTTTACAACTATTATGGCTTCCGGTACACTTTTCTGATATCATTTTGTAGTTTCTTTGATTACCTGATGTTAAAAGATCTAAATTATGTTCACATAGTTGTTAATTAATGAAAATACCAAGAAGTGATTCAAAGCCTCCATCGTAGAAGCAGAACAGATTGCCCTACACCCTGAAGGAAAGAAGAGAGGATAAGATCTCCTTTTATTAAAATACAGTGATGCTCTTCATCGTGTGATACTCAAGATTGGGTCTGTATGACATTTGATTCATTAGAAATGTCATGCTAGTACCGGTACGTTATTTTTTTCACTGTTGTTGCCAATTACACACCAACTACACAACTGAGATGTAACATTGTATTTACAGTGACGTCCTGGGGTGTAGTAGGGTGTTTTAAAGTTACACAGTCATACATAAAATCATAGTTTTAGACACATGACTCCATCATTATTAGATTGGCTTGCTGTTTACTGTGATAATGTATTTTAGCAAATATAATTTCAACTGACTCTGAATAGAATTATGTAAACATAGATCATTTGTATAGTACAGTGCGTCAAAATTACTAAGATATCTGTAAAATATATAAACATAAAATAATCATTTAACTATTTAAGTGTATTTTTTGTTCATTTTGATAAATATTTAAAATACTTTATAAACGACATCTGAAATATATATTGTAGATCTGACTTTATATTGCCTCACATTTTTTCCTGGATTTGGTACTATTTTAAAAGTTTAGTGACCCATACTAGTTTAAACAGTCTTTAAGATTTATTTATTTATTTATTTATTTTATTTATTTATTTATTTATTTATCTCCAACGTGACTGTACTTCGTGGCATTCCATTCTTTCACCACTAGGTGGCCATCTCGCGTTTCAGTCACTGCCGTCAGACTTTGTTTTTCATTAGCTCATCAACCTGCGACCCGTGGATTGACTGGCTTTTTTTTTGTTTGTTTTATTAGTCGTTTCTTTCACTCAAAATGTGGTTTAATAATATTTGAAGGAAATTTATATTAATGAGATTTATTGTTAGTGACCTGTGTGAGTACACTCGTTTGTATCTTTTTAATGTGTTGTTTGTCTGTGTCAATCAGTCATAGCGTTTTCCAAGTGTAAATTAAATTACCGATAGCAGCGCTACCGTATTTGCAGTGATGTTGCTGTTGTAAGATATAAGTCACTGGTTTTTACTGAATGAAAAACCTACTACAACGACCATTTGACCCGAACATACTCGAAACAAAGACGTATACCGTATTATGTAACTGGTGGTAACACGTAATGCCACCATGGCTACAGTTTGCAATGTGTTAAAAGCATATTTCAGTGGTTCGCGAAACATAAAAATCAAGAAGAAAAAAAAATCACATAAAAAAGATTCTGATTGAGGTTTGATGCTGTTTCCCTGGAAGTTAATAACGTGCATCGATAAATATAAAACTAAAATAGTACCATGGTAGAAGAACATGAAATTACAGAAAACCAAGCTAAGTTTAATTGCATACAATTGGGAGAAGGTAGAGGAGCGATTTTGTTTTTCTTATTTTGACCCAATTCAAGCTCAATCTTGCGTTCTGTACTCAACATTAGATAACGACTGAATATGGGTTCGTATACAGACAGATACAAAAATTGCATGCAAAACGGTATGGGGGGAACTCCGTACATTCGCTGTTGCAGGATAAATGAAAATAAAGTATGGAAATGTTTCTATGCTATTAAGAGGATTTAAAGCCGTAGTTATTAGTATGCCTTTAAAGCAATATATATTGTTTCGAATACCGTTTTTGTGCAGGGAGATGTGGAGGTTAAAAGCTGTGCGGCACAAGGTGCATCCTCAATGTGGCAACCTGGAGGAGTTTCAATTCAAAAGGAGGGAGTATGAGAAAGGTGAGCACAAACCTTAGGAGCTAGTCAACATGCCTGGTTATCAGAGTCGTGAAACAACGAGCCAGGGAGCACTGTATTCATATTGTTTTAGCTTTTGAAACACGTCAAATAGATTTTAGTCTGATTCAGTGATACCAATGCTATTCAGTTCACTTTTAATATCCAACACTAATATAAATATTAGTGTTGTAATGCCACGTTTTTCTCCAGCGCTGAGGAAGGCTCGGAAGGACCAGCTGCTGGTCAGTAAGCGATTGCTACAGGAGGAGGGTGACCATGAAGGAATGGAGATTACAGCTGAAGTGCTGTCAAAGAAAGAGGTTGGTCACCGAATTACCGAGAGTACATACACCCAATAGAAAAGCCAGGTACGAATTGTGAAACTTGATAAATGCAGAATAAAAAAAGTTAGATGAGCTTTCAACAGTGATTGCTGATCTCTAAGGCACAAAAAATGTAATACATGGGGTGTCGTGTTTGCTGTGAGTTTTGGAATGGGTTAACTTTATGATTTGGATCCATAGGTTGTGCAGCTGTTCCGAGGGATCCAGCAGAGCGGTGAGGAAAGGGTTAATGCTCTGCGTGATTTTAGGAGGGCACTGCGACATAAAGAGACACAGCACATCTTTGTCAAGTGAGTGAAGCCATCTCAGTCATTACTAATGTGGGGTGCAATGGTGACTGCCAAATCTGGCACCACTTTCTGCCATAAACGCTGAGTGGAGCTTCCTCTGTTTCTTTACATCTGTCCTAGGGAAGCCAGCATGTGCAGTCCCTTTAGATGGATGTTATTTTGTGATACTCTGTTTTGTTCCTCTTGTAATTTGCAGGTTGGAGAACAGTATGCATCTGCTGGTGGGTTTGTTCAGTGGCTCGAATGCGGTTTGGCAGCTGGAAGCTGCACATTGCCTGCATGAACTCTCACACTCAGATGAGCCCAGCATTGCCCTAGCTTGCCTTCCAGCCACCCCATACTTACTGACCTACCTCTCAGGGCAGAGTGCAAAGTTCACGGTGAGCATGCTGTCCCTTGATTAACATACTAAGAAATATACTTTGACCAATTCGACTATGTAGATTTTGTACATTTTGTTTATTAGCTCAACTCGGTACAGTATATAACTTTTGTATTAGAAACTGCACTATACAATATAGAAGCATATAGTACAGAAATATCTGAAGAAGTGAATTGGGTTTTGATTTGTAGTGCTGGAATCTTGGGCACTGATTTGTATTAAAATAATCAATTCAATCGAATCAATGAACCCACGTGGCTGTTTGTATTGTGCCTGTTTCTTTAGGAGCTGTGTCTGTACACTCTGGGAAACCTGACTGCAGAGAGTGAAGCTGTTCGGAAGCAGCTATTGGCACAGGGCATCGTCCCAGCACTGGCCTCCTGTATACAGGTAATACACCTCAGTATTTATTCAACTTTGATATATGATTTACAGACTGCTCTAGAGCACTATAAATATTGAGTCTCTTACTTACTCTGTATTTCTAGTCACCTCATGCAGCAGTGGTGGAGGCCGTGGGCTACACACTCTCCCAGCTTTTACAGGCTAAAGAAGCTCCTGAGAAAATTATACCGTAAGCAGATGATAACTTGATTATTTGTCTTTACACGGAGATGTACCACTACTTCACAGTCCAAGAGTAAGTAGCATACAACTCCCTTTGTGATTGTGAGTAATATTTACCTCCCACATGAGTGCTGTTTTTCTGCTGTCAGGTGATGTATGAAATTGGCTTGGGAGGTACAAGAATGTTTTATTTGATCAATTATTTGAACTGCATAGACCTTATAGTTTTTGTTTCAACCAGAGACAAAAGGCTGTATTCATACCAGTACCAGAATTTACTTTGCAGTCCCATGCATTTAATGGCACACTAATGCTTTATGAATATCCGTGCACAAAATGCATTACTCCAGTTTTCAAAGATGTATGAATGTAACATTTGACAAAAACAAAGCACTGCTATCCGTGACAGTATATTACAGTATTTGTGCTCAACTAGGTACAGTTTCATTTTCAGTATCACCACCACTGGTCCTAACTAGACCCTCTCTGATTCTCAGGTCAGTCTTAGAGTCTGGTGTAACGTCCCATCTGCTGAGGTTGCTGCAGTCTGATTCAGAGTTTGGGATTGGGGCAGCGATTGAGTGTGCCTGGTGTCTGCACTACATTATCTCAAGGTAACACATTTATCCTTCAAAACCCTGGTGTTTATGAAATCAAACTCTTCTTGTGTTTTTAATCACAGGGGATGTGACTGTTTATTGCCTTTTGCACAGCAATGCAAACACAAACCTTCTGATGGTTCAAGGTGCTGTTTCAAAGTGCACATCCCTGCTAGTAGCACTAGGTGGAGCTGTAGCGTCAGGCACCACAACAGAGGGAATGGATCTGGTAAGCCATGTCTTTTTATTGCTGCATATAAAATGAACATGACATTAACTTTTGCTAATTAACTTCTCCATTAGCCAGACCACGATGGAGTATAAAAAGGTCACTTACTAGCATTTCGACTTTCTTGAAGGTCCGTTAACATTTGAATGGAGCCTGTTTATCCTGTCACCACACTGCAGGTTCATTCCTTCTGTCTTTTGTGCAGGAAAGGGAGTTTCACGGTGGGTCCTTCTGTTGCACAGGCAGGGAATCCACTGAGTTTTGACAGGTTAAACGGACTTCACCAAAGTGAAAATATAGTCTGGAATACTGAACTATCTATGTTCAGAAGAGTAAATTACTAAGTTCTAATGCTTATAAAAGCTAAGAGGTGAGAGATATGAAAGCCTTGAATGACTTTATGTTCCATGAAAGACAGCCCATTCTGGTGGCATTTAGCTTTGTTTCACCTTGACGTTGCCAGCTTCTTAACTAGTTTCCTCCATTTCAATAAACAAAACCCGGCAGGTGATTTCTCCTGTGCTCCGTTGTCTTGGAAACCTGCTGGCCAATCACGGGATGGAGAGCTGCAGAGAGCAGATGAGGGACAGCAGAGTGCTGGTGGCGCTGTGTGCTTTCATCCAGGGCTTTTTACAGCAGCGTCCATCTGTGGCACGGGAAAGCCTGTGGGTCATCAACAACCTCACAGGTAAGAACAAGCGGCTGTTGTGATCGGACCCCTGTCAGTGCCTTCAACACTGTGTGGTCAGATCCCATGTGTCTGGATTGTCAATCAGTAAAAGCGAGAGTTTGTACTGCAATTAGGATTGACTCTGGCCATGCCCATGTCATCCTGCTTGGCTAACTAGCTCACAAACACTTCTAACTGTATTAAGTGATGTTTTACTTCTTTTTTTTCTAGCTGATGATCCTGTATTCTGCTCAGCTGTGT
This sequence comes from Acipenser oxyrinchus oxyrinchus, assembly GCA_030684275.1. NCBI lineage: Eukaryota > Metazoa > Chordata > Actinopteri > Acipenseriformes > Acipenseridae > Acipenser > Acipenser oxyrinchus. The sequence goes on from CM060268.1 coordinate 12,743,705, forward strand.
TCTACCTGAACCTGGTACCTGTGTTCATGCAGCTTCTCCCTTTCTCCAAGGGGATAAATATCATGGTACGAGGGAATTTGGGATATTTTGTTGCTGTAAATTTCGTAGGCAAGTTTTCACTCTGCCTGTAATCTCATGCCATGTTGGTTTAGGTTCTCAGATTGCTGTGTAACATTGCGGAGAAAGGGCCTGTGTACTGCCAGCAGCTGCAGCAACGAGAGATCTTCTCTGCACTCCACGCAACCCTCAGAATGGCCGAGCCCGAGGTAGTCCGTCTCAGTTTGGAACTGCTCCACATTATTGTGGCAAGCATTCCACAGGTAAGGATCATTACCTTGTTCTCATAACCTACATCAGTGATACTCACTGGTGGCTGTTTTAATCTATGATCAACACGTCTTGAGACCATGTAATTGCCTTTCAGTCCCACATTTAAAACTTGAAGTTTATTTGAGCACTTAAGAACATAATAATATATAAATTAATAAACTGGTGGGAATTAAGTCCTGATATACACAGCCTTAAAATGAGTGATAGCCTTTTCTGACATAATAGCACAATACAAAACAAACTTAAATTTAATGGGCCCTTCGTGTAGGCATCACAGGTTTTACAAAAAAGAATGTCCATGCAGGTGTAAAGTACTGCAGCTTTATAAACATTTTAGCCCCCTCTCCTTGCATTTACCCTTATCTTCAGCTGTAGGGACGTATGGGCTTATATGTGAATCCAAGCTGCTTTCACAGAATACAGCATGTACAGTACCACTGTAAGTCCATGTGCACGGTTATACATTCAGCAAAGATTCAAAAACATTCACTGGAACTGCAATCTTATTAATACTCTGAGGTATAGAATGCTTCTTAAGTTGGATTTCACAGCAATGTATTTTGACACTGTGGCTTCACTCAAGGAATTGGCCTTCCCTTTATATTCAGGTGGCTGATGAGTTTACTGAGAAGGGAATCTCAGCCCTGGAGGCCATTCAGTACAACAGTGATGAGGAGATCCGACTGCGAGCCAGTTACATATTAGACCACTACCTTCATAAGCACAGCCAGGTAGGGCTCCAACACAAGACATCCCATTTAAAACAGGTTTGTTCTGATAGCATTGATTAGCTAGCAAGTCAATCATTTGAATAATATCAGATGTCATTAATCTTATTCATGAAGCATTTGCTCCAGTTCTGATTTTATTAATACATGTCAAAGTGTTTTAATAACTGGGTTTATTTAAGAACTCACTGTTGTTATTTTTCATAGACCGTGACAAAAATAATGCTGCAAACTTAGCACTGGGGTGAAATCTGTGGTATCTAATTCTGCATGTCTCATGTATAAATGTGTCTTTCAATATTTGCTTTTCAGGTTAATACTCCTGCAGTATAAATACAGCACACGGAGGTGGTCTGCTCCAAGGAAAATATTTACAGTTCACCTCAGGAATCACATTGAGTTGGTTGTGGAACCCAATTAATCGTATTACAACATGGCATTTCCTATTTATAGATTTCAACCCTAGGGGTTGGATAGAGCTTTCTAATTTAAAGCAACAGCAAACTGATATTTTTGCCATTACTGTGGTAAAAACCCTTAGTTTTACCTTTGCACTGTAAGTAAGCTACAGAAATGATATGATAATGAAAATCGGGATTTTATGAATGCTCCAATATGGAGTATTTTCTTGTAAAAAAAAAAAAAAAAAAAAGTTCCATGCTTACAGGGAAAGGGAATGGTTGAATTAATGCAAGCGCACAGAATAAGCCTTATTTGGACCCCTTGACCTCTCACATACAGCTGGAGATTGACTGTGTCATATTTTACTCAAATATTTAAAACATTTTAATCCTCTTATAAACACCGTACTGTGTTTCATATAGTATTTATTTGCCTACATTAATTTTTTTTTTCTATTTTGAGATGTGTATTCTGTCCATGTTTTTTTTTTTTTTGTACAGGATGGCAAACAGTATTGCATACAGTAGGTGTTCAGGCTTCTTATATTAAAAATGTCGCATGAAGTCAATTAAAAATCAATTGTGCATAATTACCGCATTCCTGTCATTTGTTGCCTCTACATTTTTTTCTTTATTATTATTAAAAAAAATAAGAAATACTGAGAAACTAAGTTAAGATTAGCACTGTTGAGCATTTAATAGTTATGGATATTTAAAATAAAATAAATCAGCATATACAATTGGACTTCATTTTATTAACATGCACTGGGATTTCAACTGCATTACATTGACACAAACTATGTTCTAGTAAAGTCTATATAATAGGAGCCCACATCTACAACCACTTTCTGATGGATCTTCATGGTTTGGCATTGACCGCTGCTTCCAAAGCCTTGACAACTTGGTCTGCATTCATGTTGTCCAGGGGTACGCTCCTCTCTTTACCAAAATCTACAAAACAGAATAATTAACATAATACTACACTTAGTCGCTTGGAGGCAGGAGGTGTGGACTGCTTTCCAATAATGCTGCTTTGGGACAGTTGTGCTCTTACAAGACCCCCCACCCCCATAGTGCAAACCCATAGTCCTAACCTTCTTTAGATCTCTTGCTGTATTGTGAACAAGCAATGCCCCCAGTCAATGACTCTTAATAGAAAGGCAGCTCACCCCCTCCTTACATTCTGTATGCTAGATTTACTGTGTATATCAAACCAACCATAAACAATGGTGAGACTATACATGGCTGGATTGTCTATGAATCATGCAGATGGTGATGCAGTCAGTGTTCCTGTTTCATGAAGGATTTCAGTCCTAAACTACATGTTTGCATAAGCAATAACAAATGAGAAGGTCCACGGCTGCAGAAGCACGAGGCACAGCCACAAAAAGAGGGGCATCTCATTGTTACAAAGTGGGGGTTTTCAACTTACCATATCTGGCCCATAGTTTAGCTTTGACTCCAGAACATTCTCTGATTAAGAATGGAAACTCAGGGTTAGCCTTCTTCAAAGTCACATAATGCTGTTTGATGAAATTCCTGTTAAAACAAAACGGCGAACAGCTACAAGGTATGTACTCCAAGACCTTATAAAAAATGGGTGTTTCATATTTACTAAACATTTATGCAAATACATCATTTACACCTGTTTTTCTTGGAGAAACACAAAGGGTTAATGTTACTAAATAACAAATCTCTGCACAGGCCCTAGAATGAAGGTTTTGCAGCATCCCTCAGATTCTCTTGCTTAGTGAATCTGTCCCATTGTTTTGTGATTGCACACGGTGCAGGATGCCTGGGGTGATCTGGCAGCTAACAATTGCTTAAATCCAGAATTATATTTTTGACAGGAGGCGCAATGATGATGCAAACTGGACAATTGTCCACCAAGTACTTCAACACAAGTCCACTCCTGAATGCTGGATGGGAACATATTTTGCTCAATTGTTTGATTTAAGATGTTCTTTTTTGTACCTTAATGTATTATGTTACAGGTAATGGTAATTGGGAAAGCAGTTTAAATTATGCACATCCACTAAAATGCTTCCATGTACTGTGCACACTGCAACCACCAAGTGAAACTAGTGTGTCTATAGCATTGGCTTGTCGTTATCTGAGCGTGAAGGACGCAGTTGATATCATGTACTGAAAAGTCTATACTGTACTATTTTAGCACTAACGGTAGGCACACAATTGGAAGCATTAGGTTATTTTATTTATACGTTAACAACTCATCTCAATATATTTTTTTACATCTAAAATAGACTTGTTTCATCCCAAAATGCACTTTAACATTACCCGGCCATATATGTTATTAATTGATAGTTACCTGACCCCCTGACTAGCTTCAGATGTCTGACAAAGATGTAAGCGTATTTCTCTCAAGTTTTTCCCCAGATTTGACCCCACAGTTCTCACTACAGAAGCTGCCATGATGGTCACCTTTAGTTAGGATCGGGCTTGGACACCGCCTACTAGTTGTCCAAGAGGCACGTCATAAACCAATGAAACTACGACGGATCTAATGTAACCAATAACCTACAAGTATTCCATCTTCAACTACCAATCAACGCATCGTTTGCCAGTCCTGCTGACCAATGGCGTGGCAGTCTTTTTCAAGCCCTGATTAATCGATGTTTGTTAGCATCATCTATGCGCGCAGGTTTGATTACTTTTCCTTTCATTTCCGCCAGTGCTGTACACAGTGGGAAGTGGGTTGTTTTGTGAGTTGTCTTACTGTGTAAAACCTTCTTAATGGTGTTTTTCTTCTTAAAAGCAGCATAAACTATTTTTAATTAAAATAAGGAGATCTACACTGCCTGAGGATGCCTGAGAGAGACAGTAAGTGTTTTTTTACTGTCTAAAACAATAATTAACACCGAACCCGTGTTTTGTCGTTGCCTAGTAAGCAAGAAAGTACACAGCTGCGCTAAAGAACTGCATTTTCTATGCAGAGTTCATACAGTACATCGCTTTAGTTTTGCAGTGGTAATGTGTCCAAAGTTCTGCATTGCTGAAGTTTAGGAGATTACTTCCAATAGTGAACATCAGTAAAATAAACAAAGAAGGATACATTGTACTTAGTACCGTTTATATTCGGGGTTGTTATGTTGGAAATACAATACGATGAAATTAGATTTACATGAAAATACCGCGTTTTATTCATGTTTTTAACGCTGTATAGATATATTCAAGAGATAATAAATAATAATAATAATAACGTGCCGATAGATGTATTATTGGATCCCCTGTACTGTACAATATACATAAGTCTAAAAATGGTACAGTTTATTAAACGTAATCTATTGTAAAATGCAGATTATTATTATTATTATTATTATTATTATTATTATTATTATTATACAATTTAATCTCAGTTCCTTGTATATCTATTTGTTTTACAGTAGCTTGAGTAGTTTGACTTCTTATTGATGCATCATACTGATTAAAGAAATTGCTGTGTAGTTTTAAAAATATACAGCATGTTCCAAATGTTCTACATATATAGATAGGCTCTGGACAAACTGTGTTGTCATAACTCAATGACTAATGCCAGTTCTTTTATTTTTCTGCGCTAGTTACATATGCGCTTAGTCAGTATCTAAAAAGTAGAATGCAACCATGGCACTTGACTGGTCCTGTTTACCCCTAGCAGCTTGTAATCCCTGCACATGAGGGTCAAACCCATTACTGATGAACTTCCTCTTCTTCCAGGTGAGCAGTATTCAAACCCCTTGGCTCCAGATAACCATGAGGTGGAGGACCATCTGTCAGCCCTCCAGTAAGTGCCACATCTCTTAAACGGTGCAGTACTGTTACTGGAATTGTCTGTTAAAAGTAAAATCTTGCTAACCCATTGAAGGCGATATCGGTGCTTAATTACAGTAGGTATTCAGTTGAATAAGAAATTAACAACAGTTTCATGTCACGTTTTTGAAGATTATTTTCAGTGTGAGTTTGATTATGTCTAGGTTAATCACTAGCCTTTAGATCCTATTTAAAATAGGTTTTTGATTGATCTGGGATAATCGCTTTTATTGCCCATCTGCTGCTTAAAAAAAAAAAAAATAATAATAATAATCATTTGATCATGATTATAATAACAACATTGAAAAAAAAACTCTTGGTGGTTAAAGTAACATTGTTTCAGATTCATATTTTGAAAAAGAAGCCAAATGGACATATCTTGAAAAATAGTCTTTTATAATTGCAGAACTACAGTGGGTAAGCAATAATAACCCAATAGCATTGATTGACTCTAAAAAAAAAAGAAACAAATAAGGTATAGAAAGCGTTCTTTCTGATCTGTGATGACACCCTTTTATTAAGTTAACTTAAGTTTATGAAGTTGTTTCAAACAGATTTGTAGATGCGTGGTCCTGATCTGTTTCTTGAGTAGTGAATTTCGTGGGGTTTTTTTTGTTTTTTTCTCAAAGGTCCAAGCTGACCAATGAGGATTTCCGTAAATTGTTGATGACCCCGCGGGCAACGCCATCCTCAGCCCCACCTTCCAAATCCCGCCATCATGAGTAAGTAGCATAACGTTGTATTTCTCATGGCTGTGCTTGTTAAATAGTTATGTTTGGTAAATCTGTTAGGAGTGTTTATATAGCATCCATAAAATATGTTTTTCATTTTTTTTATTTAACTGTATCTTGTGGTGCAAATGAGTGTAACTGACCCATGTAGTCATTTCTGAGACATTTAGTGAGTGCCTAGATAAGTTAACTGACGGCTCTCTGTATCCACTAGAATGCCAAGGGAATACAATGAAGATGAGGACCCAGCTGCCCGGAGGAGGAAGAAGAAAAGGTAATCTTTTGATGTCCAGTTTGATTTGAAGTGTATGCAATCTCTCAACTGGTAATCCTGGTAGTTGAGCTGAAATAGTTAAAACTGTCCGATTTTGCAGTGTTACAACCCATTAGTCTTGTCATTATTGTTACATATACAAATGATCAGATGGATAGTACGTATAATTGTGTTTACATTTTGAAGAAACAATTTTTCTTTTTTTGTTTTGGTTTGTTTTCTTATGTATAATAATTCTAATTTTTCTTTCTCTTTTGGTAACCAGCTACTATGCCAAGCTGCGGCAGCAGGAACTGGAGCGTGAACGTGAACTGGCAGAGAAGTACAGAGACAGAGCGCGGGAGAGAAGAGATGGTGTGAACAAGGATTATGAGGAGACAGAACTCATCAGCACCACTGCCAACTACAGAGCTGTGGGCCCCACGGCTGAGGCGTAAGTGTGGGGGAAAGTGTAAGACGGTCTTGGCATTGGAACATGGGTTTCAGGACCCAGTATGTATGCAAGGGTTCCCTGTCATTTCAACTTTATCGTCATCAGAACAGGTTAAACTAAAAGTGTAAAGGAGCTTTTCCACACCCTTTGGTTATGTTTCAGAACTCTAAAGGCAGCATTGTTACTTATAAGACTCAAGATACAGAGTTGACAGGTAGTTTCGGACTGTGACCGCTGTTTTGTCAGCATTCATCACTTCCTTATACTGTTTCCCCCAATTGACAGAGACAAATCGGCAGCAGAAAAGAGAAGGCAGCTAATCCAGGAGTCCAAGTTCTTGGGTGGTGACATGGAGCACACTCACTTGGTGAAAGGGTTGGATTTTGCCCTGCTGCAAAAGGTGAGTCTTCTTAAATAGGAGTAGCATTGAAAACAGGGTTAGTAATGAATTTGGGTCTTTAAAATAAATTAAAGGAGACGGTACAGTTGTGCTTGTCTTGTGGTAGTTGCCTGGTTTCTGAGTAGAGAAAAAAAAAGAAACCTAAAGGTTATCTGGCTGTTTGTGTGACTGCTGTATTATACTGCCCCAGGTAAACACCAGAAACAATGCCATAGCTTGCTCGCCTTGGGCCAGGACCTTTTAAAGATAATTTTTGATGTGGTTGATCTGTGTTTCAGGTACGTGCTGAGATCACCAGTAAGGAGAGAGAGGAGGAAGATATAATGGAAAAGGTGCAAAAGGAAGTCAAGTAGGTATTCATACTAATTTTCTTCTGCTTCTCGTCTCCTATTTACCCCTGCTTATACCCATTTTTACTGCTTTGACGGATACAGAGAAATGAAGGTCCGATATGCACATGTACTAACCTGATGTAGTTGTTTCTTACTTTATGGTATTCAAGGGGCTGGACAGTTTGTATCATTTAATGCTGACTAAAACAAGACAGGTAACAAGTCTGATATTGGACAATGATGACTTATCTAAAGTAGCAATCAGTAACTCCTGGTTTGTAACACTATACAATATTGTTTTACCAGGAAAGATGAAGACCCAGAACAGAAAATTGAATTTAAGACCCGTCTTGGTAAGAACCCTAACACTTTTGCTGCAGTTTGTAAATGTGTAGTAGCATTTTGCACCATGTGATCCATTGCTGGTAGATATTAATGTAAAGACTCTGTTGTGTTATTCTTCAGGGAGGCACATCTATCGCATTGTGTTCAAGAGTAGGCAGTATGAGAGGAATGAGCTCTTCCTGCCTGGCAGGATGGCCTATGTGGTAGATCTGGAAGATGAATACGCTGACACTGATATTCCTACAACACTGATCCGGAGCAAAGCTGACTGTCCCACCATGGAGGTAATGCACCCTCTCTGTGCTCTGGTGCCATTCTGTTTACCACCCTGTTTCAAATCATGATCTTTAAGAATATTTAAATATACAGAAATACTGATTCAGTTATGCCGTACTTCAAGACAAATTATTACCCAGTCATTTTTGGGTGTATAATATTAAACATCTTCAATCTTTTTCTCAGGCCCAGACAACTCTGACAACAAACGACATTGTGATCAGCAAACTAACTCAGATCCTGTCCTACTTGCGACAAGGAACACGCAACAAGAAGATGAAAAAGAAGGAAAAGGGTATGGCGCAGTCAGTCAGGTGCAATCTAAACTTTGATTTGGAAGTGTCTCGAGGCATTTGTATCTTGTCTGAAACCGTCAGTCCCGACCCCTCTTTAGGGAGAGGGTGGAGGATGATTATGGTTGCGGGAGGTACTGTGAGTGAGTTCTTATGAAGAGAATGAAAGTGTGCAGGCAGAAATGCCTTGTTAATGAGAGAGAGAGAGAGAGAGATGTGTGTGTGTTATTAATTTCTGTTTGGTTTTATTTTCAGGAAAACTTGATGAAAAGAAACCCCCTGAAGCTGATTTGGGGTAAGCACAAGCATCACTTCTCCTAGTCATTACAACTTGAAAAACTAATTCTGCAGTTTCACATTTCCTTTAGGATTTTACATACCACTACTTTTTGTTGTACTAGGAATAAAGATTGAACTGGGTTGTGATGGGAGCACTTATTTGCATTGCATCTTTCCCTGAGAATAACTACAGAAGGTATGCAGTTGTTTCATAATGTTTACCGTTTGCTGCACCTCCAGTATCTTTGATGACATTGGAGATTACGTGCCATCAACATCGAAGGCCATTCGGGAGAAGGAGAAAGAGCGATACCGAGAGAAGGAACGAGAGAGAGAGAAGGAGCGAGAAAGGGACAGGGAACGAGAACGTGAAAGAGAGAAGGAGCGGGAGAAAGAAAGGGAAAGGGACAGGGAGGAGGAGAAGAGGAGGCATAGCTACTTTGAGAAACCCAGGGTGGATGATGAGGTAAGATCTTTATTATAAATGTATACACTATGGATGTAAGGCAGCTACCATACAGGTCAATCATATTTGTGAACACATATACAGTGCTTCTGTACAAATTAACCATTCCATGGAAAATGTACATCGTGCTACTTTACATTGGAAAAGTCCTTAATATCAGATTTTCTTATTTATACAACTTCTGTGTGCATTGTTGTATAGACCCATCGCTGTAAACTTAGGCTTGCTAGATACTGATCACTTTCAGTGTATCAGTTTCATGTAATGACCAGTAGCACCATGTTTAAGAATAGGTTTAGAAGAATTAATATTTATTTTTTGTTTTTCTCAGGTTTTGGACATAGAAAAAGGTAAGACATTGATATATTTTTTCACTTATCAGCTGCTTTATATCAACTGTATATCCCTGTGATTTAACTGGTGGGATGTTGCTTGTGATCAGATCATCTGAAATTCATTCCAGAGGCCGGTGTTCACAGGTTTATGAACAGTTTCTTCCTCCTGTATTCACGTCTAGGTCCTGGGTCTACGAAGGATCTGATCAAATCCATAAACGATAAGTTTACTGGAGCAGCTGGTTGGCCAGAGACATATCCTTTCTGTCGGATTTGGATTTTAAAGTCTCTCTACTATTTGGAGATGTCCACTTTTGAAGAGGTTGAAGGATAAATTGGAAATCACTTTAAAAGATCTATTCCTTCATGAAATATATATAAAATATTTTTAAAAACATACTTTTTCATGATAGGTCTCATTTTGTATTTGCCTCTGGAGCGAGGAATGTATTATTTACACACTTGTTATGCCCCTCCTTTGGATGAATGCAGACGATTTCCAAGCAAGAGTTGGTATGACTTTGAAATGTATTATTATTGCTGCTGTGCTGTTTTTTCCTTGACACCAAGTACTGCAGGGACCAAACGTGAGGAGAAGAAGCACCTGGGGGATTTCTTTGGCATGTCTAACAGCTATGCTGAGTGCTATCCAGCAACGTAAGTGACCTTAAATGAAATCTATTACTGCAGGTTCATGTATTTGCTGTCCTTTTCTGTATACAGGTAGCCATAGTATCTCAGAGAAGTTATTAGGACTGTGCTGAATGTTAATACTTGTAAATAAGTTTCCCTTTGGATTATCTAACACAAACCTGCCGACCCTTGCACTCCATCTCCGTCACTTGTGTTGATGAGTCTCTCTTCTACAGAATGGACGACCTGGCTGTGGACAGCGATGACGAGGTTGATTACAGCAAAATGGATCAGGTAAATTTCAGCAAGATGTTGCGTATGCCAGAAGATAAAAACGGAAGGGAATGTCTAGCTCTAGATCCTGCTGTCATTATTTTCACCCACACTGAATGAAGCTGATGCTGTCTCTCTACTCTTCCTGGCAGGGTAATAAGAAGGGTCCTCTGGGACGCTGGGACTTTGACACGCAAGAGGAGTACAGTGATTACATGAATAACAAGGAGGCTCTGCCCAAGTAAGTGCTTGGGCAGTACTGTGCGTGATCAGACACATTTACAGAACTGCAACATGTCTTTTCTTTTAAGACCTGGCAAGCTGTCATGTATTGTGCTTTGTTGTATTTGTTTAAACACTGCCTATTGTCCCTTTCTCTCTGCAGAGCTGCCTTCCAGTACGGCATCAAAATGTCAGAGGGGCGGAAAACCCGTCGTTTTAAGGAGACTAATGAGAAGGCCGAGCTGGATCGGCAGTGGAAGAAGATCAGTGCGGTAAGTTTTTTATTTATTTATTTATTTATTTATTTATTTATTTATTTATTTTTGTAGAGATCCAGTTGTTCAGACAAGGTCCTAGTTTCAAAAGAGCACTGCAACTGAATGATTTTTATATATGACATGCTTTTTCAGAGTAAATGCATATATTCATGCCAAATAAGTGTGTTACATTTTGAAGATGCTAGACTTCCATCAGTAATGAGCTTAAGGCAGAGTAACAAGTCGCAGTCCACCATGTTGTGGGAAGTAACACACATGTTGTTTGTTTGGTTTTTTTTAGATTATTGAGAAGAGGAAAAAAATGGATTCAGATGGGTTAGTATTTATTTATTTATTTGCTTGTTTGTTTTCTTAAACTACTTCACTTCATGTGCTTAAATGATTTTTCCAAAAACAAGTTTTTCTTGCTCCTATAAAGAGAGCAGCACAGATAAATGTTCTTTATTATAATAATAATAATAATAATTTAAAAAATGTAAGCCCTGTTCTGCAGTAATGCTGTAATTCTTTTACTACAGGGTTCAAGTGAAGAGACCAAAATACTGAAGACCCCCAATACCCCCATCCCCCATCTCTATTAACATCTTAATTTTCATAATTGTTCTTTTTGAACAAAACAAAAAAAGCTTGTAGTGCTTTATATTTAAGGTGTGTAACTTTTTTTTTTTTCATCAGCATGTGGAATAAATTGTTAAGTAGACTGATGATATTTTACATTGTTTACTGTGCATGTATGTAATTCCTTCATTTTCTGTTTTAACTTGTGTTATGAAAAAATAACAGAATAAATGTTACTGTACCAAATCTGTCATTTTTCTTTTTCTTTATCAAATCAATTTCTAACATCAAGCATCAAGTGTGATGTTTCCACTGTAGCATGATCAGTCCGTTCATACAGTAATTAGTTTAAACACTGTCCACATAGAAAATATGAATTGCTACACCAAGGAATGCTTGTTTCAATCACTACAAACATCCCACGTTTCTCAGTCCTGGACTAGGGAAAGTTTCTATGGCCTCGTTAGTGCAGTAGGTAGCGCGTCAGTCTCATAATCTGAATGTCTTGAGTTTGATCCTCACACGGGGCAGTACTTTTATTCTTGGGTAATACCAAAAACGTTTAAGGCTGGAGTTGCCTTAAAAACTGTCAGAACGTTCTTTATGGTCGTAAATAGTTAGATGTCCTTATCATTTTAAAACTGGGTATCAACAAAGCATCTGGACAAATGGAGAACAGCTACAATTTGTATGTGAGCACAGGAATGGACATTAACATATACGCGCTTACACTATAAAACGTATCGGGGCTATATTATATATTAAGGGATTGTTCTTTCATTTATGCAATAAGTTAAAAAAAAATACTTTGCAGAACGAGTTAAATTTAATGTACTCCCTTCTCACATGCTGTGGATTTACATGAAGCTCAACAAAGATCCCATATTCCTCAATCCTGGAATGGAAAGTCTTTCCATGGCCTCGTTGGCGCTCCCACCCGCCCAAAGTCGATGCTCAAGCTTGGTAATATATCTTGGTAGTTTTGACCAATCATAGCCCGTGTCGCTACCAAGAAATGACCAGGAAAGAGCCAATCAGATTTCGCAGAGCAACCAAGAATCTCGTAGAACTACCAAGAATACTGATCGTTTTCAACGACGGTAGATTATTGAATCTTGAAGTCTCTTCCTTTATTTCGAAATACAATCATCTGAAGGTAAGAATTTTATTACAGTATTATTTAATTATCACTAGTACCCTACGTATAGTCACCAAGAATTAAAAATGCCAATAATAATATATGTTCGTATTACAAATGCCAGCTGTAGAAATGCGCGGATAGTAAACTCTATATTTTGTAATATTATCAATAAAAATACACGATTGACATTTTTACAATAGGTGTCAGTTCTGAGTGTTAAAAAATGTAATATTTACCACAGCTAGAAACTTGTTTGAAGGACTGTTTTATCCAAAGCGCAATTATATTTAATACATTTGTCCGTTACAATGGTACTGTAATACTTGTATCCGGGACAACACAAATTGTACCATATATTACCGTGGTATAGTGTTGCATTATACTGCAGATACCATACTTAGAAATAAAAAGTGCAATTGTATTCTTTGTATTAGTGGAGTGTATATTTTGAAGTGTTTCCGTAGTGTAGTGGTTATCACGTTCGCCTAACACGCGAAAGGTCCCCGGCCCGAGACCGGGCGGAAACAATTTTGTTAATATATTTATTTATTTTAAAATAACAACCCGTTACAAATGCTTTTGTTTTTATACTTATTAGATCATATTGCACGTATCGCAAACTGCAATATACAGTACATTGTCTCTATGTATTTAAAGTTCATTGTATTTGAAATTCGTGGTTTCTGAACGTTCGTCTCACGCGAAAGGTCCCTTGTTCACTACAAACAAAACATCCCACGTTTCTCAGTCCTGGAGTAGTGAACGTTTACATGGCCTCGTTAGCGCAGTAGGTAGCGCGTCAGTCTCATAATCTGAAGGTCGTGAGTTCGATCCTCACACGGGGCAGCACTTTTATTCTTGGATAGGAGTTATTTAAAAATAAATACCCAAAACGTTAAATGCTGTCAAAACGTTCTTCATGGTCGTAAATGGTTAGATGTCCTTATTGTTTTAAAACTGGGTATCAACAAAGCATCTGGACAAATGGAGAACAGCTACAATTTGTATGTGAGCACAGGAATGGACATTAACATATACGCGCTTACACTATAAAACGTATCGGGGCTATATTATATATTAAGGGATTGTTCTTTCATTTATTCAATAAGTTAAATACAAAATACTTTGCCGAACGAGTTAAATGTAATGTACTCTTCACTCATGCAAGATGCTAGTAAGATACTATATGAATAGGAGAGATTGTCCCTAGGAGTGTTTCCGTAGTGTAGTGGTTATCACGTTCGCCTAACACGCGAAAGGTCCCCGGTTCGAGACCGGGCGGAAACATTCGTTTTTGTAATTTATTTTAAAATAACAACCCATTACAAATATATTTATTTATTATACGTCTGATTATATTGCACGTATCGCAAATTGCAATATACAGTACAATTCTTATTGTGTATTTGTAGGTGATTGTGTTTGATAAGTGGGTTACATAATTCATCAAATGTTTCCGTAGTGTAGTGGTTATCACGTTCGCCTCACACGCGAAAGGTCCCCGGTTCGAAACCGGGCGGAAACACGTGTATAGATTTTTTATTTATTTGATCAGTTATATTTATTAGACGGGGCTGCATTTTTGTAACAGCATGGCGGATGGTTGCATTTATTTGAGTACTGTACATCCAGATTATCTTGTGTATCATTCATCGGGTCAAAATTTGATACATTTCTTTCTTGCACAACAGCTGCCTCGTCCCACCCAGCCAAAAGTCGATGTAGTTTTGACCAATCATCGCCCGTGTCGCTACCAAGAATTGATCAGGAAAGAGCCAATCAGATTTCGCAGAGCTACCAAGAATCAAGTGACAGAATTATCCAATCAAATCTCGTAGAACTACCAAAAGTGCTGATCGTTTTCAACGACGGGAGATTATTGAATCTTGAAGTCTCTTGGTTTATTTTGAAACACAATCATCTGAAGATAAGAATTGCATTACAGTATTATTTTAATTGTCACTAGTACTGTACGTGTAGTCACCAAGAATTAAAAAAAAATCCAATAATAATATATGTTGTATTACAAATGTCAGCTGTAGAAATGCGCGGATAGTAAACTCTATATTTTGTAATATTATCAATAAAAATACACGATTGACATTTTTACAATAGGTGTCAGTTCTGAGTGTTAAAAACTGTAATATTTACAAGAGCTAGAAACTTGTTTGAGGGAGTGTTTTATCCAAAGCGCAATTATATTTAATACATTTGTCCGTTACAATGGTACTGTAATACTTGTATACGGGACAACACAAATTGTACCATATAGTACCGTGGTATAGTGTTGCATTATACTGCAGATACCATGATACGAAGGTCCCCTGTTCACTACAAACATCATAAACTGCAGGTTTTTAGGTGCTGAATCCTAGAATGCATCTAAAAGGACGCTTTACAGAGCCCCCTGCTGGCAGCTTTTAGTACAACATTTATTTTAAGTGGAAGAAAGGTGGCTGCTTCCAGCTCACACGAGGGAACAAGAAAGAGTAAAAGTAAGACTTTATTTTAATTGTTTTAATTAAAGGTTACCAATTTCTTTTGTAAGGGGATTTAAATTAATTATGTCCAGAACACAAATAATTCATTTATTGTTAGTTTTGATTGTTCTGACTGTTATATTGTTCTTCAAAACTATCCATCAAAATGGATATTGGGACTAAGTTTAGATCAAAATAAATAAATAAAAATACATGTTTCAGTAATCAGATTTAGTGTAAAGTGCCCAGATTGAATCATTTTTGTTATTAAATAAAAATGATTAATATGTTTTACTTGTGTTTTTATTTATTTATTTACTGTTTTATATCAAGTTTTTCTTAAACTTTGGGGTTTATGTACAACCTCTTTCTGTTGCTTTTCATTCATTTACAATACATGCCTGACAGCTGAATCATTTTAGAATGTATGATAAATAAATCGAGGTCAATCGCCCAGAGATTACAATTCAAAAATGGGAGGAGTTGACATGATTGACAGCTGCATATCCTACTACAGGGCAAAAGCCAGGATCAAGTAATGGACAGCTAAGGTGATCGTTCACATGCTGGATTTGTCAGCAGCAAATGCATGGTTACAATACTGACAAGATCACTATTCCTTAGGGGACAGAAAGAGAGATGTTATGGAATATCTAGACTTCAAGGTGGAACTAGCCAATGTTCTGATTGCTTGCAGAAAACCATTGCAATGAAGACCAGCTGCCACTCCAGAGGAAGAGCACACCAATGCCAGCAAAGGTGTTTCTTCTGAATAAAAAATAACAGGATCTTCGGGTCTGAGCAAATCTCAAGAGATCCCTGCTTTGAAACCTTTAGCAGTGCATAGATCCCACATTCCTCAATCTTGGAATGGAAATCATTTTCATTTAGGTAGCGCGTCAGTCTCATAATCTGAAGGTCATGAGTTTGATCCTCACACGGGCAGCACTTTTATTCTTGGATAGGAGTTATTTAAAAATAAATACCCAAAACGTTAAATGCTGTCAAAACGTTCTTCATGGTCGTAAATGGTTAGATGTCCTTATTGTTTTAAAACTGGGTATCAACAAAGCATCTGGACAAATGGAGAACAGCTACAATTTGTATGTGAGCACAGGAATGGACATTAACATATACGCGCTTACACTATAAAACGTATCGGGCTATATTATATATTAAGGGATTGTTCTTTCATTTATTCAATAAGTTAAATACAAAATACTTTGCCGAACGAGTTAAATGTAATGTACTCTTCACTCATGCAAGATGCTAGTAAGATACTATATGAATAGGAGAGATTGTCCCTAGGAGTGTTTCCGTAGTGTAGTGGTTATCACGTTCGCCTAACACGCGAAAGGTCCCCGGTTCGAGACCGGGCGGAAACATTCGTTTTTGTAATTTATTTTAAAATAACAACCCATTACAAATATATTTATTTTTTATACGTCTGATTATATTGCACGTATCGCAAATTGCAATATACAGCACAATTCTTATTGTGTATTTGTAGGTGATTGTGTTTGATAAGTGGGTTACATAATTCATCAAATGTTTCCGTAGTGTAGTGGTTATCACGTTCGCCTCACACGCGAAAGGTCCCCGGTTCGAAACCGGGCGGAAACACGTGTATATATTTTTTATTTATTTGATCAGTTATATTTATTAGACGCGGCTGCATTTTTGTAACAGCATGGCGGATGGTTGCATTTATTTGAGTACTGTACATCCAGATTATCTTGTGTATCATTCTTCGGGTCAAAATTTGATACATTTCTTTCTTGCACAACAGCTGCCTCGTCCCACCCAGCCAAAAGTCGATGTAGTTTTGACCAATCATCGCCCGTGTCGCTACCAAGAATTGATCAGGAAAGAGCCAATCAGATTTCGCAGAGCTACCAAGAATCAAGTGACAGAATTATCCAATCAAATCTCGTAGAACTACCAAAAGTGCTGATCGTTTTCAACGACGGAGATTATTGAATCTTGAAGTCTCTTGGTTTATTTTGAAACACAATCATCTGAAGATAAGAATTGCATTACAGTATTATTTTAATTGTCACTAGTACTGTACGTGTAGTCACCAAGAATTTAAAAAAATCCAATAATAATATATGTTGTATTACAAATGTCAGCTGTAGAAATGCGCGGATAGTAAACTCTATATTTTGTAATATTATCAATAAAAATACACGATTGACATTTTTACAATAGGTGTCAGTTCTGAGTGTTAAAAAATGTAATATTTACAAGAGCTAGAAACTTGTTTGAGGGAGTGTTTTATCCAAAGCGCAATTATATTTAATACATTTGTCCGTTACAATGGTACTGTAATACTTGTATCCGGGACAACACAAATTGTACCATATAGTACCGTGGTATAGTGTTGCATTATACTGCAGATACCATGATACGAAGGTCCCCTGTTCACTACAAACATCATAAACTGCAGGTTTTTAGGTGCTGAATCCTAGAATGCATCTAAAAGGACGCTTTACAGAGCCCCTGCTGGCAGCTTTTAGTACAACATTTATTTTAAGTGGAGGAAAGGTGGCTGCTTCCAGCTCACACGAGGGAACAAGAAAGAGTAAAAGTAAGACTTTATTTTAATTGTTTTAATTAAAAGTTACCAATTTCTTTTGTAAGGGATTTAAATTAATTATGTCCAGAACACAAATAATTCATTTATTGTTAGTTTTGATTGTTCTGACTGTTATATTGTTCTTCAAAACTATCCATCAAAATGGATATTGGGACTAAGTTTAGATCAAAATAAATAAATAAAAATACATGTTTCAGTAATCAGATTTACTGTAAAGTGCCCAGATTGAATCATTTTTGTTATTAAATAAAAATGATTAATATGTTTTACTTGTGTTTTTATTTATTTATTTACTGTTTTATATCAAGTTTTTCTTAAACTTTGGGGTTTATGTACAACCTCTTTCTGTTGCTTTTCATTCATTTACAATACATGCCTGACAGCTGAATCATTTTAGAATGTATGATAAATAAATCGAGGTCAATCGCCCAGAGATTACAATTCAAAAATGGGAGGAGTTGACATGATTGACAGCTGCATATCCTACTACAGGGCAAAAGCCAGGATCAAGTAATGGACAGCTAAGGTGATCGTTCACATGCTGGATTTGTCAGCAGCAAATGCATGGTTACAATACTGACAAGATCACTATTCCTTAGGGGACAGAAAGAGAGATGTTATGGAATATCTAGACTTCAAGGTGGAACTAGCCAATGTTCTGATTGCTTGCAGAAAACCATTGCAATGAAGACCAGCTGCCACTCCAGAGGAAGAGCACACCAATGCCAGCAAAGGTGTTTCTTCTGAATAAAAAATAACAGGATCTTCGGGTCTGAGCAAATCTCAAGAGATCCCTGCTTTGAAACCTTTAGCAGTGCATAGATCCCACATTCCTCAATCTTGGAATGGAAATCATTTTCATGGCTTAGGTAGCGTCAGTCTCATAATCTGAAGGTCATGAGTTTGATCCTCACACGGGCAGCACTTTTATTCTTGGATAGGAGTTATTTAAAATAAATACCCAAAACGTTAAATGCTGTCAAAACGTTCTTCATGGTCGTAAATGGTTAGATGTCCTTATTGTTTTAAAACTGGGTATCAACAAAGCATCTGGACAAATGGAGAACAGCTACAATTTGTATGTGAGCACAGGAATGGACATTAACATATACGCTTACACTATAAAACGTATCGGGCTATATTATATATTAAGGGATTGTTCTTTCATTTATTCAATAAGTTAAATACAAAATACTTTGCCGAACGAGTTAAATGTAATGTACTCTTCACTCATGCAAGATGCTAGTAAGATACTATATGAATAGGAGAGATTGTCCCTAGGAGTGTTTCCGTAGTGTAGTGGTTATCACGTTCAGCCTAACACGCGAAAGGTCCCCGGTTCGAGACCGGCGGAAACATTCGTTTTGTAATTTATTTTAAAATAACAACCCATTACAAATATATTTATTTTTATACGTCTGATTATATTGCACGTATCGCAAATTGCAATATACAGTACAATTCTTATTGTGTATTTGTAGGTGATTGTGTTTGATAAGTGGGTTACATAATTCATCAAATGTTTCCGTAGTGTAGTGGTTATCACGTTAGCCTCACACGCTGAAAGGTCCCGGTTCGAAACCGGCGGAAACACGTGTATATATTTTTATTTATTTGATCAGTTATATTTATTAGACGCGGCTGCATTTTTGTAACAGCATGGCGGATGGTTGCATTTATTTGAGTACTGTACATCCAGATTATCTTGTGTATCATTCATCGGGTCAAAATTTGATACATTTCTTTCTTGCACAACAGCTGCCTCGTCCCACCCAGCCAAAAGTCGATGTAGTTTTGACCAATCATAGCCCGTGTCGCTACCAAGAATTGATCAGGAAAGAGCCAATCAGATTTCTCAGAGCTACCAAGAATCAAGTGACAGAATTATCCAATCAAATCTCGTAGAACTACCAAGAGTGCTGATCGTTTTCAACGACGGGAGATTATTGAATCTTGAAGTCTCTTGGTTTATTTTGAAACACAATCATCTGAAGATAAGAATTGCATTACAGTATTATTTTAATTGTCACTAGTACTGTACGTGTAGTCACCAAGAATTAAAAAATCCAATAATAATATATGTTGTATTACAAATGTCAGCTGTAGAAATCGCGGATAGTAAACTCTATATTTTGTAATATTATCAATAAAAATACACGATTGACATTTTTACAATAGGTGTCAGTTCTGAGTGTTAAAAATGTAATATTTACAAGAGCTAGAAACTTGTTTGAGGGAGTGTTTTATCCAAAGCGCAATTATATTTAATACAGTTGTCCGTTACAATGGTACTGTAATACTTGTATCCGGGACAACACAAATTGTACCATATAGTACCGTGGTATAGTGTTGCATTATACTGCAGATACCATGATACGAAGGTCCCCTGTTCACTACAAACATCATAAACTGCAGGTTTTAGGTGCTGAATCCTAGAATGCATCTAAAAGGACGCTTTACAGAGCCCCCTGCTGGCAGCTTTTAGTACAACATTTATTTTAAGTGGAGGAAAGGTGGCTGCTTCCAGCTCACACGAGGGAACAAGAAAGAGTAAAAGTAAGACTTTATTTTAATTGTTTTAATTAAAAGTTACCAATTTCTTTTGTAAGGGATTTAAATTAATTATGTCCAGAACACAAATAATTCATTTATTGTTAGTTTTGATTGTTCTGACTGTTATATTGTTCTTCAAAACTATCCATCAAAATGGATATTGGGACTAAGTTTAGATCAAAATAAATAAATAAAAATACATGTTTCAGTAATCAGATTTACTGTAAAGTGCCCAGATTGAATCATTTTTGTTATTAAATAAAAATGATTAATATGTTTTACTTGTGTTTTTATTTATTTATTTACTGTTTTATATCAAGTTTTTCTTAAACTTTGGGGTTTATGTACAACCTCTTTCTGTTGCTTTTCATTCATTTACAATACATGCCTGACAGCTGAATCATTTTAGAATGTATGATAAATAAATCGAGGTCAATCGCCCAGAGATTACAATTCAAAAATGGGAGGAGTTGACATGATTGACAGCTGCATATCCTACTACAGGGCAAAAGCCAGGATCAAGTAATGGACAGCTAAGGTGATCGTTCACATGCTGGATTTGTCAGCAGCAAATGCATGGTTACAATACTGACAAGATCACTATTCCTTAGGGGACAGAAAGAGAGATGTTATGGAATATCTAGACTTCAAGGTGGAACTAGCCAATGTTCTGATTGCTTGCAGAAAACCATTGCAATGAAGACCAGCTGCCACTCCAGAGGAAGAGCACACCAATGCCAGCAAAGGTGTTTCTTCTGAATAAAAAATAACAGGATCTTCGGGTCTGAGCAAATCTCAAGAGATCCCTGCTTTGAAACCTTTAGCAGTGCATAGATCCCACATTCCTCAATCTTGGAATGGAAATCATTTTCATGGCCTAGGTAGCGCGTCAGTCTCATAATCTGAAGGTCATGAGTTTGATCCTCACACGGGGCAGCACTTTTATTCTTGGATAGGAGTTATTTAAAAATAAATACCCAAAACGTTAAATGCTGTCAAAACGTTCTTCATGGTCGTAAATGGTTAGATGTCCTTATTGTTTTAAAACTGGGTATCAACAAAGCATCTGGACAAATGGAGAACAGCTACAATTTGTATGTGAGCACAGGAATGGACATTAACATATACGCGCTTACACTATAAAACGTATCGGGGCTATATTATATATTAAGGGATTGTTCTTTCATTTATTCAATAAGTTAAATACAAAATACTTTGCCGAACGAGTTAAATGTAATGTACTCTTCACTCATGCAAGATGCTAGTAAGATACTATATGAATAGGAGAGATTGTCCCTAGGAGTGTTTCCGTAGTGTAGTGGTTATCACGTTAAGCCTAACACGCGAAAGGTCCCGGTTCGAGACCGGCGGAAACATTCGTTTTGTAATTTATTTTAAAATAACAACCCATTACAAATATATTTATTTTTATACGTCTGATTATATTGCACGTATCGCAAATTGCAATATACAGTACAATTCTTATTGTGTATTTGTAGGTGATTGTGTTTGATAAGTGGGTTACATAATTCATCAAATGTTTCCGTAGTGTAGTGGTTATCACGTTAAGCCTCACACGCTGAAAGGTCCCCGGTTCGAAACCGGGCGGAAACACGTGTATATATTTTTATTTATTTGATCAGTTATATTTATTAGACGCGGCTGCATTTTTGTAACAGCATGGCGGATGGTTGCATTTATTTGAGTACTGTACATCCAGATTATCTTGTGTATCATTCATCGGGTCAAAATTTGATACATTTCTTTCTTGCACAACAGCTGCCTCGTCCCACCCAGCCAAAAGTCGATGTAGTTTTGACCAATCATAGCCCGTGTCGCTACCAAGAATTGATCAGGAAAGAGCCAATCAGATTTCTCAGAGCTACCAAGAATCAAGTGACAGAATTATCCAATCAAATCTCGTAGAACTGCCAAGAGTGCTGATCGTTTTCAACGACGGAGATTATTGAATCTTGAAGTCTCTTGGTTTATTTTGAAACACAATCATCTGAAGATAAGAATTGCATTACAGTATTATTTTAATTGTCACTAGTACTGTACGTGTAGTCACCAAGAATTAAAAAAATCCAATAATAATATATGTTGTATTACAAATGTCAGCTGTAGAAATGCGCGGATAGTAAACTCTATATTTTGTAATATTATCAATAAAAATACACGATTGACATTTTTACAATAGGTGTCAGTTCTGAGTGTTAAAAATGTAATATTTACAAGAGCTAGAAACTTGTTTGAGGGAGTGTTTTATCCAAAGCGCAATTATATTTAATACAGTTGTCCGTTACAATGGTACTGTAATACTTGTATCCGGGACAACACAAATTGTACCATATAGTACCGTGGTATAGTGTTGCATTATACTGCAGATACCATGATACGAAGGTCCCCTGTTCACTACAAACATCATAAACTGCAGGTTTTAGGTGCTGAATCCTAGAATGCATCTAAAAGGACGCTTTACAGAGCCCCTGCTGGCAGCTTTTAGTACAACATTTATTTTAAGTGGAGGAAAGGTGGCTGCTTCCAGCTCACACGAGGGAACAAGAAAGAGTAAAAGTAAGACTTTATTTTAATTGTTTTAATTAAAAGTTACCAATTTCTTTTGTAAGGGATTTAAATTAATTATGTCCAGAACACAAATAATTCATTTATTGTTAGTTTTGATTGTTCTGACTGTTATATTGTTCTTCAAAACTATCCATCAAAATGGATATTGGGACTAAGTTTAGATCAAAATAAATAAATAAAAATACATGTTTCAGTAATCAGATTTACTGTAAAGTGCCCAGATTGAATCATTTTTGTTATTAAATAAAAATGATTAATATGTTTTACTTGTGTTTTTATTTATTTATTTACTGTTTTATATCAAGTTTTTCTTAAACTTTGGGGTTTATGTACAACCTCTTTCTGTTGCTTTTCATTCATTTACAATACATGCCTGACAGCTGAATCATTTTAGAATGTATGATAAATAAATCGAGGTCAATCGCCCAGAGATTACAATTCAAAAATGGGAGGAGTTGACATGATTGACAGCTGCATATCCTACTACAGGGCAAAAGCCAGGATCAAGTAATGGACAGCTAAGGTGATCGTTCACATGCTGGATTTGTCAGCAGCAAATGCATGGTTACAATACTGACAAGATCACTATTCCTTAGGGGACAGAAAGAGAGATGTTATGGAATATCTAGACTTCAAGGTGGAACTAGCCAATGTTCTGATTGCTTGCAGAAAACCATTGCAATGAAGACCAGCTGCCACTCCAGAGGAAGAGCACACCAATGCCAGCAAAGGTGTTTCTTCTGAATAAAAAATAACAGGATCTTCGGGTCTGAGCAAATCTCAAGAGATCCCTGCTTTGAAACCTTTAGCAGTGCATAGATCCCACATTCCTCAATCTTGGAATGGAAATCATTTTCATGGCCTAGGTAGCGTCAGTCTCATAATCTGAAGGTCATGAGTTTGATCCTCACACGGGCAGCACTTTTATTCTTGGATAGGAGTTATTTAAAATAAATACCCAAAACGTTAAATGCTGTCAAAACGTTCTTCATGGTCGTAAATGGTTAGATGTCCTTATTGTTTTAAAACTGGGTATCAACAAAGCATCTGGACAAATGGAGAACAGCTACAATTTGTATGTGAGCACAGGAATGGACATTAACATATACGCTTACACTATAAAACGTATCGGGGCTATATTATATATTAAGGGATTGTTCTTTCATTTATTCAATAAGTTAAATACAAAATACTTTGCCGAACGAGTTAAATGTAATGTACTCTTCACTCATGCAAGATGCTAGTAAGATACTATATGAATAGGAGAGATTGTCCCTAGGAGTGTTTCCGTAGTGTAGTGGTTATCACGTTCGCCTAACACGCGAAAGGTCCCCGGTTCGAGACCGGGCGGAAACATTCGTTTTTGTAATTTATTTTAAAATAACAACCCATTACAAATATATTTATTTTTATACGTCTGATTATATTGCACGTATCGCAAATTGCAATATACAGTACAATTCTTATTGTGTATTTGTAGGTGATTGTGTTTGATAAGTGGGTTACATAATTCATCAAATGTTTCCGTAGTGTAGTGGTTATCACGTTCGCCTCACACGCTGAAAGGTCCCGGTTCGAAACCGGGCGGAAACACGTGTATATATTTTTATTTATTTGATCAGTTATATTTATTAGACGCGGCTGCATTTTTGTAACAGCATGGCGGATGGTTGCATTTATTTGAGTACTGTACATCCAGATTATCTTGTGTATCATTCATCGGGTCAAAATTTGATACATTTCTTTCTTGCACAACAGCTGCCTCGTCCCACCCAGCCAAAAGTCGATGTAGTTTTGACCAATCATAGCCCGTGTCGCTACCAAGAATTGATCAGGAAAGAGCCAATCAGATTTCTCAGAGCTACCAAGAATCAAGTGACAGAATTATCCAATCAAATCTCGTAGAACTGCCAAGAGTGCTGATCGTTTTCAACGACGGGAGATTATTGAATCTTGAAGTCTCTTGGTTTATTTTGAAACACAATCATCTGAAGATAAGAATTGCATTACAGTATTATTTTAATTGTCACTAGTACTGTACGTGTAGTCACCAAGAATTAAAAAATCCAATAATAATATATGTTGTATTACAAATGTCAGCTGTAGAAATCGCGGATAGTAAACTCTATATTTTGTAATATTATCAATAAAAATACACGATTGACATTTTTACAATAGGTGTCAGTTCTGAGTGTTAAAAATGTAATATTTACAAGAGCTAGAAACTTGTTTGAGGGAGTGTTTTATCCAAAGCGCAATTATATTTAATACAGTTGTCCGTTACAATGGTACTGTAATACTTGTATCCGGGACAACACAAATTGTACCATATAGTACCGTGGTATAGTGTTGCATTATACTGCAGATACCATGATACGAAGGTCCCCTGTTCACTACAAACATCATAAACTGCAGGTTTTAGGTGCTGAATCCTAGAATGCATCTAAAAGGACGCTTTACAGAGCCCCTGCTGGCAGCTTTTAGTACAACATTTATTTTAAGTGGAGGAAAGGTGGCTGCTTCCAGCTCACACGAGGGAACAAGAAAGAGTAAAAGTAAGACTTTATTTTAATTGTTTTAATTAAAAGTTACCAATTTCTTTTGTAAGGGATTTAAATTAATTATGTCCAGAACACAAATAATTCATTTATTGTTAGTTTTGATTGTTCTGACTGTTATATTGTTCTTCAAAACTATCCATCAAAATGGATATTGGGACTAAGTTTAGATCAAAATAAATAAATAAAAATACATGTTTCAGTAATCAGATTTACTGTAAAGTGCCCAGATTGAATCATTTTTGTTATTAAATAAAAATGATTAATATGTTTTACTTGTGTTTTTATTTATTTATTTACTGTTTTATATCAAGTTTTTCTTAAACTTTGGGGTTTATGTACAACCTCTTTCTGTTGCTTTTCATTCATTTACAATACATGCCTGACAGCTGAATCATTTTAGAATGTATGATAAATAAATCGAGGTCAATCGCCCAGAGATTACAATTCAAAAATGGGAGGAGTTGACATGATTGACAGCTGCATATCCTACTACAGGGCAAAAGCCAGGATCAAGTAATGGACAGCTAAGGTGATCGTTCACATGCTGGATTTGTCAGCAGCAAATGCATGGTTACAATACTGACAAGATCACTATTCCTTAGGGGACAGAAAGAGAGATGTTATGGAATATCTAGACTTCAAGGTGGAACTAGCCAATGTTCTGATTGCTTGCAGAAAACCATTGCAATGAAGACCAGCTGCCACTCCAGAGGAAGAGCACACCAATGCCAGCAAAGGTGTTTCTTCTGAATAAAAAATAACAGGATCTTCGGGTCTGAGCAAATCTCAAGAGATCCCTGCTTTGAAACCTTTAGCAGTGCATAGATCCCACATTCCTCAATCTTGGAATGGAAATCATTTTCATGTTAGGTAGCGTCAGTCTCATAATCTGAAGGTCATGAGTTTGATCCTCACACGGGCAGCACTTTTATTCTTGGATAGGAGTTATTTAAAAATAAATACCCAAAACGTTAAATGCTGTCAAAACGTTCTTCATGGTCGTAAATGGTTAGATGTCCTTATTGTTTTAAAACTGGGTATCAACAAAGCATCTGGACAAATGGAGAACAGCTACAATTTGTATGTGAGCACAGGAATGGACATTAACATATACGCTTACACTATAAAACGTATCGGGCTATATTATATATTAAGGGATTGTTCTTTCATTTATTCAATAAGTTAAATACAAAATACTTTGCCGAACGAGTTAAATGTAATGTACTCTTCACTCATGCAAGATGCTAGTAAGATACTATATGAATAGGAGAGATTGTCCCTAGGAGTGTTTCCGTAGTGTAGTGGTTATCACGTTAAGCCTAACACGCGAAAGGTCCCCGGTTCGAGACCGGCGGAAACATTTGTTTTGTAATTTATTTTAAAATAACAACCCATTACAAATATATTTATTTTTTATACGTCTGATTATATTGCACGATCGCAAATTGCAATATACAGTACAATTCTTATTGTGTATTTGTAGGTGATTGTGTTTGATAAGTGGGTTACATAATTCATCAAATGTTTCCGTAGTGTAGTGGTTATCACGTTCGCCTCACGCTGAAAGGTCCCGGTTCGAAACGGCGGAAACACGTGTATATATTTTTATTTATTTGATCAGTTATATTTATTAGACGCGGCTGCATTTTTGTAACAGCATGGCGGATGGTTGCATTTATTTGAGTACTGTACATCCAGATTATCTTGTGTATCATTCATCGGGTCAAAATTTGATACATTTCTTTCTTGCACAACAGCTGCCTCGTCCCACCCAGCCAAAAGTCGATGTAGTTTTGACCAATCATAGCCCGTGTCGCTACCAAGAATTGATCAGGAAAGAGCCAATCAGATTTCTCAGAGCTACCAAGAATCAAGTGACAGAATTATCCAATCAAATCTCGTAGTACTACCAAGAGTGCTGATCGTTTTCAACGACGGGAGATTATTGAATCTTGAAGTCTCTTGGTTTATTTTGAAACACAATCATCTGAAGATAAGAATTGCATTACACTATTATTTTAATTGTCACTAGTACTGTACGTGTAGTCACCAAGAATTAAAAAAAAATCCAATAATAATATATGTTGTATTACAAATGTCAGCTGTAGAAATGCACGGATAGTAAACTCTATATTTTGTAATATTATCAATAAAAATACACGATTGACATTTTTACAATAGGTGTCAGTTCTGAGTGTTAAAAATGTAATATTTACAAGAGCTAGAAACTTGTTTGAGGGAGTGTTTTATCCAAAGCGCAATTATATTTAATACAGTTGTCCGTTACAATGGTACTGTAATACTTGTATCCGGGACAACACAAATTGTACCATATAGTACCGTGGTATAGTGTTGCATTATACTGCAGATACCATGATACGAAGGTCCCCTGTTCACTACAAACATCATAAACTGCAGGTTTTAGGTGCTGAATCCTAGAATGCATCTAAAAGGACGCTTTACAGAGCCCCTGCTGGCAGCTTTTAGTACAACATTTATTTTAAGTGGAGGAAAGGTGGCTGCTTCCAGCTCACACGAGGGAACAAGAAAGAGTAAAAGTAAGACTTTATTTTAATTGTTTTAATTAAAAGTTACCAATTTCTTTTGTAAGGATTTAAATTAATTATGTCCAGAACACAAATAATTCATTTATTGTTAGTTTTGATTGTTCTGACTGTTATATTGTTCTTCAAAACTATCCATCAAAATGGATATTGGGACTAAGTTTAGATCAAAATAAATAAATAAAAATACATGTTTCAGTAATCAGATTTACTGTAAAGTGCCCAGATTGAATCATTTTTGTTATTAAATAAAAATGATTAATATGTTTTACTTGTGTTTTTATTTATTTATTTACTGTTTTATATCAAGTTTTTCTTAAACTTTGGGGTTTATGTACAACCTCTTTCTGTTGCTTTTCATTCATTTACAATACATGCCTGACAGCTGAATCATTTTAGAATGTATGATAAATAAATCGAGGTCAATCGCCCAGAGATTACAATTCAAAAATGGGAGGAGTTGACATGATTGACAGCTGCATATCCTACTACAGGGCAAAAGCCAGGATCAAGTAATGGACAGCTAAGGTGATCGTTCACATGCTGGATTTGTCAGCAGCAAATGCATGGTTACAATACTGACAAGATCACTATTCCTTAGGGGACAGAAAGAGAGATGTTATGGAATATCTAGACTTCAAGGTGGAACTAGCCAATGTTCTGATTGCTTGCAGAAAACCATTGCAATGAAGACCAGCTGCCACTCCAGAGGAAGAGCACACCAATACCAGCAAAGGTGTTTCTTCTGAATAAAAAATAACAGGATCTTCGGGTCTGAGCAAATCTCAAGAGATCCCTGCTTTGAAACCTTTAGCAGTGCATAGATCCCACATTCCTCAATCTTGGAATGGAAATCATTTTCATTGGCCTAGGTAGCGCGTCAGTCTCATAATCTGAAGGTCATGAGTTTGATCCTCACACGGGGCAGCACTTTTATTCTTGGATAGGAGTTATTTAAAAATAAATACCCAATACGGTAAATGCTGTCAAAACGTTCTTCATTGTCGTAAATGGTTAGATGTCCTTATTGTTTTAAAACTGGGTATCAACAAAGCATCTGGACAAATGGAGAACAGCTACAATTTGTATGTGAGCACAGAAATGGACATTAACATATACGCGCTTACACTATAAAACGTATCGGGGCTATATTATATATTAAGGGATTGTTCTTTCATTTATTCAATAAGTTAAATACAAAATACTTTGCCGAACGAGTTAAATGTAATGTACTCGTCACTCATGCAAGATGCTAGTAAGATACTATATGAATAGGAGAGATTGTCCCTAGGAGTGTTTCCGTAGTGTAGTGGTTATCACGTTCAGCCTAACACGCTGAAAGGTCCCCGGTTCGAGACCGGCGGAAACATTCGTTTTGTAATTTATTTTAAAATAACAACCCATTACAAATATATTTATTTTTATACGTCTGATTATATTGCACGTATCGCAAATTGCAATATACAGTACAATTCTTATTGTGTATTTGTAGGTGATTGTGTTTGATAAGTGGGTTACATAATTCATCAAATGTTTCCGTAGTGTAGTGGTTATCACGTTCGCCTCACGCTGAAAGGTCCCGGTTCGAAACCGGCGGAAACACGTGTATATATTTTTATTTATTTGATCAGTTATATTTATTAGACGCGGCTGCATTTTTGTAACAGCATGGCGGATGGTTGCATTTATTTGAGTACTGTACATCCAGATTATCTTGTGTATCATTCATCGGGTCAAAATTTGATACATTTCTTTCTTGCACAACAGCTGCCTCGTCCCACCCAGCCAAAAGTCGATGTAGTTTTGACCAATCATAGCCCGTGTCGCTACCAAGAATTGATCAGGAAAGAGCCAATCAGATTTCTCAGAGCTACCAAGAATCAAGTGACAGAATTATCCAATCAAATCTCGTAGAACTGCCAAGAGTGCTGATCGTTTTCAACGACGGGAGATTATTGAATCTTGAAGTCTCTTGGTTTATTTTGAAACACAATCATCTGAAGATAAGAATTGCATTACAGTATTATTTTAATTGTCACTAGTACTGTACGTGTAGTCACCAAGAATTAAAAAATCCAATAATAATATATGTTGTATTACAAATGTCAGCTGTAGAAATGCCGGATAGTAAACTCTATATTTTGTAATATTATCAATAAAAATACACGATTGACATTTTTACAATAGGTGTCAGTTCTGAGTGTTAAAAATGTAATATTTACAAGAGCTAGAAACTTGTTTGAGGGAGTGTTTTATCCAAAGCGCAATTATATTTAATACAGTTGTCCGTTACAATGGTACTGTAATACTTGTATCCGGGACAACACAAATTGTACCATATAGTACCGTGGTATAGTGTTGCATTATACTGCAGATACCATGATACGAAGGTCCCCTGTTCACTACAAACATCATAAACTGCAGGTTTTAGGTGCTGAATCCTAGAATGCATCTAAAAGGACGCTTTACAGAGCCCCTGCTGGCAGCTTTTAGTACAACATTTATTTTAAGTGGAGGAAAGGTGGCTGCTTCCAGCTCACACGAGGGAACAAGAAAGAGTAAAAGTAAGACTTTATTTTAATTGTTTTAATTAAAAGTTACCAATTTCTTTTGTAAGGGATTTAAATTAATTATGTCCAGAACACAAATAATTCATTTATTGTTAGTTTTGATTGTTCTGACTGTTATATTGTTCTTCAAAACTATCCATCAAAATGGATATTGGGACTAAGTTTAGATCAAAATAAATAAATAAAAATACATGTTTCAGTAATCAGATTTACTGTAAAGTGCCCAGATTGAATCATTTTTGTTATTAAATAAAAATGATTAATATGTTTTACTTGTGTTTTTATTTATTTATTTACTGTTTTATATCAAGTTTTTCTTAAACTTTGGGGTTTATGTACAACCTCTTTCTGTTGCTTTTCATTCATTTACAATACATGCCTGACAGCTGAATCATTTTAGAATGTATGATAAATAAATCGAGGTCAATCGCCCAGAGATTACAATTCAAAAATGGGAGGAGTTGACATGATTGACAGCTGCATATCCTACTACAGGGCAAAAGCCAGGATCAAGTAATGGACAGCTAAGGTGATCGTTCACATGCTGGATTTGTCAGCAGCAAATGCATGGTTACAATACTGACAAGATCACTATTCCTTAGGGGACAGAAAGAGAGATGTTATGGAATATCTAGACTTCAAGGTGGAACTAGCCAATGTTCTGATTGCTTGCAGAAAACCATTGCAATGAAGACCAGCTGCCACTCCAGAGGAAGAGCACACCAATGCCAGCAAAGGTGTTTCTTCTGAATAAAAAATAACAGGATCTTCGGTCTGAGCAAATCTCAAGAGATCCCTGCTTTGAAACCTTTAGCAGTGCATAGATCCCACATTCCTCAATCTTGGAATGGAAATCATTTTCATTTAGGTAGCGTCAGTCTCATAATCTGAAGGTCATGAGTTTGATCCTCACACGGGCAGCACTTTTATTCTTGGATAGGAGTTATTTAAAAATAAATACCCAAAACGTTAAATGCTGTCAAAACGTTCTTCATGGTCGTAAATGGTTAGATGTCCTTATTGTTTTAAAACTGGGTATCAACAAAGCATCTGGACAAATGGAGAACAGCTACAATTTGTATGTGAGCACAGGAATGGACATTAACATATACGCTTACACTATAAAACGTATCGGGGCTATATTATATATTAAGGGATTGTTCTTTCATTTATTCAATAAGTTAAATACAAAATACTTTGCCGAACGAGTTAAATGTAATGTACTCTTCACTCATGCAAGATGCTAGTAAGATACTATATGAATAGGAGAGAGTGTCCCTAGGAGTGTTTCTGTAGTGTAGTGGTTATCACGTTCGCCTAACACGCGAAAGGTCCCCGGTTCGAGACCGGGCGGAAACATTTGTTTTGTAATTTATTTTAAAATAACAACCCATTACAAATATATTTATTTTTTATACGTCTGATTATATTGCACGTATCGCAAATTGCAATATACAGTACAATTCTTATTGTGTATTTGTAGGTGATTGTGTTTGATAAGTGGGTTACATAATTCATCAAATGTTTCCGTAGTGTAGTGGTTATCACGTTCGCCTCACACGCGAAAGGTCCCCGGTTCGAAACCGGCGGAAACACGTGTATATATTTTTTATTTATTTGATCAGTTATATTTATTAGACGCGGCTGCATTTTTGTAACAGCATGGCGGATGGTTGCATTTATTTGAGTACTGTACATCCAGATTATCTTGTGTATCATTCTTCGGGTCAAAATTTGATACATTTCTTTCTTGCACAACAGCTGCCTCGTCCCACCCAGCCAAAAGTCGATGTAGTTTTGACCAATCATAGCCCGTGTCGCTACCAAGAATTGATCAGGAAAGAGCCAATCAGATTTCTCAGAGCTACCAAGAATCAAGTGACAGAATTATCCAATCAAATCTCGTAGAACTGCCAAGAGTGCTGATCGTTTTCAACGACGGAGATTATTGAATCTTGAAGTCTCTTGGTTTATTTTGAAACACAATCATCTGAAGATAAGAATTGCATTACAGTATTATTTTAATTGTCACTAGTACTGTACGTGTAGTCACCAAGAATTAAAAAATCCAATAATAATATATGTTGTATTACAAATGTCAGCTGTAGAAATGCGGGATAGTAAACTCTATATTTTGTAATATTATCAATAAAAATACACGATTGACATTTTTACAATAGGTGTCAGTTCTGAGTGTTAAAAATGTAATATTTACAAGAGCTAGAAACTTGTTTGAGGGAGTGTTTTATCCAAAGCGCAATTATATTTAATACAGTTGTCCGTTACAATGGTACTGTAATACTTGTATCCGGGACAACACAAATTGTACCATATAGTACCGTGGTATAGTGTTGCATTATACTGCAGATACCATGATACGAAGGTCCCCTGTTCACTACAAACATCATAAACTGCAGGTTTTTAGGTGCTGAATCCTAGAATGCATCTAAAAGGACGCTTTACAGAGCCCCTGCTGGCAGCTTTTAGTACAACATTTATTTTAAGTGGAGGAAAGGTGGCTGCTTCCAGCTCACACGAGGGAACAAGAAAGAGTAAAAGTAAGACTTTATTTTAATTGTTTTAATTAAAAGTTACCAATTTCTTTTGTAAGGGGATTTAAATTAATTATGTCCAGAACACAAATAATTCATTTATTGTTAGTTTTGATTGTTCTGACTGTTATATTGTTCTTCAAAACTATCCATCAAAATGGATATTGGGACTAAGTTTAGATCAAAATAAATAAATAAAAATACATGTTTCAGTAATCAGATTTACTGTAAAGTGCCCAGATTGAATCATTTTTGTTATTAAATAAAAATGATTAATATGTTTTACTTGTGTTTTTATTTATTTATTTACTGTTTTATATCAAGTTTTTCTTAAACTTTGGGGTTTATGTACAACCTCTTTCTGTTGCTTTTCATTCATTTACAATACATGCCTGACAGCTGAATCATTTTAGAATGTATGATAAATAAATCGAGGTCAATCGCCCAGAGATTACAATTCAAAAATGGGAGGAGTTGACATGATTGACAGCTGCATATCCTACTACAGGGCAAAAGCCAGGATCAAGTAATGGACAGCTAAGGTGATCGTTCACATGCTGGATTTGTCAGCAGCAAATGCATGGTTACAATACTGACAAGATCACTATTCCTTAGGGGACAGAAAGAGAGATGTTATGGAATATCTAGACTTCAAGGTGGAACTAGCCAATGTTCTGATTGCTTGCAGAAAACCATTGCAATGAAGACCAGCTGCCACTCCAGAGGAAGAGCACACCAATGCCAGCAAAGGTGTTTCTTCTGAATAAAAATAACAGGATCTTCGGGTCTGAGCAAATCTCAAGAGATCCCTGCTTTGAAACCTTTAGCAGTGCATAGATCCCACATTCCTCAATCTTGGAATGGAAATCATTTTCATTTAGGTAGGCGTCAGTCTCATAATCTGAAGGTCATGAGTTTGATCCTCACACGGGCAGCACTTTTATTCTTGGATAGGAGTTATTTAAAAATAAATACCCAAAACGTTAAATGCTGTCAAAACGTTCTTCATGGTCGTAAATGGTTAGATGTCCTTATTGTTTTAAAACTGGGTATCAACAAAGCATCTGGACAAATGGAGAACAGCTACAATTTGTATGTGAGCACAGGAATGGACATTAACATATACGCTTACACTATAAAACGTATCGGGGCTATATTATATATTAAGGGATTGTTCTTTCATTTATTCAATAAGTTAAATACAAAATACTTTGCCGAACGAGTTAAATGTAATGTACTCTTCACTCATGCAAGATGCTAGTAAGATACTATATGAATAGGAGAGATTGTCCCTAGGAGTGTTTCCGTAGTGTAGTGGTTATCACGTTCGCCTAACACGCGAAAGGTCCCCGGTTCGAGACCGGCGGAAACATTCGTTTTGTAATTTATTTTAAAATAACAACCCATTACAAATATATTTATTTTTATACGTCTGATTATATTGCACGTATCGCAAATTGCAATATACAGTACAATTCTTATTGTGTATTTGTAGGTGATTGTGTTTGATAAGTGGGTTACATAATTCATCAAATGTTTCCGTAGTGTAGTGGTTATCACGTTCAGCCTCACACGCTGAAAGGTCCCCGGTTCGAAACCGGGCGGAAACACGTGTATATATTTTTATTTATTTGATCAGTTATATTTATTAGACGCGGCTGCATTTTTGTAACAGCATGGCGGATGGTTGCATTTATTTGAGTACTGTACATCCAGATTATCTTGTGTATCATTCATCGGGTCAAAATTTGATACATTTCTTTCTTGCACAACAGCTGCCTCGTCCCACCCAGCCAAAAGTCGATGTAGTTTTGACCAATCATAGCCCGTGTCGCTACCAAGAATTGATCAGGAAAGAGCCAATCAGATTTCTCAGAGCTACCAAGAATCAAGTGACAGAATTATCCAATCAAATCTCGTAGAACTGCCAAGAGTGCTGATCGTTTTCAACGACGGGAGATTATTGAATCTTGAAGTCTCTTGGTTTATTTTGAAACACAATCATCTGAAGATAAGAATTGCATTACAGTATTATTTTAATTGTCACTAGTACTGTACGTGTAGTCACCAAGAATTAAAAAAAATCCAATAATAATATATGTTGTATTACAAATGTCAGCTGTAGAAATGCGCGGATAGTAAACTCTATATTTTGTAATATTATCAATAAAAATACACGATTGACATTTTTACAATAGGTGTCAGTTCTGAGTGTTAAAAAATGTAATATTTACAAGAGCTAGAAACTTGTTTGAGGGAGTGTTTTATCCAAAGCGCAATTATATTTAATACAGTTGTCCGTTACAATGGTACTGTAATACTTGTATCCGGGACAACACAAATTGTACCATATAGTACCGTGGTATAGTGTTGCATTATACTGCAGATACCATGATACGAAGGTCCCCTGTTCACTACAAACATCATAAACTGCAGGTTTTAGGTGCTGAATCCTAGAATGCATCTAAAAGGACGCTTTACAGAGCCCCTGCTGGCAGCTTTTAGTACAACATTTATTTTAAGTGGAGGAAAGGTGGCTGCTTCCAGCTCACACGAGGGAACAAGAAAGAGTAAAAGTAAGACTTTATTTTAATTGTTTTAATTAAAAGTTACCAATTTCTTTTGTAAGGGATTTAAATTAATTATGTCCAGAACACAAATAATTCATTTATTGTTAGTTTTGATTGTTCTGACTGTTATATTGTTCTTCAAAACTATCCATCAAAATGGATATTGGGACTAAGTTTAGATCAAAATAAATAAATAAAAATACATGTTTCAGTAATCAGATTTACTGTAAAGTGCCCAGATTGAATCATTTTTGTTATTAAATAAAAATGATTAATATGTTTTACTTGTGTTTTTATTTATTTATTTACTGTTTTATATCAAGTTTTTCTTAAACTTTGGGGTTTATGTACAACCTCTTTCTGTTGCTTTTCATTCATTTACAATACATGCCTGACAGCTGAATCATTTTAGAATGTATGATAAATAAATCGAGGTCAATCGCCCAGAGATTACAATTCAAAAATGGGAGGAGTTGACATGATTGACAGCTGCATATCCTACTACAGGGCAAAAGCCAGGATCAAGTAATGGACAGCTAAGGTGATCGTTCACATGCTGGATTTGTCAGCAGCAAATGCATGGTTACAATACTGACAAGATCACTATTCCTTAGGGGACAGAAAGAGAGATGTTATGGAATATCTAGACTTCAAGGTGGAACTAGCCAATGTTCTGATTGCTTGCAGAAAACCATTGCAATGAAGACCAGCTGCCACTCCAGAGGAAGAGCACACCAATGCCAGCAAAGGTGTTTCTTCTGAATAAAAAATAACAGGATCTTCGGGTCTGAGCAAATCTCAAGAGATCCCTGCTTTGAAACCTTTAGCAGTGCATAGATCCCACATTCCTCAATCTTGGAATGGAAATCATTTTCATGGCTTAGGTAGGCGTCAGTCTCATAATCTGAAGGTCATGAGTTTGATCCTCACACGGGCAGCACTTTTATTCTTGGATAGGAGTTATTTAAAAATAAATACCCAAAACGTTAAATGCTGTCAAAACGTTCTTCATGGTCGTAAATGGTTAGATGTCCTTATTGTTTT
This sequence comes from Acipenser oxyrinchus oxyrinchus, assembly GCA_030684275.1. Classification (NCBI taxonomy): domain Eukaryota; kingdom Metazoa; phylum Chordata; class Actinopteri; order Acipenseriformes; family Acipenseridae; genus Acipenser; species Acipenser oxyrinchus. Next base: position 12,780,322 of record CM060268.1, read on the forward strand.
AAAACTGGGTATCAACAAAGCATCTGGACAAATGGAGAACAGCTACAATTTGTATGTGAGCACAGGAATGGACATTAACATATACGCTTACACTATAAAACGTATCGGGCTATATTATATATTAAGGGATTGTTCTTTCATTTATTCAATAAGTTAAATACAAAATACTTTGCCGAACGAGTTAAATGTAATGTACTCTTCACTCATGCAAGATGCTAGTAAGATACTATATGAATAGGAGAGATTGTCCCTAGGAGTGTTTCCGTAGTGTAGTGGTTATCACGTTCGCCTAACACGCGAAAGGTCCCCGGTTCGAGACCGGCGGAAACATTCGTTTTGTAATTTATTTTAAAATAACAACCCATTACAAATATATTTATTTTTATACGTCTGATTATATTGCACGTATCGCAAATTGCAATATACAGTACAATTCTTATTGTGTATTTGTAGGTGATTGTGTTTGATAAGTGGGTTACATAATTCATCAAATGTTTCCGTAGTGTAGTGGTTATCACGTTCGCCTCACACGCTGAAAGGTCCCCGGTTCGAAACCGGGCGGAAACACGTGTATATATTTTTATTTATTTGATCAGTTATATTTATTAGACGCGGCTGCATTTTTGTAACAGCATGGCGGATGGTTGCATTTATTTGAGTACTGTACATCCAGATTATCTTGTGTATCATTCATCGGGTCAAAATTTGATACATTTCTTTCTTGCACAACAGCTGCCTCGTCCCACCCAGCCAAAAGTCGATGTAGTTTTGACCAATCATAGCCCGTGTCGCTACCAAGAATTGATCAGGAAAGAGCCAATCAGATTTCTCAGAGCTACCAAGAATCAAGTGACAGAATTATCCAATCAAATCTCGTAGAACTGCCAAGAGTGCTGATCGTTTTCAACGACGGGAGATTATTGAATCTTGAAGTCTCTTGGTTTATTTTGAAACACAATCATCTGAAGATAAGAATTGCATTACAGTATTATTTTAATTGTCACTAGTACTGTACGTGTAGTCACCAAGAATTAAAAAAAATCCAATAATAATATATGTTGTATTACAAATGTCAGCTGTAGAAATGCGCGGATAGTAAACTCTATATTTTGTAATATTATCAATAAAAATACACGATTGACATTTTTACAATAGGTGTCAGTTCTGAGTGTTAAAAAATGTAATATTTACAAGAGCTAGAAACTTGTTTGAGGGAGTGTTTTATCCAAAGCGCAATTATATTTAATACAGTTGTCCGTTACAATGGTACTGTAATACTTGTATCCGGGACAACACAAATTGTACCATATAGTACCGTGGTATAGTGTTGCATTATACTGCAGATACCATGATACGAAGGTCCCCTGTTCACTACAAACATCATAAACTGCAGGTTTTAGGTGCTGAATCCTAGAATGCATCTAAAAGGACGCTTTACAGAGCCCCTGCTGGCAGCTTTTAGTACAACATTTATTTTAAGTGGAGGAAAGGTGGCTGCTTCCAGCTCACACGAGGGAACAAGAAAGAGTAAAAGTAAGACTTTATTTTAATTGTTTTAATTAAAAGTTACCAATTTCTTTTGTAAGGGATTTAAATTAATTATGTCCAGAACACAAATAATTCATTTATTGTTAGTTTTGATTGTTCTGACTGTTATATTGTTCTTCAAAACTATCCATCAAAATGGATATTGGGACTAAGTTTAGATCAAAATAAATAAATAAAAATACATGTTTCAGTAATCAGATTTACTGTAAAGTGCCCAGATTGAATCATTTTTGTTATTAAATAAAAATGATTAATATGTTTTACTTGTGTTTTTATTTATTTATTTACTGTTTTATATCAAGTTTTTCTTAAACTTTGGGGTTTATGTACAACCTCTTTCTGTTGCTTTTCATTCATTTACAATACATGCCTGACAGCTGAATCATTTTAGAATGTATGATAAATAAATCGAGGTCAATCGCCCAGAGATTACAATTCAAAAATGGGAGGAGTTGACATGATTGACAGCTGCATATCCTACTACAGGGCAAAAGCCAGGATCAAGTAATGGACAGCTAAGGTGATCGTTCACATGCTGGATTTGTCAGCAGCAAATGCATGGTTACAATACTGACAAGATCACTATTCCTTAGGGGACAGAAAGAGAGATGTTATGGAATATCTAGACTTCAAGGTGGAACTAGCCAATGTTCTGATTGCTTGCAGAAAACCATTGCAATGAAGACCAGCTGCCACTCCAGAGGAAGAGCACACCAATGCCAGCAAAGGTGTTTCTTCTGAATAAAAAATAACAGGATCTTCGGGTCTGAGCAAATCTCAAGAGATCCCTGCTTTGAAACCTTTAGCAGTGCATAGATCCCACATTCCTCAATCTTGGAATGGAAATCATTTTCATGGCTTAGGTAGGCGTCAGTCTCATAATCTGAAGGTCATGAGTTTGATCCTCACACGGGCAGCACTTTTATTCTTGGATAGGAGTTATTTAAAATAAATACCCAAAACGTTAAATGCTGTCAAAACGTTCTTCATGGTCGTAAATGGTTAGATGTCCTTATTGTTTTAAAACTGGGTATCAACAAAGCATCTGGACAAATGGAGAACAGCTACAATTTGTATGTGAGCACAGGAATGGACATTAACATATACGCTTACACTATAAAACGTATCGGGCTATATTATATATTAAGGGATTGTTCTTTCATTTATTCAATAAGTTAAATACAAAATACTTTGCCGAACGAGTTAAATGTAATGTACTCTTCACTCATGCAAGATGCTAGTAAGATACTATATGAATAGGAGAGATTGTCCCTAGGAGTGTTTCCGTAGTGTAGTGGTTATCACGTTCGCCTAACACGCGAAAGGTCCCCGGTTCGAGACCGGCGGAAACATTCGTTTTGTAATTTATTTTAAAATAACAACCCATTACAAATATATTTATTTTTATACGTCTGATTATATTGCACGTATCGCAAATTGCAATATACAGTACAATTCTTATTGTGTATTTGTAGGTGATTGTGTTTGATAAGTGGGTTACATAATTCATCAAATGTTTCCGTAGTGTAGTGGTTATCACGTTCGCCTCACACGCTGAAAGGTCCCCGGTTCGAAACCGGGCGGAAACACGTGTATATATTTTTATTTATTTGATCAGTTATATTTATTAGACGCGGCTGCATTTTTGTAACAGCATGGCGGATGGTTGCATTTATTTGAGTACTGTACATCCAGATTATCTTGTGTATCATTCATCGGGTCAAAATTTGATACATTTCTTTCTTGCACAACAGCTGCCTCGTCCCACCCAGCCAAAAGTCGATGTAGTTTTGACCAATCATAGCCCGTGTCGCTACCAAGAATTGATCAGGAAAGAGCCAATCAGATTTCTCAGAGCTACCAAGAATCAAGTGACAGAATTATCCAATCAAATCTCGTAGAACTGCCAAGAGTGCTGATCGTTTTCAACGACGGGAGATTATTGAATCTTGAAGTCTCTTGGTTTATTTTGAAACACAATCATCTGAAGATAAGAATTGCATTACAGTATTATTTTAATTGTCACTAGTACTGTACGTGTAGTCACCAAGAATTAAAAAAAATCCAATAATAATATATGTTGTATTACAAATGTCAGCTGTAGAAATGCGCGGATAGTAAACTCTATATTTTGTAATATTATCAATAAAAATACACGATTGACATTTTTACAATAGGTGTCAGTTCTGAGTGTTAAAAAATGTAATATTTACAAGAGCTAGAAACTTGTTTGAGGGAGTGTTTTATCCAAAGCGCAATTATATTTAATACAGTTGTCCGTTACAATGGTACTGTAATACTTGTATCCGGGACAACACAAATTGTACCATATAGTACCGTGGTATAGTGTTGCATTATACTGCAGATACCATGATACGAAGGTCCCCTGTTCACTACAAACATCATAAACTGCAGGTTTTAGGTGCTGAATCCTAGAATGCATCTAAAAGGACGCTTTACAGAGCCCCTGCTGGCAGCTTTTAGTACAACATTTATTTTAAGTGGAGGAAAGGTGGCTGCTTCCAGCTCACACGAGGGAACAAGAAAGAGTAAAAGTAAGACTTTATTTTAATTGTTTTAATTAAAAGTTACCAATTTCTTTTGTAAGGGATTTAAATTAATTATGTCCAGAACACAAATAATTCATTTATTGTTAGTTTTGATTGTTCTGACTGTTATATTGTTCTTCAAAACTATCCATCAAAATGGATATTGGGACTAAGTTTAGATCAAAATAAATAAATAAAAATACATGTTTCAGTAATCAGATTTACTGTAAAGTGCCCAGATTGAATCATTTTTGTTATTAAATAAAAATGATTAATATGTTTTACTTGTGTTTTTATTTATTTATTTACTGTTTTATATCAAGTTTTTCTTAAACTTTGGGGTTTATGTACAACCTCTTTCTGTTGCTTTTCATTCATTTACAATACATGCCTGACAGCTGAATCATTTTAGAATGTATGATAAATAAATCGAGGTCAATCGCCCAGAGATTACAATTCAAAAATGGGAGGAGTTGACATGATTGACAGCTGCATATCCTACTACAGGGCAAAAGCCAGGATCAAGTAATGGACAGCTAAGGTGATCGTTCACATGCTGGATTTGTCAGCAGCAAATGCATGGTTACAATACTGACAAGATCACTATTCCTTAGGGGACAGAAAGAGAGATGTTATGGAATATCTAGACTTCAAGGTGGAACTAGCCAATGTTCTGATTGCTTGCAGAAAACCATTGCAATGAAGACCAGCTGCCACTCCAGAGGAAGAGCACACCAATGCCAGCAAAGGTGTTTCTTCTGAATAAAAAATAACAGGATCTTCGGGTCTGAGCAAATCTCAAGAGATCCCTGCTTTGAAACCTTTAGCAGTGCATAGATCCCACATTCCTCAATCTTGGAATGGAAATCATTTTCATGGCTTCGTTAGCGCAGTAGGTAGCGCGTCAGTCTCATAATCTGAAGGTCATGAGTTTGATCCTCACACGGGGCAGCACTTTTATTCTTGGATAGGAGTTATTTAAAAATAAATACCCAAAACGTTAAATGCTGTCAAAACGTTCTTCATGGTCGTAAATGGTTAGATGTCCTTATTGTTTTAAAACTGGGTATCAACAAAGCATCTGGACAAATGGAGAACAGCTACAATTTGTATGTGAGCACAGGAATGGACATTAACATATACGCGGTTACACTATAAAACGTATCGGGCTATATTATATATTAAGGGATTGTTCTTTCATTTATTCAATAAGTTAAATACAAAATACTTTGCCGAACGAGTTAAATGTAATGTACTCTTCACTCATGCAAGATGCTAGTAAGATACTATATGAATAGGAGAGATTGTCCCTAGGAGTGTTTCCGTAGTGTAGTGGTTATCACGTTCGCCTAACACGCGAAAGGTCCCCGGTTCGAGACCGGCGGAAACATTCGTTTTGTAATTTATTTTAAAATAACAACCCATTACAAATATATTTATTTTTATACGTCTGATTATATTGCACGTATCGCAAATTGCAATATACAGTACAATTCTTATTGTGTATTTGTAGGTGATTGTGTTTGATAAGTGGGTTACATAATTCATCAAATGTTTCCGTAGTGTAGTGGTTATCACGTTCGCCTCACACGCTGAAAGGTCCCCGGTTCGAAACCGGGCGGAAACACGTGTATATATTTTTATTTATTTGATCAGTTATATTTATTAGACGCGGCTGCATTTTTGTAACAGCATGGCGGATGGTTGCATTTATTTGAGTACTGTACATCCAGATTATCTTGTGTATCATTCATCGGGTCAAAATTTGATACATTTCTTTCTTGCACAACAGCTGCCTCGTCCCACCCAGCCAAAAGTCGATGTAGTTTTGACCAATCATAGCCCGTGTCGCTACCAAGAATTGATCAGGAAAGAGCCAATCAGATTTCTCAGAGCTACCAAGAATCAAGTGACAGAATTATCCAATCAAATCTCGTAGAACTGCCAAGAGTGCTGATCGTTTTCAACGACGGGAGATTATTGAATCTTGAAGTCTCTTGGTTTATTTTGAAACACAATCATCTGAAGATAAGAATTGCATTACAGTATTATTTTAATTGTCACTAGTACTGTACGTGTAGTCACCAAGAATTAAAAAAAATCCAATAATAATATATGTTGTATTACAAATGTCAGCTGTAGAAATGCGCGGATAGTAAACTCTATATTTTGTAATATTATCAATAAAAATACACGATTGACATTTTTACAATAGGTGTCAGTTCTGAGTGTTAAAAAATGTAATATTTACAAGAGCTAGAAACTTGTTTGAGGGAGTGTTTTATCCAAAGCGCAATTATATTTAATACAGTTGTCCGTTACAATGGTACTGTAATACTTGTATCCGGGACAACACAAATTGTACCATATAGTACCGTGGTATAGTGTTGCATTATACTGCAGATACCATGATACGAAGGTCCCCTGTTCACTACAAACATCATAAACTGCAGGTTTTAGGTGCTGAATCCTAGAATGCATCTAAAAGGACGCTTTACAGAGCCCCTGCTGGCAGCTTTTAGTACAACATTTATTTTAAGTGGAGGAAAGGTGGCTGCTTCCAGCTCACACGAGGGAACAAGAAAGAGTAAAAGTAAGACTTTATTTTAATTGTTTTAATTAAAAGTTACCAATTTCTTTTGTAAGGGATTTAAATTAATTATGTCCAGAACACAAATAATTCATTTATTGTTAGTTTTGATTGTTCTGACTGTTATATTGTTCTTCAAAACTATCCATCAAAATGGATATTGGGACTAAGTTTAGATCAAAATAAATAAATAAAAATACATGTTTCAGTAATCAGATTTACTGTAAAGTGCCCAGATTGAATCATTTTTGTTATTAAATAAAAATGATTAATATGTTTTACTTGTGTTTTTATTTATTTATTTACTGTTTTATATCAAGTTTTTCTTAAACTTTGGGGTTTATGTACAACCTCTTTCTGTTGCTTTTCATTCATTTACAATACATGCCTGACAGCTGAATCATTTTAGAATGTATGATAAATAAATCGAGGTCAATCGCCCAGAGATTACAATTCAAAAATGGGAGGAGTTGACATGATTGACAGCTGCATATCCTACTACAGGGCAAAAGCCAGGATCAAGTAATGGACAGCTAAGGTGATCGTTCACATGCTGGATTTGTCAGCAGCAAATGCATGGTTACAATACTGACAAGATCACTATTCCTTAGGGGACAGAAAGAGAGATGTTATGGAATATCTAGACTTCAAGGTGGAACTAGCCAATGTTCTGATTGCTTGCAGAAAACCATTGCAATGAAGACCAGCTGCCACTCCAGAGGAAGAGCACACCAATGCCAGCAAAGGTGTTTCTTCTGAATAAAAAATAACAGGATCTTCGGGTCTGAGCAAATCTCAAGAGATCCCTGCTTTGAAACCTTTAGCAGTGCATAGATCCCACATTCCTCAATCTTGGAATGGAAATCATTTTCATGGCCTAGGTAGCGCGTCAGTCTCATAATCTGAAGGTTGTGAGTTTGATCCTCGCACGTGGCAGCACTTTTATTCTTGGATAGGAGTTATTTAAAAATAAATACCCAAAACGTTAAATGCTGTCAAAACGTTCTTCATGGTCGTAAATGGTTAGATGTCCTTATTGTTTTAAAACTGGGTATCAACAAAGCATCTGGACAAATGGAGAACAGCTACAATTTGTATGTGAGCACAGGAATGGACATTAACATATACGCGCTTACACTATAAAACGTATCGGGGCTATATTATATATTAAGGGATTGTTCTTTCATTTATTCAATAAGTTAAATACAAAATACTTTGCCGAACGAGTTAAATGTAATGTACTCTTCACTCATGCAAGATGCTAGTAAGATACTATATGAATAGGAGAGATTGTCCCTAGGAGTGTTTCCGTAGTGTAGTGGTTATCACGTTCGCCTAACACGCGAAAGGTCCCCGGTTCGAGACCGGCGGAAACATTCGTTTTGTAATTTATTTTAAAATAACAACCCATTACAAATATATTTATTTTTATACGCCTGATTATATTGCACGTATCGCAAATTGCAATATACAGTACAATTCTTATTGTGTATTTGTAGGTGATTGTGTTTGATAAGTGGGTTACATAATTCATCAAATGTTTCCGTAGTGTAGTGGTTATCACGTTCGCCTCACACGCTGAAAGGTCCCCGGTTCGAAACCGGGCGGAAACACGTGTATATATTTTTATTTATTTGATCAGTTATATTTATTAGACGCGGCTGCATTTTTGTAACAGCATGGCGGATGGTTGCATTTATTTGAGTACTGTACATCCAGATTATCTTGTGTATCATTCATCGGGTCAAAATTTGATACATTTCTTTCTTGCACAACAGCTGCCTCGTCCCACCCAGCCAAAAGTCGATGTAGTTTTGACCAATCATAGCCCGTGTCGCTACCAAGAATTGATCAGGAAAGAGCCAATCAGATTTCTCAGAGCTACCAAGAATCAAGTGACAGAATTATCCAATCAAATCTCGTAGAACTGCCAAGAGTGCTGATCGTTTTCAACGACGGGAGATTATTGAATCTTGAAGTCTCTTGGTTTATTTTGAAACACAATCATCTGAAGATAAGAATTGCATTACAGTATTATTTTAATTGTCACTAGTACTGTACGTGTAGTCACCAAGAATTAAAAAAAATCCAATAATAATATATGTTGTATTACAAATGTCAGCTGTAGAAATGCGCGGATAGTAAACTCTATATTTTGTAATATTATCAATAAAAATACACGATTGACATTTTTACAATAGGTGTCAGTTCTGAGTGTTAAAAAATGTAATATTTACAAGAGCTAGAAACTTGTTTGAGGGAGTGTTTTATCCAAAGCGCAATTATATTTAATACAGTTGTCCGTTACAATGGTACTGTAATACTTGTATCCGGGACAACACAAATTGTACCATATAGTACCGTGGTATAGTGTTGCATTATACTGCAGATACCATGATACGAAGGTCCCCTGTTCACTACAAACATCATAAACTGCAGGTTTTAGGTGCTGAATCCTAGAATGCATCTAAAAGGACGCTTTACAGAGCCCCTGCTGGCAGCTTTTAGTACAACATTTATTTTAAGTGGAGGAAAGGTGGCTGCTTCCAGCTCACACGAGGGAACAAGAAAGAGTAAAAGTAAGACTTTATTTTAATTGTTTTAATTAAAAGTTACCAATTTCTTTTGTAAGGGATTTAAATTAATTATGTCCAGAACACAAATAATTCATTTATTGTTAGTTTTGATTGTTCTGACTGTTATATTGTTCTTCAAAACTATCCATCAAAATGGATATTGGGACTAAGTTTAGATCAAAATAAATAAATAAAAATACATGTTTCAGTAATCAGATTTACTGTAAAGTGCCCAGATTGAATCATTTTTGTTATTAAATAAAAATGATTAATATGTTTTACTTGTGTTTTTATTTATTTATTTACTGTTTTATATCAAGTTTTTCTTAAACTTTGGGGTTTATGTACAACCTCTTTCTGTTGCTTTTCATTCATTTACAATACATGCCTGACAGCTGAATCATTTTAGAATGTATGATAAATAAATCGAGGTCAATCGCCCAGAGATTACAATTCAAAAATGGGAGGAGTTGACATGATTGACAGC